>SJYO01040405.1:43448635-43682159 GCA_006410555.1 Capra ibex | reverse complement strand
CCCCCCCCCCCCCCCCCCCCCCCCCCCCCCCTGTCCCTCAAATCCTTGTACGGATTCCGAGACGTATTGCGGCTCGTCGAGGGTTCTGAATTGGGAAGTGCCCGTCAGGGGGCGTGGTTTTCTCGTTGGATCTCGGATTCGTTACATCTGTCCCTTTCGTGTGTGCGGTACTCACTCCCGTTTGGGTCACACCGACTCTGTGACACTTGTGTGTGGTCACAATAAACAAACGTCGCAGGGAGGAAGGGGTGTCGTCTTGGTTTGTTCATTCGGATTTTTTCACAGGTGGTGGCGTGGGAACACGGCCCCACCTTTAACCTGTGACTTCTCTGGTCGTTTGTCCTCTTCGATTTCGTCTCCCTTGGCGGAACCTTCACTGTCCACGTTTTCTAATTTTGGGACACAACCGTGGTTGATGTATCCTTCCCCAGATATCTGGAACTCTTTATATTCGACCTAGTTCTTTGATAGACTTTTACTTGACTGGGGTGTGACGGGTGTTGTTATGGTCTCTTTCAGGATCTATATAAAAATGATAAAATGATACTAAGAAATAAAAAACTTTAAAAATTCAGGAGATAATGAGGAAATTAAAATTAAAAATATTGGATGATAATGAAACGTTTTATTTTTTTCTCTCTCTCTCTCTCAGGGATAAAAAATTTCGTTTAAAGTATATAAATATGAAATATTAAAAACACTGAAAAAAAGAAATTATAACATAAAAACTTTTAGGTTGGAGATGAGATCTAAAAATTGGAAACGGAAAACTATAAACAATAGTTTAAACATGGAAATTCTTGGGTTAGAAGTCATGGGTAAAAATGAACCCTCGTACTAATGACCGAACTGACGAGAGAGCGGGAAATCTGAGAGGAAAAAGAGGTGGTCCAGCGGAGATAGAGGAGGGAGTGGGAAGAGAAGAGATGGGTTGAGACACTTAGAGAAACACATAAGACCTGCCACCTCTTGTGAATCCCTTGACTAATGACCGACCTAGGCAGAGAGAGGAAAACTAAGGGGGGAAATAGGAGGACCGGTGGAGACAGAGGAAGGAGGGAGAAGAGAAGCGACATATAGAGGCACTTGTAGAACTCGTCTGGTCTAACAGATCGTGTGTATTCCTTCACTAATGACGATCGAACGAGAGAGGAGAAAACTAAGGTGGAGTAGAGTAAACCCAGTGGAGATAGAGGGAGGAGGGAGAAGAGAAGAGATACATTGAGACACTTGGAGAGACCCACAGGGAGTGACACCTCTTTGAAAAGTAGGAATTGGATCGACAAAATAGTTGTCACGATATATCTACCTCTTCAGAACTCCGATGACATTTTTATTCTGACTTTTGGTCTTCGTCCTCCGAATTCAGCTTTAGGACTCTTTTGGTCTTTTGAGAACTAAGGTCCCTTGTAATTAGCTGTCCTCGAGTGGTTTGCGGAGGTATGGGTGTGACTTTGGTTCGTGGTGGGTTCCCGGTTGTTCAAGGTCTCGTTCTGTATGGTGCGTTTAAGAGGTCGTTGTGTCCTTATGTCGGGACTCGAAGTTTTATGTCCGACGAGTTTCAGTGGGGTTTGGGTGACTGTAGAGTATTGAGTAATGACTTGTGAAGTAACGTGAGGTCTCTCTTCTTTAGGTCGAGGTGGGTGGTCTTGTGACTGTGTTCGAAGGGATTGGTCCTTTGGAACTTTTAGGGTGGGTGTCGGTCCTTTGAGGTGTCATTTCTATTGAGGTGTTTAACGGTCTTATGTCTTTCCGGTGACGTTTGCGTCGTTATATTTGTTCTACTTCTCTGTAGAACCTCCTTATAAGTCGTCCATTTCCTTGTCCTAATTACGGGTGGTTTGGTTTGTTTTCTCCTTCTCTATCCCTTGGATGGACTATTTCTTAAGACTTATTACTATCACTTTTACTAGGTTTTAGAACTTTTGTTTTACCTTAGTGTCTATTTATCGGACCTCTGTTCCTTACTCTTCTACGTTCTTTCCAAATTGTTCCTGGATCTTCTTTATTTTTTTCTCAGTTATATATTACTTATTACGTTACTTATTCTAGTTTTGTGAGACCTCCCTTGTTTATCTTCTTATTGTCTCCGTCTTCTATCCTAATCACTCCATCTTCTATCTTACCATCTTTATTTACTTAGTCTCTCCTTTTTTATTTTTACTTGATTTTCTTTACTCCTGTTAGAGTCTCTGTAGACCCTGTTACAATTTGTGAGGTTGTAAATTTAGTATCCTCAGGGTCTTCTTCTTCTGTTTTTCTTTCTGGTACTCTTTTATAAACTCCTCTATTATCAACTTTTGAAGGGATTTTACCCCTTCCTTTATTAGTGTATTCAGGTCTGTTGGGTCTCTCAGGGTTTGTCCTATTTGGGTTCCGTTTTGTGGGGTTCTGTGTATAATTAGTTTAATTGTTTCTAGTTTGTGTTTCTTGTTTATAATTTTCGTCGTTCCGTTTTTGTTGTTTATTGTGTGTTCCCCTAAGGGTATTCCTATTGTCGACTGGAGAAGTCCGGTCCTCCCTTACCGTTCTGTGTGAATTCACTACTTTCTTTTATTGGATGTCGGGTCTAATGACATGGATCGTTCCTAGAGTGAGTTTATGCTTCCTCTTTAGTTTTCGAAGTATCTGTTCGTTTTCGACTCTCTTAAGTCGTGGTGGTTTAGTCGAGAGGTTGTTTACGATTTCCTATAAGAGATCTGTCCTTTATGTTTTTTCCCACATATTTGGACTTGAGTTTTGTTATTTACCGTTGTCCTAGTATGAGTAGTTATTAATGGAATTTGTATTTACCCAACTTATGGGGTTGGTTTTCTGTTTCTGACCGACTAACCTATATTTTTGTTCTGGGGATATATACAAAAGATGTTCTCTGGGTGGAGTTTTGTTCCCTGTGTATGTCTGACTTTCACTTCCCGACCATTTTCTATAAGGTACGTTTATCTCTGGTTTCCCTTCTGTGTATAACCTATTTTATCTGGAATTTTGTTTCCGACACTTTTCTCTGTTTCTTCCTGTGATATATTGTTAGTTTTCTAGTTAGGTTCTTCTATTGTTAATATTTATATACACGTGGGTTGTATCCTCGTGACGTTATACATTCTGTTTACGATTGTTCATACTTTCCCCTTTAATTGTTATTGTGTTATTATCACCCTCTGAAATTATGGGGTGAGTGTGGATACCTATCTAGTTGATTTGTCTTTTAATTGTTCCTTTGTGTTTGAAATTTACTATGTTATCTGGTCAATCTGGATTAACTATATATATCCTGTAAAGTGGGGTTTTGTTACTTAAAGTGGAAAACGAGTTCGTGTGTACTTTGAAAGAGGTCCTATCTAGTGTAGGACCCGGTATTTAGATCGGAACCATTTAAGTTTTTTTAACTTTAGTAAGGTTCGTAGGAAAGACTGGTGTTACGTCATTCTAATCTAGAGTTAATGACCCCTTTTTGATAATTTTTAAGGTTGTATACCTCCGACTTGTTGTGCGACTCCTTATTGGTTGTTTAGTTTCTTCTTTGGTTTTTTCTTTAGTTTTATACGTATCTTTACTTACTTTTACTTTTGTGTTATTGGGTTTTAGACACCCTGTGACATTTTTGTCACGATTCCCTTTCCAAGTGTCGTTATGTCCGTATGGAGTTCTTTATTCTTTTTTCAGTTTATTTATTGGATTGAGATGTGGATTTCGTTGATCTTTTCCTTCTTTACTTCTCGGGGTCCCAATCATTTTCCTTTCTTTAGAATTTTTAATCCCGTCTTTATTTACGTTTTCTTTGTTTTCTTTGGTATCGTTTTTTATTGTTTCGGTTTTCGAACAAGAAACTTTCCTATTTATTTTAACTGTTTGGTAATCGATCTGAGTAGTTCTTTGTTTCCCTCTTTTTAGTTTAGTTATTTTAATCTTTACTTTTACCTCTCTAGTGTTGTCTGTTGTGTCTTTATGTTTCCTAGTATTCTCNTCCCGTCTTTATTTACGTTTTCTTTGTTTTCTTTGGTATCGTTTTTTATTGTTTCGGTTTTCGACCAAGAAACTTTCCTATTTATTTTAACTGTTTGGTAATCGATCTGAGTAGTTCTTTGTTTCCCTCTTTTTAGTTTAGTTATTTTAATCTTTACTTTTACCTCTCTAGTGTTGTCTGTTGTGTCTTTATGTTTCCTAGTATNCTGTTGTGTCTTTATGTTTCCTAGTACTCTGATGATAGTCGTTAATATACGGTTATTTTACCTGTTGCACCTTCTTTACCTGTTTAAGAATCTGTTCATGTTGAAAGGTTTTGATTTGGTCCTTCTTTATCTTTTAGAATAGTCTGGGTAGTGTTCCTACCTTTAACTTTGACATTAGTCTTTAGAAGGTCGTTTGTTTTCGGGTCCAGGTCTGCCGAAGTGTCGACTTAAGATGGTTTTTAAAGCTCTTCTCGATTGTGGATAGGATGAGTTTGAGAAGGTCTTTTAACGTCTCCTTCCATTTAAAGGTTTGAGTAAGATCCGGAGATCCTCCGGTGGTAGTGGGATTATGGTTTTGGACTTTTTCTACGGTGTTGTTTTCTTTTGATGTCCGAATATAGTGACTACTTGTATCTACGTTTTTAGGAATTGTTTTAAGATCGTCAGTCTTAGGTTGTTGTGTAATTTTTATAGTATATAGTACTGGTTCACCCGAAATAGGGTCCCTATGTTCCTAAGAAGTTATAGGTGTATAGTTAGTTACATTATGTAGTATAATTCTTTAACTTTTATTTTCGGTATACTAATAGAGTTATCTAAGTCTCTTTCGGAAACTGTTTTAAGTTGTAGGTAAATACTACTTTTGAGAGGTCTTTCGTCCTTATCTTCCTTGTATAGAGTTCTATTATTTTCGATATATACTGTTTGGGTGTCGTTTGTAATAAGAGTTACCACTTTTTAACTTTCGTAAAAGGGATTTCAGTCCTTATTCTGTTCCCACGGGTGAAAGTGGTGATGATAAGTTGTATCAAAACCTTCAAAACCGGTGTCGTTAGTCTCGTTTTTTTCTTTATTTTCCTTAGGTTTAACCTTTCTTCATTTTGAGAGTCACAAACGTCTACTGTACTAGGAGATGGATCTTTTGGGATTTCTGAGGTGGTCTTTTAATGATCTCGATTGGTTACTTATATCATTTAAACGTCCTATATTTTAGTCGTGTGTCTTTAGGGAACGTAAGGATATGTGATTGTTACTCTTTTATCTTTCTCTTTTATTCCTATGTTAAGGTAAGTATTAACGTTGTTTTTCTTATTTTATGTATCCTTATATAGATGGATTTCTTTGATTTCTGGATATATATTTTTTGATATTTTGTTACCACTTTTTTAGTTTCTCCTGTGTTTATCTACCTCTTTATATCGTACAAGTATCTAACCTTCTTATTTATATCACTTTCACTTATATGATGGGTTTCGTTAGATATCTAAGTTACATTAGGGATAGTTCGATGGTTTCTATAAAAAGTGTCTCGATTTGTTTATATAAGTGTCAAATATACCTTTATGTTTCTTTGAAGTTTATCGGTTTCGTTAGAACTCTTTCTTCTTACCTTGACCTCCTTAGTTGGACGGACTGAAGTCCGAGATGATGTTTCGGTGTCAGTAGTTCTGTTATACCATGACCGTGTTTCTGTCTTTATATCTAGTCACCTTGTTTTATCTTTCGGGTCTCTATTTAGGTGCGTGGATACCTGTGGAATAGAAACTGTTTTCTCCGTTTTTATATGTCACCTCTTTTCTGTTAGAGAAATTGTTCACCACGACCCTTTTGACCAGTTGGTGAACATTTTCTTACTTTGATCTTGTGAAAGATTGTGGTATGTGTTTTTATTGAGTTTTAACTAATTTCTAGATTTACATTCTGATCTTTGATATTTTGAGGATCTCCTCTTGTATTCGTTTTGTGAGAGGCTGTATTTAGTGTCGTCCTAGGAGATACTGGGTGGAGGGTCTTATAACCTTTATTTTCGTTTTTATTTGTTTACCCTGGATTAATTTTAAATTTTGAAGACGTGTTGTTTCGTTTGTTATTCGTTCCATTTTTCTGTCGGAAGCCTTACCCTCTTTTATTATCGTTTACTTTGTTGACCGTTTCTTAATTAGAGTTTTTACATGTTCGTAGAGGACGACAATTTAAGGTCTTTTTATTTACTGGGTTAGTTTTTTACCCGGTTTCTTGATTTGTCTGTAAAGAGGTTTCTTCTGTATGTCTACCGATTGTTTGTGTACTTTTCTACAGTTGTAGTGAGTAATAGTCTCTTTACGTTTAGTTTTGGTGTTACTCCATAGTAAAGTGTGATCAGTCTTACCGACGCTAGGTTTTCAGATGTTCGTTATTTACGACCTCTCCCACACCTCTTTTCCCTTGGGAGAATGTGACAACCACTCTTACGTTTGATCATGTCGGTGATACCTCTTGTCACACCTCTAAAGAATTTGACCTTTATCTTGACGGAATACTGGGTCGTTAGGGTTACGACCCGTATGTGTGACTCCTTTGGTCTTAACTTTCTCTATGTACATGGGGTCACAAGTAGTGTCGTGACAAATATTATCGGTCCTGTACCTTCGTTGGATCTACAGGTAGTCGTCTACTTACCTATTCTTTCGACACCATGTATATGTGTTACCTTAATAATGAGTCGGTAATTTTTCTTATGTAAACTTAGTCAAGATTACTCCACCTACTTTGACCTCGGCTAATATGTCTCACTTCATTCGGTCTTTCTTTTAGTGGTTATGTCATATGATTACGTATATATACTTTAAATCTTTCTATCATTGTTATTGGGACATAGACTCTGTCGTTTTTTCTGTGTCTACATATCTTGTCAGAAAACCTGTGACACCCTCTCCCGCTCCCACCCTACTAAACCCTCTTACCGTAACTTTGTACATATTATAGTATACATTTTACTTTATGGTCAGGTCTAAGCTACGTACTATACCTTAAGAACCCGACCACGTGACCCTACTGGGTCTCCCTACAATACCTCTCCCAACACCCTCCCCCTAAGTCCTACCCCTTGTACGCATGTGGGTACCACCTAAGTACAACTAAATACCGTTTTGGTTATGTTATAACATTTCATTAATCGGAGGTTAATTTTATTTATTTAAAATATTTTTCTTTCTTTTCCTTCTTGTTCTCTAGTTTAATAGTTGTAAGCAACCTAGTACCTCTTTCGTTCCCTTATGGTCTTTTTGTAGATAAAGACGAAGTAACTGATGTGATTTCGAAGACTAACACACCTAGTGTTGGTTGACACTTTTTTTAGAATCTCTTCCCTTATTGTCTGGTGAAAAGGACAGAGGACTCTAGACGAACGTCCAGTTCTTCGGTGTCAATCTTGACATTTACTTTGTTTCCTGACCGAGTTTGAGTTCTTTCCTCATGTTGTTCCGACATACAACAATAGAACGAATAAATTTATCCCCCACAGCACCAACAAGTCAACGAGGTAGTACAGACTGAGAAACACTGGGGTACCTGACGTCGTACGTTCCACAAGGATAGGGAGTGATAGGGGTCTCTAACGAGTTCAAGTATAGGTAACGTAGTCACTACAGTAGGTCGGTAGAGTAAGAAACTACGGGGAAAGAGGTAGACGGCAGTTAGTGAAGCTCGTAGTCCCTGAAAAGGTTACTTAGTGAGAAGCGTAGTCAAGTCAAGTCAGTGAGTCAGCACAGGTTGAGACGCTGGGGTATTTAACGTCGTGCGGTCCGGACGGACAGGTAGTGGTTGAGGGTCTCCAGTGATCTTGAGTACAGGTAGCTCAGACACTACAGTAGGTCGTTAGAGTAGGAGACAGCAGGGGAAGAGGAGGACGGAGGTTAGGGAGGGTCGTAGTCTCAGAAAAGGTTACTCAGTTGACAAGAGTACTCCACCGGTTTCATAACCTCAAAGTCGAAATCGTTGTAAGAAAGGTTTCTTGTGGGTCCCGACTAGAGGAAATCTTACCTGACCAACCTAGAGGAACGTCAGGTTCCCTGAGAGTTCTCAGAAGAGGTTGTGGTGTCAAGTTTTCGTAGTTAAGAAGCCGCGAGTCGAAAGAAGTGTCAGGTTGAGAGTGTAGGTATGTACTGATGACCTTTTTGGTATCGGCACTGATCTGCCTGGAAACAACCGTTTCATTACGGAGACGAAAACTTATACGGCAGATCCAACCAGTATTGAAAGGAAGGGTCTTCATTCGTAGAAAATTAAAGGACCGACGTCAGTGGTAGACGTCACTAAAACCTCGTGTTTTTTTATTTCAGACTGTGACAAAGGTGACAAAAAGGTAGATAAAGGGTACTTCACTACCCTGGTCTACGGTACTAGAATCTACTAGTCTAAGCCTAGTAGTACTAGTCTAAGTCAAAAGACTTACAACTCGAACTTCGGTTGAAAAAGTGAGAGGAGAAACTGAAAGTCGTTCTCCGAAAAATCAAGGAGAAGTGAAAGAAGGTATTCCCACCACAGTAGAAGTATAGACTCCAATAACTATAAAGAGGGTTTTTAGAACTAAGGTCGAACACGAAGTAGGTCGGGTCGTAAAGAGTACTACATGAGATGTATACTCAATTTATTCGTCCCACTATTATATGTCGGAACTCCATGAGGAAAAGGATAAAATTTGGTCAGACAACAAGGTACGGGTTAAGGTTGAACGAAGGACTGGGTTTTATGACCTCGAAGTCGAAGTCGGAGTCATGAAGGTTACTCATAAGTCCCAACTAAAGAAAATTCTAACTGTCCAAACTAGAGGAACTACAGGTTCCCTGAGAGTCCTCGGAAGAGTTCGTGGTGTCAAGTTTCCGTAGTTAAGAAACCGTGAGACAGAAGAAATACCATGTCGAGAGTGATAACATGTACTAGTGGACCTTCTAGTATCGGAACTGATATACTGGAAAGCAGTCGTTTCAATACAGAGACGAAAAGTTGTGTGACAGATCTAAATAGTAACGAAAAGTCGGTTCTTTGTTAGAAGACTAAAGTACAGACGTCAATGGAAAGTGTCACTAAATTCTTTGGTTCTTCTCCTTTAGACAGTGACCAAAGTGAAAAAGAGGAAGATAAACTGTACTTCATTACCCTGGTCTACGGTACTAGAATCAAGAAAGTTATAAATCAAAGTTCGGTTGAAAAGGTGAGAGGAGGAAGTGGGAGTAGTTCTCCAAAGAAATGAAGGAGAAACGAAAGACGAAAATCTCACCATGGTACTAAGAGAACAAATAGAACTAATCTCAAACATTAAGTAGGTCGGGTCGTAAAGAGTACTACACGAGTCACATATTCAATTTATTTGTTCCACTGTTACGTCCCATATAGTACACTTTACGGTCCGACCTACTGAGTGTTCGATCTTAGTTCTAAAGACCCCCTTTATAGTTGTCGAAGTCTTCACGTCTACTATGGTGAGTTTACCGTCTTTTCATTTCNGAGTCGGTAATTTTTCTTATGTAAACTTAGTCAAGATTACTCCACCTACTTTGACCTCGGCTAATATGTCTCACTTCATTCGGTCTTTCTTTTAGTGGTTATGTCATATGATTACGTATATATACTTTAAATCTTTCTATCATTGTTATTGGGACATAGACTCTGTCGTTTTTTCTGTGTCTACATATCTTGTCAGAAAACCTGTGACACCCTCTCCCGCTCCCACCCTACTAAACCCTCTTACCGTAACTTTGTACATATTATAGTATACATTTTACTTTATGGTCAGGTCTAAGCTACGTACTATACCTTAAGAACCCGACCACGTGACCCTACTGGGTCTCCCTACAATACCTCTCCCAACACCCTCCCCCTAAGTCCTACCCCTTGTAAGGTGAGAGGAGGAAGTGGGAGTAGTTCTCCAAAGAAATGAAGGAGAAACGAAAGACGAAAATCTCACCATGGTACTAAGAGAACAAATAGAACTAATCTCAAACATTAAGTAGGTCGGGTCGTAAAGAGTACTACACGAGTCACATATTCAATTTATTTGTTCCACTGTTACGTCCCATATAGTACACTTTACGGTCCGACCTACTGAGTGTTCGATCTTAGTTCTAAAGACCCCCTTTATAGTTGTCGAAGTCTTCACGTCTACTATGGTGAGTTTACCGTCTTTTCATTTCACCTTGATTTCTCCGAGAACTACTTTCACTTACTCGTCTCACTTTTTAGACCGAATTTTGAGTTATAAGTTATAAAAGAGTTTCAGGTATGTAACAAAAAAGTGTAATAAATACCAAAAGAAACGACATATTTTGGAACATTCAAGCTAATTCAAACTGAATAAAAACGAAAGTAAATAAAACGGAACTCTCTGTTTGGATTCTTTTATAGCGATTCTAAATACGGACTTTTATAAAACGGATACAAGAGAAAATTCTTACAAGATCACGGTATAGAATATAACAGAAACCAAATAAAAACTCATATCACACTCCCTCATAAGATTGAAGTAACTAAATGTATTCCGACCGGGTGAAAGGTCGTGGTGAACGACTTCTCTGATACAAAGGAGGTAACATATAAAGACGGAGGAAAGAACCTCTAATTAACTGTCATCCACACACCCAAATAAAGACCCGAGAGTTAAGATAAGATAACTAGATATATGGACGAAAACACGGTTATGGTGTGACAAAACTAATGATATCAAAACATAACAACAGACGTCAAACTCTTCCAATACGGAGGTGTAAAAAAGAAAAAGGTTAAGACCTAGTAAAAATCGAGGTATATTTAAAATTCTAATAAACAAGACCATCACATATTTTAACATACTCATTTAACTATTCCTAGTGTTTGTTTAACGGGTATCGGTGTAATGACGTGTAACGATTAATAATCTCTTCACGTTTAGTTTATATGTTATATCCGACTGTGATCAGTTTTACCGGTAGTAGTTTCTCAAATACTTATTATTTACGATGTCTTTCACACATCTTTTCTTTTTAAAAGATGTAATAAACACCTTTACATTTAATAAAGTCGGTAATACCTCTTTTCATACCTCTGAGGAATTTCTTGATTTTTATCTCAATGTATACTAGGTCGTTGGGATGTGAACCCGTATATAGACCTTTTCCACTTTTGAGATTAAACTTTTCTACGTACGTGGGAATACAAGTATTGTCGTGATAACTACTATTGGTTCTGTACCGTCATTGGATTGACAACTAGTTATCTACTTACCTATTTAATCTACACCTTACATATATCTCACCTTATAATAAATCGGAATTTTTTCTTATTTTATTAAGGTATACGTTGTCGTACTTATCTAGATCTCGGAAAAACGATTCACATCATTCAGTCCGTCTCTTTCTGTTAATAACATACTATATACACTATATATGAAAAGTCAAGTCAGTGAGTCAGTACAGACTAAGAAACACTGGCGTACCTGACGTCGTACGGACCGAAGGGACAGGTCGTGATTGAGGGCCTCGGATGTGTTTAAGTAAAGGTAACTCAGTCGTTATGATAGATTGTTAGATTAAGAGACGACGGGGGAGGAGGAAAGTGGAAGTCAGAAAGGGTCGTAGTCCTAGAAAAGGTTACTCAGTCAAAAAGTGTAGTCCACCAGTTTCAAAACCTCAAAGTCGAAGTCGGAGTCAGGAAGGTTACTTATAAGTCCTGACTAAAGGACATCCTAACTGACCAATACGTACCTTATTTTTTCTGTGTTTAGTTCAATAAATGTTTTGTCTTGTCTGAGTGTCTATATCTTTCGTTTGAAAACCAATGGTTTCTCTTTTCCCCATCCTTACACTATTTAATCCTCATATCGTGATTGTCTATCTATGGAGATATAATTTTTTTTTTTTCTTTTCTTTTTTCTTTCTTTCTTTTTTCCTTTTTCTATTTGTTGTTCCTAAATGAATATTGTGTCTTTTAATATAAATTATAAAACATCATTGATGTTTACCCTCACTCTACCCTCATGGTGTGGTGGAATGGACTGGGGACTCTTTAGATACGTTCAGTTCTTTGTTGTCAATCTTGGTTTGTACCTTGTTGTTTGACCAAGGTTTAACCCTTTTATTATACAATTCCAACATATAACAGTGGGGTGAATAAATTGAATATACGTCTCATGTAGTGTACTTTACGGTCCGACCTATTTCGTGTTCCACCTTAGTTCTAACACCCTCTTTATACTTATTGTAGTCTATGCGTCTATTGTGGTGGGATACCGTCTTTCACTTCTTTTTGTTCTCGGAGAACTACTTTCACTTTCTCTTCTTACTTTTTGAACCGAATTTTTAGTCGTAAGTTTTTTGATTCTTATTCCGTAGACCAGGGTAGTGAAGTACCGTTTATCTACCCGTTTGTTACCTTTGTCACTGTTCGAAATAACAAACCCCGAGGTTTTAGTGACGTCTACCACTGACGTCGGTACTTTAATTTTCTACGAACGAGAAACCTTCTTCTTGGTACTGGTTGGATCTGTCATATAATTTTTGCTCTCTGTAATAAAACGATTTTTTACAGGTAAATCAGTTCCGATATCAAAAAGGTGATTAGTACATACCTACACTCTCAACCCGACACTTCTTTCGACTCGTGGTTTCTTAACTATAAAAACTTGACACCACAACCTCTTCTGAGAACTCTCAGGGAACCTGACGTTCCTCTAGGTTAGTCAGGTAGGATTTCCTTTAGTCAGGACTCATAAGTAATCTTCCTGACTCCGACTTCGACTTTGAGATTATGAAACCGGTAGACTACGTTTCTTCACTGAGTGACCTTTTCTGGGACTACGAGCCTTTCTGACTTCCGACCTCTTCTTCCCCTACTGTCTCGTATTCTACCAACCTACCGTAGTGGTGGAATTACCTGTACTCAAACTCATTCGGTGTCCTCAACCAGTACCTGTCCCTTCGGACCATACGACATTGGGTACCCCAACGTTTCTCAACATGTACTGACTCGCTGGCTTGACTTGACTTATAGGTGTATACGTTTTCATATACTTTAATGTATATACTTCGTTTGTATTATAACGTTTAGTTGATATCAATTTATTTTTTATTATATTTTTGTTTGAACAAAGGAGGTTTTATACTTCTTTACTTTTTCTGTCCGAATAACACCTCTTTGAAAAAAAGGGTGTTCATGAATCATCTAAATTTCAATAATAGAGAAACCGATTTCAAGACAACGTCAAGTAGAGGTCTTTTATCTAACTTACGGGATTTTAGAAAACTGGTTAGTTCTAAGTTGATAACTCGACCTGTATGACAGAAGGTAAGTTTTAGTCACAAGACAATCATCTTAAAAAATTGTTATCGACAAAGTTCAGTTAAGTGTAACAGATGATTTGGAGGTCGGTATAAATTCAAAGACTCTTTGAGTAGTTTCTCTTATAAAACGATTTAAACAGTAGAATAACGACTGGCCAAACACAGCACTCGGTGCAATACGTAAAAGAAGGGGACCATTTGAGAGTCCTTTGAAAGGTTGACCTTCAGATCTAGTTTCCATGTTTTCGGTAAAGATAAGAAGGGGGTTGTGTGTGGACATAGATAAGAAAACGTAATTCGGGAGGTATTAAATCAGGAAAGTCCGACGGGTCTCAAGATGTAGAGGACTGTATCAACTATTTTTAGGGTAGTGAAAGGTATCAAGAATTGAGAATGGAAGAGAGATCTTTCATAAGAGTTGGGTCAAAGACTCATTCTTCCATACCTACGAAGTCAAAGACGTATTCGGGGAATACGTATTTTAAACATGTTCTTTGAAACATAATATAGGTTATAGACTCAAAAGGTGTTAAAGGAGAAGGTGTCAGTGTAAAGGTAACCCGACAATTCTCGAGTTTGTACGGACCTGACACTATCCTGTGTTCGAAGAAAATCAGATCGAATACACATACATTCAAATCCGACAAACGTATATTCTACAACTTTACGTAACATAGAGTGAGTTTGTTTCCACTGAGTCTGTCATTTCTTAGATGGACGTTACGTCCTCTGGGTCCAAGTTAGGGACTCAACCTTTTTAGGGGACCTCCTCCTTTACCGTTAGGAAAGGTCATAAGAACGGACTTCTTAGGGTACCTGTCCCCTCGGACCACCCGATGTCAGGTACTCCAACGTTTCCGTAGTCTGTACTGACTGATTACGATTGTGTGGGGTAATATCCCGTATTAGTTCAGAGTACTTCCTGATCTCTTTCCCTTTGTTTCGGTCTTTAACTCCAATACGAGACGAAGAAAAAGACAGAAATAAAGTGACCAAACCAAATATGAGACTAAGTCATTCAAAGAAACGGAAACCTTATATCCATCTCGTTAGTTTGTACCAATTGAGTATTCTTAAACAGGTTTTGAAGTAAGGTCCCTGAGTTTTCAAATCGATATAAGAACCACTAGTTTAAGTAAAAGTCCTCTGATAGACTAAGCATATCGATCCAAACCCATAAGTATGGTCAAGTCAGTCGACCTCTTGCCTTAAACTCAGTGGATTATGATAAACTCTCTACGTGACTAGAGAATTTACCCTTGACACCTATTTTTATATCAGTCTCTTCTCCCCATCCTCCAGTACGTTGTGTTCAAATGACGACGTCTGTACTGACTTGACTGGAGTCGACGAAGAAACCTGGAACCGAACAAAAGTCTGGATCTAAGGAAAGAACATATAAAGGGTTACATGGGATATATGAAGACTTGAACCTGGCAGGAGGTCTGTACGTCCTCAACAGGTCGACCGATAACATGAGTGATGAGAGTACCATATATTAGTTAGGAGTCAGGAACAGATGAAACTCTTGATACATAAATTGGACAGGACTAAACCTATAGACGACAAGTGACCCTCGGTTCTTGTCATGAGTTCGAAAGGTGGTCAACCTAGTTGTGTAGTGGTGTCCGAGAACCCAGAGACAACGACGAAGCGAATAACTAAAAAGAAAGAAAGAGTTGAAACCCTCTGTTTTATTAAACTATCGTTATCGTCTACGTTTTTCGTAGACTTACAAAGTATTATCCCTAGTATTATATAGACTCACATTGAACCACTAAGTGTGGAAATGAAAATGGTCTCAAGAGAGAGATGGAGGTTTGGAGGATGGTGATTTGGTTCAAACAGTTAAAAAGGATCCGTCAATAATCTCACGTGGAGGTACCTCTCGTGCCGTGGACGGATGTATCCAGACACGACATTCAATACTAATATAAACAGTGAACATAAATAAATGTTTAAAGATAAAGAAAAGTTTTCATCAAGTCAAGTCAAGTCAAGTTAACAAGTCAGCACAGGCTGAGAAACGCTGGGGTACTTAGCGTCGTGCGGTCCGGAGGGACAGGTAGTAGTCGAGGGTCTCAAGTGAATCTGAGTACAGGTAACTCAGTCACTAAGGTAGGTCGATAGAGTAGGAGACAGTAGGGGAAGAGGAGGACTGAGGGTTAGGGAGGGTCGTGGTCTCAGAAAAGGTTATTCAGTTGAGAAGCGTACTCCACCGGTTTCATGACCTCAAAGTCGAAGTCGTAGTCAGGAAGGTTTCTTGTGGGTCCTGACTAGAGGAACTCTTGTCTGACCAACCTAGAGGAACGTCAGGTTCCCTGAGAGTTCTCAGAAGTAAAGGAGTTTAGAGTAAGAAATCTTATAGTAAGTACTCGATCAGAATCTAAATAAAGTAAAACAATCGACATTTATAATACCTTTGCAAGGAACGTACCAAGTCAATACGTTTCAATTTGTCAAAGAAATAATGTCACGAAAATGTTCGGAAACACATGTTTAAATACTTTCACTTCCTTTCACTATCCCAAACGCCGAGTAGTCCCTAAACCAGTATCCAAAAACACCCGTACAAACACATAAAGATAAACCCTCTTTATAGACAATTATCTAGTGATCTAATTAAGTCAAAATTATTATGAGATCTCGTAACAACAAGTTTAATACTGAACGTGAATAACCACGGACTTTAATCACTTAGTTGAATTAACAATTATTGATTGTGAGATTTGTGTTCCACTTATCATGTCTTTTAAGGTGTCATATGATGAGTTTTTACCATTTATTATCACTAAAAACTTTAAAAATAAAACCAAAAGTCGTATTATGACTAACTTTTCACAAAACTTCTATTTGGTAAAGAATAACATTTTGGTCAGTTTTAAAACTTACAGTGGTGTTGGGATTTATTATAAAACCCATTGATACCCTCCTAATTTGTTTAATGGTGATCCCCCTCTCAACCGAGTTGTGTCTCAAATCACGACACCTTTCAATTTTCTTCCTCGTCTGACGAAAATTTATGTCTCCTACAATCTTTTTCTACGATCCTTCTTTTTTTAATTAAATAAGGTCTTAGGAGATTCTAATTTACAGACGATGTGAAAATGTAGTGTCCGTCGTCTTCCTTGTGTAGAACGTTTACCTTTACGTTTCACGTAGTATTGTGTCCTCAGTCTTAACCAATCAACTCGACATAGGGATTGGTTCATCTCCCGTCCCCATGCGCCATACCTTGAGAGATGTGTCCTCACCCAGTCTCTCTCTGGACCCTAAGTCCCAGGGACTAGGAAGGCTTTGTTACAGTACACTTACGGTAACAGAAAAAGGGAGAGAATCGATGAGTCTTATTCTCACGAAGGAAACACAACTCCCTATGAGGGGACTACACCTAGTACCACTCTCCGTCCCAGTGTCGAGGATCATTCCTTCGTTTCCACCGTCCATAGGTGGTGGAGGGTCAAGAGGCCTCTGATATCGCGAACCTATACTACCTCGTACTGTTAGTCTACGGGGTCGGTCCATCATCGTGTTTCTCCTTCTCCGTTTATCTCTAGTAAAGGTCACCCATACCCCGATTCCCGCGACGTCACGACCGTCACTCCTAAGTTTCGAACACCGAATGTGTCTGGCTGACAGTAGTGGTTGAACAAGATTATGAGTGTACTAGAACGGAAATCGACGGTTTGAAAAGACCAAGGAAGAACAGGTCTGGACCACGAAGTCAGACGATCATTTCGACACTCGGTTCTTTTAAGAATATAAAACAAACCAAAGCAAAAAGTCAGAAAAATTCCATATAAACTCCACGTAGGTTCCCATGTATAAATTTTGTGTGGATTTTTATTACAGAACTATTTTTCTACATAAGTACCTCAGTCGTTTTGTTAAACATATTATTTGTATCGGTAACGGTCCTTTCAAAGGAGGGAGTGGGGGTATAGAGTTAAAGTTGAAGAGGTCGGGAGAATCAGACTAGATAAAAGAATATGAGAACTATTCTTCGATATCTTTGAACGTAAAAGATCTTAGCGTATATTCAATTTATTATGTAGTTCATGAAAACAGGGACTAAAGAATATGACTCCTATTAATAAAGGTTTAAGTGACTATAAAAACGTATGTAGTTATAGAGTAAATAAGAGAAACGACTCATTTAAGATAATACACCTATACCGTGTCAAATAAGAAGAAAACTATCTGTAAACTGACCAAAATTCAAAATACATAACGTTTATCTAGACGACACTTACAATCACATGTTTAAATTCGTTTCTGTTTACGAAAGTAGATAGGACCAATTTATAGATCCGTACCTTAGGTACGAATATCCGTACGTGAACAGAAAGTCACACTAAATTAGACAGAGAGATTGTTACTAACTACAACTCTTTAAAAAGTATACGGTTAAAAGGTAGATGTACAGAAAACCGTTGTATTGACTTTGAAAGTAGTAAAATATAACCCAACAAAAAGAATAATAATGGTTTAATATTCTCAAGAAATATATAAGATCTATTTTAAAGAAACACATATCTACAAAATCTTTAGAAAAGAGAGTCAATTAACGAATGGAAAAGTGTAAGAATTGTTCCAGAGTACTTCTCGTTTCAGAAGTAAAATAGTTCAGGTTAAATGGATAAAGACAAGAACACACCAAACATTGAAACAACGTTAGACACGAATTGAGTGTTATAATAAAGGATATAAAAAGAAAAAGTTCAAAATCTTAAAACGTAAAACACAAATCTAGACGTTCGGTAAAACTCAATAAAAAACTTATTCTATATTTTCCTTATTAAATACGTTCTTATTAATTGGAATGGGTTTCAATTAAATAAAACATACACCTGTAGTTTAATAAAGAACGTGGTAAAGAATTTTCTAATATATAACTTACCGGAAAATAAAAAGACGACAAAAAGGGGGGAACCGAAATAACTAAAACTGTTTATTTTTAGTACGTATAAATTCTACATGTTATATTACAAAACTATTTTAACCTTCCTTGAGTCCTATCTTATGTCTACTTTCGTTTACCTAGATTGAGAAAGTATTACTTAGTTTATTGGTATTACTTCTACCACCCCTTTTAATTCAACTAAATTCGTCGAAAACTTTTGTTATAAAACCGACCTATAAATATGTACGGTTTCTGTTTTTCATTGACATGTGTGGTATGAGATGATCTATTCACCTAGATCTTATCGTTAGAGGTTTCCTAGATCTTATCGTTAGACTTTAATGTAGTATATTTAAGATATTGACCTATTTATGTTTCATTTATGTAACGTCTATATCTCAGTCGAAAGAGAGACACTCTTTTTCATTAAAGTTTATTCTTTTTCTCCTTAAGATCTCTCTTGGAACATTAAGACCTAATATCGACCTTATAAACGAGGAAATTTCATAATTATGTGTTTGTAGTATAAAAAGAAAATATAAGGTAATGATACCACTTAATATAACTACGAAAACTCACTGATTTTTTCCCCCGAAGAGACTATCGATTCAACCGTTTCTTAGGTGGACGTTACGTCCTCTCGACCCAAGTCAGGGACCCAACCCTTCTAGGGGACCTCTTCCCTTTCCGATGGGTAAGCTCATAAAACCAGACCTCTTAAGATACCTGACATATCCGGTACCCCAGTGTCTGTCAGTCTGTCCTGACTCGCTGAAAGTGTGAAAATTCACTATTTTGTCAGGAATAAAGACTCCATTTATTAGGAGTCAGTACCAAATGAGAAATTATATAAAGAAATAAGTTACATGGTGACAAAACATCTTTTAAAATATAGAAACTAGTACTCATAAGAACGAATCCAAAAATTTATATAAAAAATACTGAAAGTATTAGTTCTATTACGACTGAAGATTTTATACGATTCTTTTCAAGAAATTCGAAAGTAAATGATTTTATTAAAGATATCTTAACTGTGACTAAGAAGGAATTTATACACCATCGTGAATGACCACTTCATTAAACCAGTGTCTCAAAAGAAATACCCTTCTAACTAATTCCAAAATCAAACACTTTGAACGGATAAAGTATATTCGACCACATAAATAACTACACTTAAATGGGTACCATAAAGAGTAACGGAAAATTCAAGGGAACCCAAACATCACTACAGAGACGAGACTAATAACAATAATTTGTAAACCTAGAGTGAGAAATAAAAGGAGTCAATCCGATCTCCAAAACAGTTAAAATACCTTGTAGAATTTCTCGATAATAACACAAAATACAGAAGAAGTAGAAAGTCAAATGTCGAGTTCACTCTTTTACATAAGGTATACTAAACTTTTAAGAATTGAATGACTGTAGACAAAATATCAAGTTTATATTGACTATAACAATGTATCTTATAAACATACATAAACTTTTCTTATAAACATACATAAACACACATAAACTTTTCTTACACTAAACAAGAGAACTACCTACAGTCTCAAATATCTTCAGAAATTTCAGTGCAAAGATAGTCTTTTAATTAATGACTAAAAATGAGAATCGACCTCATAAAGGAAAGAAGAAGTATATAACCGAATTCAAATCAAAGATCCATTGTTGGAGTTGGTAACTAAACTCTAAATAAAAAAGAGTTTACATCTATAAATTACGACTTTTAAAGGGATATTCGTCACGATTTGTTTATAGGGTCTCTTTAAAAAAAATTTAAATGTATATTTGAACATTTCTTTTCAAATGTCGTCGAAATAAACATTATCGTGTTTCGACTTATGATGGGTTTACTGGAGTTATCCACTTACCTGTTTGTTTAAGACTAAACAGATATGGTGTTTATAATAAGTCTTTCTTTTCCCTCTTTCGATAACTATTTCTATTATTGAACCTTTTGGCGTTCCTTTATTACGTTCATTTTTTTTAGGCTATAGTGCCTATGTATAAACAACTAAGATAAATATTTAGTAAGTACTTTATTACATTAAAAGACAGACCTCTGTCTTTTGTCTAATCACTGTCGTTGCTAAATTATTACTCCCTCTTCTCATACACTCAAAGAAACCCCTATAGTTCCCTCAGAACACTCTGTCCAGAACTGACATTAGTTCCAATCTTTTTCCTGTTCAAAGACGTAGAAGTAAGTACGAGGAGGAAAACTCTTTCGATGTCAAGTCAAGTCAAGTCAAGTCAGCGAGTCAGCACAGACTGAGAAACGCTGGGGTACTTAGCGTCGTGCGACCCGGAGGGACAGGTAGTGGTTGAGGCCTCAAGTGAGTCTAAACGCAGGTAAGTCAGTCAATGCGGTAGGTCGACAGAGTAGGAGCCACCAGGGGAAGAAGAGGCGGGGGTTAGGGAGGGTCGTAGTCTTAGAAAAGGTTAGTCAGTTGAGAAGCGTACTCCACCGGTCTCCTGACCTCAAAGTCGAAATCGTAGTAAGGAAGGTTTCTTTAGAGTCCCGACTAAAGGAAGTCTTACCTGGCCAACCTAGAGGAACGTCAGGTTCCCTGAGAGTTCTCAGAAGAGGTTGTGGTGTCAAGTTTTCGTAGTAAAGAAGTCGCGAGTCGGAAGAAGTGTCAGGTTGAGAGTGTAGGTATGTACTGATGACCTTTTTGGTATCGGCACTGATCTGCCTGGAATCAGCCGTTACAGAGACGAAAACTTATATGATAGATCCAACGAGTATTGAAAAGAAGGTTCCTCATTCTCAGAAAATTAAAGTACCGACTTTAGTGGAAGACGACACTAAAACCTCGGGGGGTTTTATTTCAGACTGTGACAAAGGGGTAGATAAAGGGTACCTCACTACCATGGTCTACGGTACTAGAAGTAAAAGACTCACAACTCGAAATTCGGTTGAGAGAGTGAGAGGAGAAAGTGAAAGTAGTTCTCCGAAAAATCAAGGAGAAGTGAAAGACGGTATTCCCACCACAGTAGACGTGTAGACTCCAATAACTATAAAAAGGACCGTTAGAACTAAGGTCGAACACGAAGAAGGTCGGGTCGTAAAGAGTACTACATGAGACGTATATTCAATTTATTCGTCCCACTTTTTTATTTCGGAACTGCATGAGGAAAAGGATAAACCTTGGTCAGAAAACAAAGTACAGGTCAAGATTAACAACGAAGGACTGGACGTATGTCTAAAGAGTTCTCCGTCCAATCCACCAGACCATAAGGGTAGAGAAAGTCTTAAAAGGTGTCAAATAACACTAGGTGTGTCAGTTTCCGAAACCGTATCAGTTATTTCGTCTTTAACTACAAAAAGACCGCGAGAGAACGAAAGAGGTACTAGGTCGTCTACAACCGTTAAACTAGACACCAAGGAGACGGAAAAGATTTTGGTCGAACTTGTAGTCCTTCAAGTGTCAGGTACATAACGACTTCGGACCGAACCTCTTAAAACTCGTCATGAGATGATCGTACACTCTACTCACGTTAACACGTCATCAAACTCGTAAGAAACCGTAACGGAAAGAAACCCTAACCTTACTTTTGACTGGAAAAGGTCAGGGCACCGGTGACGACTCAAAAGGTTTAAACGACCGTATAACTTACGTCGTGAAAGTGTCGTAGTAGAAAGTCCTAAACTTTATCGAGTTGACCTTAAGGTAGTGGAGGTGATGGAAACAAGCATCACTACGAAAGATTCCGGGTGAACTGAAGTGTAAGGTTCTACAGACCGAGACCTAATCACTAGTGTGGTAGCACTAATAGACCCAGTACTTCTAGGAAAAACATGTCAAGAAGACACATAAGAACGGTGGAGAAGAATTATAGAAGACGAAGACAATCCAGTACGGTAAAGACAGGAAATAACTCGGGTAGAAACGTACTTTATAAGGTGACTATACAGATTAAAAGAACTTCTCTAGAGATCAGAAAGGGTAAGACAAGAAAGGGATATAAAGAAACGTAACTAGTGACTTCTTCCGAAAGCATAGAGAAGAACGATAAGTAACCTTGAGACGTAAGTCTACGAATATAGAAAGGAAAAGAGGAAACGAAAAGTGAAGAGAAGAAAAGTGCCGATAAACATTCCGAAGGGGTCTGTCGATAAAACGAAAAAACGTAAAGAAAAGGTACCCCTACCGGAATTAGGGACAGAGGACATGTTACAGTGCTTGAAGTAAGGTATCAAGTAGTCCGTGAGATAGATAGTCTGGATCCGGGAATTTAGATAAAGAGTGAAGGTGACATATTAGTATTCCCTAAACTAAATCCAGTATGGACTTACCAGATCACCAAAAGGGACGAAAGAAGTTAAAGTCAGACTTAAACCATTATTCCTCAAGTACTAGACTCGGTGTCAGTAGAGGACCAGAACAAAAACAGCTGACATATCTCGAAGAGGTAGAAAACGATGTCTCTTATATTAGTTAGACTAAAGTCACAACTGGTAGACCACTACAGGTACACATCTTAGAAGAGAACACAACAACCTTCTCCCACAAACGATACTGGTCACGTAAAAGAACCGTTTTGAGATAATCAAAAACGGGACGAAGTAAGGCATAAGGTTCCGGTTTAAACGGACAATGAGGTCCACAAAGAACTGAAGGATGAAAACGTAAGGTCAGGGGACATTACTTTTCCTGTAGAAAAAACCCACAATCAAGATTTTCCAGAACATCCATAAATATCTTAGTAAGTTGAAGTCGAAGAAGTCGTAATGACCAACCCCGTATCTGAACCTAATGTCACTATGACTTACCAAACGGAACCTTTGCTTGTCTCTAGTAAGACAGTAAAAACTCTGACGTAGGTTCATCACGTAAAACCTNAAGAGAACACAACAACCTTCTCCCACAAACGATACTGGTCACAAAAAAGAACCGTTTTGAGATAATCAAAAACGGGACGAAGTAAGGCATAAGGTTCCGGTTTAAACGGACAATGAGGTCCACAAAGAACTGAAGGATGAAAACGTAAGGTCAGGGGACATTACTTTTCCTGTAGAAAAAACCCACAATCAAGATTTTCCAGAACATCCAGAAATATCTTAGTAAGTTGAAGTCGAAGAAGTCGTAATGACCAACCCCGTATCTGAACCTAATGTCACTATGACTTACCAAACGGAACCTTTGCTTGTCTCTAGTAAGACAGTAAAAACTCTGACGTAGGTTCATCACGTAAAACCTGAGAAGAAAACTGGTACTACCGATGACGTAAAGAAGACTCCCTAAGGACGGGTGTCATCATCTATATTACCCGTAGACTCAATTTAAGTGGGTAAGGTCAGGTAAAATCAAGTGACTAAGGATCTTACAGTTGCAAGTAAGAACGGTAGAGGATAAACTGGTGAAGGTTAAACGGAACAAAGTATCTGGACTGTAAGGTCCAAGGATACGTTATAACGAGAAATGTCGGAGTCTGGAACGAAGATAGTGGTCAGTGTAGGTGTCGCCCCATAACAAAAACGAAACTGAGGTAGGGAAGTAAGAAAGACCTAAATAAAGAGGTGACTAGAGGTAATCGTATAACCCGTGGATGACTGGACCCTTCATGGAGAAGGTAATAGGATAGTAAAACGGAAAAGTATGACAAGTACCCCAAGAGTTCCCTTCTTATGACTTCACCAAACGGTAAGGGAAGAGGTCACCTGGCGGTGTCTCAGTAGAATAAGATTTAAATAGTCTCCTCTTTTTTTTTTATGTTCTTTTTAGGGATGAATATCGAGATTTAGAGAATTTCGAAACTTAGATAACTCTAAAAACTTCTAGGTTCACTGGCGATGGTCCTTCGTTCGTACACACATATAAGACCCCTTATTCGGTTCATCCCTTGTAATATTTTTGAACCCAAGGTTTCTCAATTGACCCCATTGTCGAGTAGAACCACTTTACCACGATTGTATGAAGACCTTCGGACTGTCAGATCCTCGTGTCTGTTCTCGGGGATGGAGTCCTTGAAAAGTTAAGTCGTAGTCCATGATATGAACGACCACCGTAGGAAGTAGACAAGAGACAGGAACAGATCTAAACCAGGGGTCTAAAGAGATTTGGAAACAATGGGTGATGTCGGAGACCGAAGGTGACGGTAAAGGAAAGAATGGTCTTAACTTGTCCTACAAAAGGACTAGGACCCACTCACAACAAGTGAAAACCAAGGAACTCGAAAGAGACCGGGTGAGGAGATAAGGTAAGGGTGTCCCACGGAGTTCCTTCTCAGATATAAACGTCCTATTGTTCTCCGGTTATCGACCTTGTTCCTCCATCTGTCACATACGGTCTTTCAGACCCGTACTGTACACCACGACTCGACGACTACTATTCGTTTAGAGTCTCTTCTGAATTCTAAAGTGATTTCTTGTATCATCGAATGGTAATTTTGTCGTTCTTCGCTATTTCGTATACGAACGCTGAATGTTTTGACGATTAATTTGTGTTATACGTGTACGACCGTCGAATGTGGTGAGTCTAAGGACCGTGGGACCTGGGAATGTGGGGTGGGTGGCTGTAGTAGACTCGAGACGTGTCGTGTATCAAGTAGACAAAAAGGTAGGGTCATCACAGTTAACAGGGACTCCTCTTTGTGTCCTTTCTTTTCACCCTCTAGAAAAGTCATCTAGGATCGATGAGAGAGTCTCTTCCGTTACCGTGGGGTGAGGTCATGAGAACGGACCTTTTAGGGTACCTGCCTCCTCGGACCATTCGACGTCAGGTACCCCAGCGATTCTCAACCTGTGCTGATTCGTTGAAGTGAAAGTGAAAAGTGAAAGGACGTAACCTCTTCCTTTACCGTTGGGTGAGGTCACAAGAACGGACCTCTTAGAATCCCTACCCCCTCGGACCACCCGAGGGCAGATACCCCAGTGTGTCTCAGTCTGTGCTGACTTCGCTGAATCGTCGTCGTCGTCGTCGTCGTCGTCGATGAGAGACCTAGAACCATACTTCACGTTTATAGACCATCGGTTCAGAACGGTCGAAGTCCTACTGAAGATAGGAGTAGAAACAGAGGTTTATTCGACAGGAGACTGTCCCTTTTTCGTTAGAAATCTTTACAAAGTTTAAGTTGTGTACGACTAAAAAGAGAGGGGTCAGATTTATGTAAGTGTAGGTTGACGGTTCAAAGATCTAGACACCTTTGGACGTCTAAAGGAACTAATCTTTTAACCAAGGGATGACTTGTTTTCGGTAACCGACGAAACAGGAGACTACTAAGGTATTTTCAAGGTCTCAAAAGTACTGTCACAAGAGAGGAAAAGGGAGTCAAACGAAGCGATGAGGGTGGGACTGATAGTGTTGGAAGTCGAATTTGAAGGAGAGAACCTTATTTTCATTTTCATAGAAGGGAAACCGTTTTTCTCGGACCCGTACTCCCTCGTCCAGACATTCCTTAACCTCCACCCAACCTGATTCCAACCTACCGTAGTGGCTGAGTTATCTGTACTTAAACTCATTTGAGGGTCTCAACCATTGCCTGTCCTTTAAGACTCACGACGTCAGGTACCTCAACGTTTCTCAGCCTGTGTTGACTCGTTGACTTGACTTGACCTGACCTGCTCCTTTCCAAAGGTTCTGTTAAGGTACCTTAGGTCTCCTAAGTTTCGTGACTCTAGGTATCTGTGGTGACGTTGGGTTGAAAATCCTTTTGTCTCTGTGGTCCCTAGTTGAAAATGAGACCAATGACTCTGAGAGGTCATCTAGGACGGGAAGTCTACCATAAAGTATCGGATAAAAACTAAGTTAGAGTCCCTTAATCAAAGATCCGAGAACTCTGAGAGAGGAGGTCTTACAGGGTTTTAAGATGAGTTTGTGACTGGGGTGAGAAGGGGAACCCTGTCAAAACAAAACAAAAATCCTGATCTCAACGATTTAGTAACTTGACCTTTCTTGAATTATTATAACCATAAAAACAGAATTAGGGAGGAAAAATAAAAAAGAAGAGAGGAGAAGGTTACACACTGATGTAAAGAACCTTATTACACTTTCTTTGTGACCGTTAACGAGTGTTTCACAAAGGACTCCGGATAAGAGTTCCATCTCGTGTTGACCGTATTAAAATTTTAAGATGGAGTCAACACGAAAATGATACTACTATAGGGACCTTGACTTATAGGGTATCTGACGAAAACCAAAACCTGTCTGAACTGTTGTTAAATATTGTCCCCATAATTAATGAAGTCTCACCTGTGATAAGGACAGGTATATTATAATGGATGTATAATCCACAACGAGTGGATGGTCTTTTACATATATCGAGGAGAACACAATTGAATAAATTAGTAGTAAGGTTGAAATACTTCCATACTTCCTTCTTGACAAAGATGGAGTCAACGTGTATCATAGGTTCTCCTCCGAGGTGATTTCGTAGACCATCACTCGAACCGAGAGGGTTGTGGAACTAAAACAGGGTCCCTATGATGACGGTCTAAAGACCGGAGGTTTTGACAAACTTTTCTTTAAAGAGAACAGAATTAAACTGTCCGAACACCTTTAAACAATGTCGACGGTATTCTGTGATTATGATATATATATATATGTATATATACCTAGTATCTTCCAAGAGTCACACACAGACAAGAAAGGTACCACAACCTGTCCCAGATCTTCTAATTCTTTTTACCGTTGGGTGAGGTCACAAGAACGGACCTCTTAGGGTCCCTGCCACCTCGGACTACCCGACGGCAGATACCCCAGCGTGTCTCAGCCTGTGCTGACTTCGTTGAATCGTCGTCGTCGTCGTCGTCGTCGTTCCTGAGGTCTATCCTTTAAGTGGTAGACGAATCAAGTCGTAAAGTCAGAAGAAAGACGACTTGACATCTATAAACGTAGGTTTCACAAACGTACCGGAATGTCTCAAAGACGTGGTTACTTTTATTTGTAAGGAAATGTTTTTGGTAAAGCGTTTGTCCTCTTCTGAGGGTACCTCCTTTGTGTCGAAAGTAAGACTTTCTACAATTGTGTATAAACTTTCCATACTCTTTTTTACTGAGAGTTCAACCACCGACTTAAACGTCTCTCTTAAATCTTCGTAAATGGTAGTTATCGTAAGGAGCCATGTTTGGTGTATTTTGACGACAGCAAAGACGTTCTTTTTTTCATCGGTTTAGATCCTTCCACTTAGATAGTCGTTAACCAACGAATACTAAGTCATACGACAATTACCGTGTTATGTATTGAGGGATCTAGGTCTACTAGGATTGTAAAGTAAGTTTCCAAAGAAGGAGGAATAAGATGGAACAAAATAAGGTTATTATTTAACCATCCAAAGTAAGATGAGGGACATTTATACCTTAAAACAAGAACCACCGTCAGTACCAATCCCCACTACTCTACCGGTTTGGGTTTACTTATTCGTATTGAAGACTACCTGAACCCTCCAAAGAGGTGAAGAAAAGTCCCAGTTATTGCAGAATTCTGGGTGAAATCCTAGGTTTTCAATCTGAACGTAAGTAAAATTGTACAAATTATGTAAACTCGTATTAATCGACGGTATTGAGTTTTATAGGTTCGTCCGTCCTTACATTCCTCGACTATTGATTTCTTCCTGTTTCCTCGATCCTTCCTCCGATCCAAAGATCCCAGTGACTTTAACAAGTAGAGTACAGTTAACCACTTTTCTTTAACTTATGAATGTTCTTAGTGACTCCTTATAGGTACACCTTAGATTTCTTATGTTCACTTATGTCTTATTCTTAAACCCTTCTTTTTTAAATTTAATTTATAAGTGTCTCTACCCCTATACATATAGTTGGATTCACCCATTTATTTTATACTACCTTATGATTTGTTGTCAATTCAGTTTATTCGATTTAGAATTTATTAAAACTTACTTTTTATTTTATTCTCATCGTCCTTCTTACGTTCGATGAACTATTTTACATATACGCGAAGATTCCCTGTACTAATTATGATATATAATATATAATAACTCAAGGTATATCAAATTTTTTATTACTTTCCTGTCAAACTTTAAATAACGTTTCAAACCGTCCCTTAAATATTACTCCAAAACAAAGAAAAATATCTCCGATTTCTAAAATTGTCCTTACCTTTACTATTATAAAAAAGGACTTACCAACCAATAATACAAAAACAAATTAATCATTTTAAAGAAAGACGTAAATTTTTTTTTTATCGACATGAAAAAATTCTCAATTATTGGTCCTTTTGTAAGGAGAAAAAAGTCATTTGTTCTCTAAGTCAGAATAAGAAGTCAATGGTTTTTACGTCTATTCTTCATAAGTCTTTTGTACCACGATGGTATTGGGTTTCAACCGGGTTTTACACGAAGTTACTATGTAACTAATAAAACTTAATTTAAATAAAATAAATTCTTCATGAGACCGAGAAGAATGTTTCGTTGAGTTTACAAGTAGTTGTCTACTTACTTATTTCTACACCACCAACAATATTGAAAAGTCAGGAATTCACTACAGTCTGAGAAACGTTGGGTTACCTGACGTCGTTCGGTCCGAGGAGACAGGAAGTCATAGAGGTTCTCAAATGAGTTTAAGTATAAGTAACTCATTCACTCTCATAGATCGGTAAAGTAGGAGGAAACGAGAGGAGAGGAGGACGGGAGTTAGAAAAGGTCGTAGTCCCAGAGAAGGTTACTCAGTCGAGAAGTGTAGTCTACCGGTTTCATAACCTCGAAATCGAAGTCGTTGTTAGGAAGGTTATCTATTTGTCCTAACTAAAAGAAATCCTAACTGACCAGACTAGAGGAATGTCAGGTACTCTGAGAGTTCTCAGAAGAAATCGTGGTGTTAAACTTTCGTAGCTAAGAAACTAAGAGTATGAAGGTACCAGGTTGAAAGTGTAGACATACACTGATGACCCTTTTGGTATCTAAACAGATATATCTGGAAACAGTCGTTTCACTACAGTGACGAAAAATTACACGACAGATCAAAACAGTGTCGAAAAGAAGGTTCCTTCTTCGCGGAAAAATAAAGTACCGACATCAGTGGTAGACGTCACTAAAACCTCGGGTTCTTTTATTTTAGACAGTGATGAAGGTGAAAAAGAAGAGGGTAAACGGTACTTCACTACCCTGACCTACGGTACTAGAAGTCAAAGAGTTACAACTCAAAGTACGGTGAGAATGTGAGAGGAGAAAGTGGGAGTAGTCCTTCGAGATTATCAAGGAGAAGTAAAAGACGGTAATCTCACCATAGTAAACGTATCGACTCCAAAAACAAAGAGGGTCTTTAGAACTAAGTTCGAACATTAAGTAGGACGGATCCTTCTTAAACGTACTACATAAGACGTATATTCACTTTATTCGTCCTACTATTATATGTCGGATCAGCATATGGAAAAGACTAAAACTTAGTCAGGTAACAAGGTGCATGTCAAGATTGACAACAAAGAACTGGGGTATATCCGAAGAGTCCTCTGTTCATTCCACCAGACCATAAGGGTAGAGAAATGTTTAAAAAGTGTCAAACAACACTAGGTGTGTCAGTTTCGAAATCGTATCAGTTACTTCGTTTTCATCCACAAAAAGACCTTAAGGGAACGAAAGAGATACTGGGTTGACTACAACTATTAAACTAGAGACCAAGGAGACGGATAAACTTTGGGTGAAATATATAGACCTTCGAGAGTCAAGTGAATGACGATTTCGGACCGAATTTCCTAAAACTCGTAATAGAAAGATCATACACTTCAATCACGTTAAAATACCATTAAACTTGTAAGAAACCCTAACGGGAAGAAACCTTGATCTACTTCTGACTAACTGAGAAAGTCAGGACACCGGTGACGACTCAAAAGGTTTAAACGATTGTATAACTTACGTTGTGAAATTGTCGTAGTCAAAATCCTAAAATATATCGAACTGATCCTAAGGTTGTGGAGGTGATCGAAACAAGTATCAACACGAAGGGTTCCGGGTAAACTGAAGTGTGAGGTCCTATAGATCAAGATTCACTTAATAGTGTGGGTAGCACCAATAGGTTCAGTGATTATTGAAAGAACATATAAAGAGACATAAGGAGGGTGAAAAATTAGAGAAGATGAAGACAATCCAGTAATGACAAAGAGAGGAAATGACAGGGGTAGGTAGGTACTTTACAAGGGAACTATAGAGATTAGAACAACTGCTCTAGAGATCAGAAAGGGTAAGATAACAAAAGGAGATAAAGAAACGTAACTAGTGAATTCCTTCAGAAAGAATAGAGAGGAACGATAAAGGACCTTGAGATGTTAGTCAACTTATATAGTATAGGAAAGAGGTAACGGAAAACGAAGAGAAGAAAGGAGTCAATAAACATTTCGACGGAGTGTTGATGAAACGGTAGAACGTAAAGAAAAGGAAACCACACCAAAATCAGTTACGGAGGAGATGTTACGATACTTGGAGACGGTTATCAAGAAGTCGATGAGATAGTCTAGATTAGGGAACTTAGATAAACAGTAGAGGTGACATATTAGTATTTCCTAAAGTAAATCCAGTATGGACCTACCAGATCACCAAAAGGGATGAAAGAAGTTAAATTCGGACTGAAAATGTCACTCCTCGAGTACTAGATTCGGTCTCAGTCGAGATCCAGAACAGTAACGATTGACACATTTCGAAGAGGTAGAAACCAAAGTTTGTTGTATTAGTCAGACTAAAGTCATAACTAGTAGGCCACTACAGGTGTATATCTAAGCAGAGCACAACAGTCTTTTCCTACAAACGATACTGGTCACGTAAGAGAACCGTTTTGAGACAATCGGAAACGGGACGAAGTAAAACATGAGGTACCGGTTAGAACGGACAATGAGGTCCATAGAGAACCGAAGGATGAAAACGTAAAGTTAGGGGATACTACTTTTCCTGTAGACACACCAACCCCGTATCTGGACCTAATGACACTGTAACATACCTAACGGAACCTTTACTTGGTTCTAGTAACACAACAAAGACTCTAACGTGGGTTCATAACGTAAAGTCTGGGAAAAGAACTGATACCCCCGCTGGGGTAAAAAAGATTCCTTAAGAACGGGTGTCATAATCTATATTACCAGTAAGACTTAATTTAAACGGGTAAGGGTAAGTAAAATCAAGTCATTAAAGATTCTACAGTTACAAGTTAGAACGGTAGAGTCCGAATTGGTACAGCTTAAATGGAATTAAGTAACTGGACTGTAAGGTCAAAGGATACGTTATGTATATATTTTAATTGTAATCAGAAATTTTTCTTAATTTATTACGGTAAACTTCTTTGTAGTTACCTGGATCTCTAATAGTATGATTTATTAAGTTTGTCTCTTTTAGTTTATAGTGAATAAACATCTTAGATTTATTATCATACGACGACGACGCCGACTCAGTGAAGTCAGTACAGACTGAGAAACACTGGGATACTTGAAGCGGGTGGTTCTAGGAGACAGGTACCCCTAAGAGGTCCGTTCTTATGACTCTACCAAAGGGTACGGGAGGAAGTCCCTTACTTGGGTGTAGAAAATACAGAGGAGGTAATCTTCTGTCTAAGAAATGTTGATCACGGTGGATCCTTCGGGTTCGTCACTATATGTACTCGAATAAATGTTTTATCTTTGTCTAAGTGTCTATGTCATTTGTTATAATACCAATGGTTTCCCTTCCATCACGTCCTATTTAATTCTCAAACCAAAATAGTATATGTGAGATGATAGTAGATCTTTCATCTCTTTGTTGTTATATCGTGTCTCAGCATATAAGTTATAGAATATTATTAGATATTACCTGATCTTGGACCTTTTCTTGTATATATGTATATTTACTTAGTGAAATGATATGTGGACTTTAATTGAGACATAACACTTAGTTGATATGAAGTTGAATTTCTCTTTTCTTTACAGATGAATCAAAGAATGTAAAAAAACTATTAAATGTAGGAATCTCAAAATGATTCAATTTAATTTACTAGTCCTAAGTAACTCACAGAGTAAAGGATTACTTTATTTTATGATTTTGTAATTAACGATTTGTTCAGATTCGAATATTGGGAAAACTGGAGAATCGTGTCTCTTTAATTCATACAAACCTAGACAATCACTTGTATAAAACACGAAATAACTTTTCTATTTGAAACTTTATCGAACAAAGATTTATAATATTTTATATAAATACAGTTCGGTGTTTATAATTACATCAAATGTTAACAAACGAAGAAATATAAATGATTTGTTTTGTACTAAAGTTCTTTAATTCTTAAGATTAATTACATACATCAATTTCGATGATTTATATTAACTTTTTTCTACACAAACTCCCATTCTTTTACAAATTCCATATCTCTATAAAAACAAATCTTTTTTCTTTTACTAAAACAGGGGTTCGATCAATAAATATTTACCTTTTCTTTTGGCTCCTGTTTGATTTTACCTGTATCCGATACCATTTAACAAACATTTATTTCCTTAGAAACCTTTCTTTAAAATACACACCGGTACTGACCTAATCTGACCTTACTTAAATTAATTCAATTACTTCATGTTTTAACTTTAAACCACAAGAGAGAAACAATTTTACTGTCAACAAAAGGAAAACCAGACAAGAACCATTATTCTCTAAGACTTTCCTAAAATTCTCAAATAGCTCTTTTCTTTTAAAATACAGAACAGTTTTATTCGTAAATACAATATACAACAGAAATAGTCCAGAGACCAATGAATTCATTCGAATGTAATCTTTCTCAATTAGTGAGTCAGTACAAACTGAGAAATGCTGAGGTACCTGACATCGGATGGTCCGAGGAGACAGGTACCCTAAAAGGTCCGTTATCATGACCTCACCTAACGGTGAAGGAAGAGGTCCCCTAGAAGGGAAGGGGGGAAGAAGAATTTGATTAATTCGTATAAACTATACAATTTAACTTATTCTGTGTAACATTTTATTCTTCTTTACAATTCGGAAGAAATACATCATAGACATATGTATACATAATATTCACAAAAGTCTTTAATACATTTGAAGGACCCTCAGTATACAAGACTGTATTTTACAATGGACAGTAAGTTTGACTACGAGTGTGATTGTACTGAGTTGGAATCATGGTTCCCTTACGGGATTAACTGAGAGTTCCTTTCCGTCATTGTTGTCTTAGACATTTAAAACACCGTGTACGTCTATTTCAAGTAAGACGAGGACGTCTTTGTTTTCGTTTTAAATTTACCAACTGTGGAATAACAGTCTGAAACAGTAGGATTACACGAACCTTGTACCATTGTCAGGTGAGGATTTGGTCTCTTGAATTCCACCTATTTGTTATCGACATTCAGAAGGGTCCACCGTACTCACTATTTCTTGTACGGACGGTTACGTCCTCTAAATTCGTTACACCAAAACTGGGGACCTAGTCCTTCTAGGGGACCTTATCCTTTATTGTTGGGTGAGGTCATAAGAAAAAGAAAAAGTGGAAAAAAAAAAAAATTAAAATTTTAGAAATTAAGAATGTACGCAAGGGTTTGTACTTGGGGGGAGGGTGGAGGGTATTGTAGAGAGACCCAGTAGGGGTACATGGTCGGGGTTCGTACGACATAGGACGCAGTCTGTATCTGACCACTAAGCTAAGAATGTACTATCATATGTACAATCTTACGGTGAGAGGGTTTAGTAGGGTGGGAGAGGGAGAGGGAGACTCAGGTTTTCAGGCAATATGTGTAGACACAGAAAAAAGGACAGAACGTATGTCCCAGCAGTAACGGTAGAAAGATTTAAGGTATATATACACAATCATATGACATAACCACAAAAAGAAAGACCGAATGAAGTGAGACATATTAGCCGAGGTCAAAGTAGGTAGAGTAGTCTTGACTAAGTTTACTTAAGAAAAATTGCCGACTCATTATGAGGTAACACATATGGTGAGGTCATAAGAACGACCATTTAAGATACCTGTCTCCTTGGACTACTTCTGCGTTGTCCGACTTGTGATGAGTCTGATCATGTCGTGTCTGTTATAAATATTCGATTTGTTTGTCGGACCCGAAACCCCTTTTTTCTACCAGTGAACCAAGGAGAACCAAAAGACCGTTTTAATAAAAAAACAAACAAACGTAAAGAAATGGGTAGTATCACGTCAATGTTACTGAGTTCAGTATCTGTAACCGTCCTTCTAGAGATATTTTAATACTTTTATCAGATGGACGTTAAAGACTGGACAACCCATACTTTGTAACCCTTTTTAATAAAGAAAAGAGTCTCCGAAGTCTGGAGGACAGAGATCTGAGCAACTTGTGGACGATGACCTTAAGTAAGTTGATAATGAATTACACCAACGGTTTTACAAGAACAATAATATACATACAAATGGTCTACCCAACTGAGGAAGGGGACGACATTTCGACTAGGAGGGTGTTACCATTTCTTTGACAATTTTACCCTTACACAAAAGGTGAATCTCATATGGAAGGCGTCAGAAGTCACTAGTTACGTGAGTGAAGTGACCCTTTTATGATACTTGGAATCATTGTTTGAACGTTTGAAGAACCCTAAAAGTGACAGGAACAGTTGGAGTTAATAACCCGTTCCAGTCGTCTTGATTGCCTTTGACCTCATTATTTCTTGTTCTCAGTCAATGTACCCTAACTTAATTGACTACTTATACGTATATAAAGTATTGAAAAACGGATTTTATAATACATAAGGAATTAGAAAACAAAAGGTCAATGTTCCTTTGAAAATTTTTCTAAATATCATCAAATCATTTAATACGGTAACATTCGTCCTCACTTTGTATAGAGAAAAAGTGAGATGGATCCAGGAGGTCTTAAGTCTTTGGGAGTCACTTGTAAGAATAAAAGAACTGTTATATCAATAAACGTATTCAAGTTATTCTTAGACAAGAGAAATATTGTCCAGTGTTAATCTTTGTAACTAACAAATGGTCTCGAAACTGTCCTTACAGTATAAACTCTCTCTGTGTGTATTTGTATACACTGGTCTGTTGAACTTTGATTCCAACTAAAACAACAACAAGTCAGTGAGTCAACACAGGTTGAGAGAGACTGGTGTATCTGACGTTGGGTGGTCTGAGGAGACAGGTACCCCAAAAGGTCCGTTTCAATGACCTCACCCAACGCTAAAGGAAGAGGTCCCCTAGAAGAACTGGGTCTCAAGTTTGGGTGTAGAGGACGTGACCGTCCGTTCTAAGAAATGGTGACTCGGTGGTCCCTTATGTTTATAAAGTTTCCACTTATACCAAACATACACACTCACAAGCCAACGAGTCAGTACAAGCTGAGAAACGTTGGAATACCTGACTTTGGGGGGTACGAGGAGACAGGAACCCTGAGAGGTCCGTTCTTATGACCTCTCACAACGGTATAGTAAGAGGTCCCCTAGAAGGGTTGGGTCCCTAGTTTGGGTACTCAGGATGCAGAGGACGTTATCGTCCGTCTAAGAAATGGTGACTCGGTGGACCCTTCTTTGTCTCGGATCAAAGTGTTCCAAGTGTCATTAAGTAAAGTTCTAAAAGGGTAGTGTTCTGGGTGTTTTCAGAAGACTATCTACCTTTCGACTTACGACCTATAGGTCTCGAGTATACATGAGTCACCTAATTAAGGAATTATTCGGGGTCATTCCGACTCCTTCCACGTTCAGACACTGACTATTTACTGGGACAACAAGTAGAAGGCCATAAATGAAAGGTGTAAACCTGATCTATAACTTCTCAAAGATATATCTTTAATGGAAGGTTAACGAAATTAAGAGTCAGGACACCCATTCTCGGACAGATGTCTTTAATCTGACCCCTCTTTTTCTCGATTTTCTCGTGTACGACCTGACTCCGGTCAAAACAAGAAGAACACTATGTCGACAAAAATGGAGTTTCTTTTTCAGAACACATAAATTGAAAATAACGTACAGATTATGTGAAAATAACGTACAAGATAACTGTCGATGATAGGATTTACGAAATGTTTATCGTCGGATCAATTAGGAATAGTACATAGTTAGACTTTTATGTCCTAGATAATAACTCGTATATAATGTCCACTTCTAGTGTATCCGACTCACTATTTCTCAACGAACGAAAGAATGTGTTAAAGGATTAGGTACTGGAGAGTTTCAGATGTTGACAACCACAGCTTCAACAAAAAGTAAGTGATTCAGTACAGACTGAGACGTCGGGGTACCTGACTTCATGCGGTCCCAGGAGACGGGAAGTGATAGACGGTCTCTAATAAGTTTAAGTACAGGTAAATAAATCACTACGATAGATTGGTAGGGTAGTAGACAAGGGGAACAGAGGAAAACAGAAGTTAGAAAGAATCGTAGTCCTAGAAATGGTTACTCCGGTTTCATGATCTCGAAGTCGAAGTCATAGTCAGGAAGGTTACTTATAAGTCCCAACTAAATAAAATTCTAACTGACTAAACTAGAGGAACATCAGGTTCTCTAAGAGTTCTCAGAGGAGGTCACGGTGTCATACTTTCGTAACTAAGAAACCGTGAGTCGAAAGAAGTACCAGGTTGAGAGTGCAGAGATATATTGATGACCTTTTTGGTATCAAAATCGATATGTCTATAAAAAGTCGTTTCACTACAGAGACAAAAAATTATACGATCGATCCAGCCAGTATCTAAAAGAAGGTTCCTCGTTCCCAGAAAATTAAAGTACCGACGTCAGTGGTACGTGATACTAAAACCTCGGTTCTTTATAGCCTATAACACCGAGTCACCATTTCTTAGTTGGACGGTTACGTCCTCTGCGTTCTCTGTGTCCAAACTAGTGACTTACCCCTTCTGGGGACCTCATCCTTCTTCTATCTTGAGTAGGACCGGGGTACGTCTGACCCGAAGTACAGTCCTGTCACAGATATGTTGACATCGAGATATTCCTCTTCCCTTTCTCTTTGTGACATCCTGTACTTACTTTTCCCGTCCTTTCCTCCTGACACTATCCTTTTCCGGTCCTATCATCAAGACTGTCTACATTAAAATTTTTGTAGTTCTTTGGACAAAAAGAGGATTTTCTTTTTACGTTACCTTTATCGTCATCTTTAATCCTCCACTCCGTATTTTGTCGTGTCAACTTAAAGAAAAACACGTCGTACTTCGTTTTAAACGAATACAAGAACAGTTCCTGGTACTCAAGAGACTTCACAACGGGATCATCGTTCGGATCAATCAGGGGTACCAAAGTGTATACGACTGTCATCGTTTCACGAATGTCATAGTACTCGAAGTTGATAAGTTGAGTCAAGAGGAATTGGGGATCAGGTCACCACCCCTGTATCTACCGGGATATCCACGGAAGTGTACATCATCCAATATAATATTCTCTCCTTATAGTGGACATTAATCCGATGTCCTCGAACCTATTGGACTTAGAAAGACTACCTGTCATTCGATCGAATGAGAAATGAAATCTTTCTATGTAGAAGGAACATTACCTCTCACTGGTCCTGACTGAATGAAGTAAGGTCTTCCTTTGACAGAGGTAAAAGGTTTTGACATTCGTTTAGACGGTAACGAAACCTCTCTCTACGGGAGACAAAAATTTCCGACAAGTGATGTGTCTGTAGGGTTGTGTCCAGTAGGTCTTCTTTCCCGTCACTTACAGGAATGAACGTACTTTACGTATTTACAGTCTCGGGGTGGTTTTAACAAAGGGTCCAGACGAGACTTGTAGGAAAAGAAGGAGTCACTTTGTTATACCAAAAAGAGGTGAACGTTATCAGTTGTTTAAAATCTTTTTACCACTAAACAAACAAATATTGTCAGACCCCTTTCCCAGGAACCCATTGACCCTCGTCTGTCTACGAGTCTCTTAAACTGTTAGAACTTTTCATACATCAACTTGTTTTCTTACGTCAACTTGCATACGTCAACACGTTTTTCGTCGAATACTAAACTTTGGAAAATAGTAGGGATACTATGAAAGGCTCATCGAGGATTCTAAGACATCCGTATAGGACTTCTGTCGTAGAAACCAATTGTAAAAGAACTATTATGTTGGGAACCTAAAATTAGTAGGTTGAAGTGTGTACACATTTGAAAAGACACGTTGTAACAAGTCATTCTAAAATGTGTTTTTATAAAAATACATGTAAGTTTTAGAATTATAATTGGGAATTTATTTTGTGGTTCACCTGATTCAGAGTTCAACGTAAAATTTATATTAACCATTCTGCTAGTATTAATCACAAGGAACTTTTCTTATGATTTTGAGTTGTTTCTGTCGTGTCTAGTCTCTACAACGACCACCACGTTCTCTCCGTAGTTACCCAGTACGTGGAGTATGTTATTCTCTTTTTCGAAAAGGACTAAATGAAGTGAGACACACTGTCCGAGATCCAGTTAGGTGTAGTGAAGTTGACTGAGTTAAAGAAAGGTAAAATACCGACTCATTATAAGGTAATATATGTACATGGGGTAGAAGAAATAGGTAAGTAGAAAACTACCTGTAGATCTGACGAAGGAGGTAAGCATTTTATCTATCGATCACCCTTCGATGACATAACGTGTCTTTCAAATCGAACCACTAGTCACTACTGGGTCCATCCACCTTACCCCTCTATCCTCCGACTTCTCCCTCCTATATACATATATGGAGACTGACTAGGTGATACAACATAACGTCTTTGATTGTGTTGTAACATTTTGTTAATATAAGGTTACCCTTTTTTATTTTCCTTTTATTTACAAAATTTGTGTGTAAATAACACACGGTTAGTCCTTCGACTTAAAATTTTTTAAAAGGTAAAATTGTCCTGTCAAATGATGAATTTGTGAACATAATTATAAGAAATCTCTTAATTTCCCAACCTCATCAATAGATTGCAATAGTGAAAAAATTAGATTTTATTACTCTATATTCGAACGCTCATTAGAAAAATGTGATTTGAGTCTAAAAGTCCCTATAAACATCAACCTAAGTTAACTTTCTTAATGGTGAAATAAAGAATTAGTAGGAGTAGACGATGATAGTTTAAGATGAATCCGTTCATAATCAATAAAAGAGATCAAACCCCCTTTTCCGTTTTAGACCTCTATTCCACCGGACAGTCATCTCCTTTACCAGACAGGTGAGAAGGGACGAAGAGAAAAGGTATTCGGAGAGAGGTTTATAGGAGGTTTTACAAAAGTCACATTATTCCTTCTTACTTAGAATCGAGTTTATTCTAGACAAAGAAAATGAAATTTGAAACGTAAAATAACTAAAACGAAACTCGATTCTTACGACGGATATCGGACTTTATATGTCATATTGGGTGGATTTCTTAGACTGAAGATACACATATTGTGAAAAGGTAAGTATATCTCTATTTTTGAACGTCTTGTCTCTTATTATAAACAGAAACAGAACAACCCCCAAATGCCCTTGTGTTACTGGACTGTATGTACCTGTCGTCGTTCTTATTTCCGAAGGGTGTGGTTCTTCGAACGTTGTTGGCTTTTAGGGGAGGGAGTGAAAGGAAATTTGTACAAAACGACTTTATGAAGTCCCTCAAGTCCCGAAACCCTCGCACTCGGTGGGTAGGAGGAAAGGATCAGGGTTTTATTTGAAAAGAGACGAGGTTTGAAGTCACAAAGACAAACAAACTGGAAGGACATACAGTCCGTGTGTTTAGACACGAGTCATTGTGGTCCTCCCGACTAACGACGTAGGGAAGACCCGATGAAGAAACGAAGGGAAAACGTCGAAGAGGACCTTCTAGAAAAGAGTGAAGGGGACGACGAGTCCATGCACCCTTGACCCGTGGACCTTTGTGAGTTCCTTACTATTTTGAGGTGAAAACGGACTTCCTTTCACCCTAACTGACACCCTTCCTAAGGAATATATCCTGTCAAGGTCGGACACGGTCCTTCCCGGAGAGGGGTAAGACCCATAGAGAGACTCGGATATAGTAGACACAGGGAAGAGTCCAGAACCAAAACAGGACGAGTTAACACTCTGAAACTAAAGTGGAGATAGAAAACGAGTACAGGACAACAATATTTAGAAGGAGTAAATGAGACCATTTTGGTGAGTTCGATCTGTCACTTATCCCTTCACCTTTTCCTCTCAAAAGTAAAGGAGATGAAGGAGGGTGTATGTATAAAATAGTAAAATTTTTGACTTCGTAAAGTCACACTAAATATTACTATTTATAAGTGAAGTTAACATGGTGTTAAATAATTTGAGTAGACCAAAAAATTTATAGTTATAATAAAAATTAAAAGTTGAATCCTTTATATCCTTATTTTCGAAAATTTAATTATTAAATTTTACGAGTGGTAACGAACGTTACCACAACAATAAAAGTAAAATTAGAAGGACACTTTTCCGGTCTTCGTTTCTTGACCAATACTTAAAGGATGTAAGGGTTTCATCGGTGAACCAAATCACTGGGTCTAATACTTGTGGTTCATCGGAACAAGTTCAAGGTCCGTTTAAAATCGTGTAGGAATCCTTTCGTCTTTTTGTCGTTACAGGTTAGATTTGGACTAAATCTATCTTTTTTAAAGTTTTCTGAATTTTTTATTGTTATAGTGTTATAAAAGATTCACAGAAAGATTAGGAAACAGGAAAGTTACTAAAGTCCTCTTCATCCATAAAAATAAAATAGGAGTGGTTTACTGAATGAGTGAAAAACTTTTATATGTCGTTGTAGTCGAATCGAAACTTTTTATTACTGAAGATTTAAAAGTCATAGACACCCTAACTAATGAAAGTTTCCCTCAGACTCTTTTTGAGTACCGTATGAATGGACTAGGAAAAGTCTTGTTCTTTGTTTTCGTCGTAAGTGCTACATTCAAATGTTTCTTTTGACTTTTCCAAGTTGGTTTCAACACTCTTTTTACTCTTCTCACCATAAAATACTACAGCCTACAGTTGTCGTTTGTCTGTTGTTCTTTCATTGACTAGGGACTGAACCTAAGACGTCTAAACTCCATGAAGAGGAGTGAGTTGTACGACATATAAAACTCTGAAAACTACTTCCCTTGTACCAATTGACAACTATTAATTTGTTTTTTCTTCGGAATATAGGTAAAAATATAGAAATTAGGGTCAACTAATACTACAGTTCTCAATGGGTAAAGGTTAACAGAGTTACACACGTAACAATATGTGGTTCGGGCATAGAGGCTTGGCTGACTCTCTTTCGTGCAGGAGGTGTCATTACGTTTTTCCGTCCTTCCCTCAAATAAAGATCGCGCGATCCCAGGCTCAGAGTAGGTTGTGTCGCCTTAGGCTGTCCCTGGGGCTTGTTTCCCTATACCGCCAAATATATGTCAGTCAAGAAACAGAGTCAATGTCCTCATCAACCGCAATGTACTAACCGATCTGTCCTACTCGCGTACAGGACAGAGAAAGACCAACCACACATACCCTTCAGAAGGATTAAACCAGTTCCTTACGACAAAAAGGAAGGGTCGATTGTCCTTTGTACTGAGTCCAGGGACCACGATACGTGGAGTGACTCGGCAGGTCGGACGGACTGTAAGGGGGGACAAGAATCTAGTATGTCTCCTTAGAAGGAGACCAAGGACTCTCTGTCAGACTATAACAACGGCTTCGTGCTTGACATGACACAAATACGCAAGGAAATGTTTCCGATGTTCAGATAACTATTACGTACCCGGTTTCCATTCGTAATTATCTTCATGATTATCCCCAGAGTCGTTACACCTCTAATCCCACCAGTTGGTTCCCCTGACAACTTTGGTTCTGAGTTTGGTGGGAACAACTCGGAGTACAAGAGAAAATGCAACCCGATTAGGAAGAGAGTGAAACCGGTATCTAAGGGACTGATAAGGCCACACTAGTCGTATTTTTGTCGTGAGAAAAGGATCCCGACGTGTTTCAGGAGGAACAACGTCTTTTTCGTCTAGATTTGGAGAGGACAAAACGTCCTGGTGAAGTCTATCACTTCAATTTCTACTAAGATTTACTGATTATCTAACAAGATATGCCCATTACAGAAGTAGATACCGGTGAGAATTTCTCAATTTAGGAACTGAAACGTACCTGTCTCGACGATAAGGTCAAGGCCGGGGTCGATAAGGGTCTGGCTTGTATCAACGATACCAATACCGTCATTACCCGAGAGAGAATTGAAATATTCGAGAAAGAACAACTAATTCTCAGTTAAACACCCGGGTTATCAGTATATGTCGAAGAAGACCAGTTATGTCATAGAAACCATAGTGTCGGTGGTATTGTGTCTTAAGAAAAAATCCCAGTTTCTAACTCGACACATTCGTACCTCAGTCGGGGCACACACTTGTCTGGGTGGTAGGAGGGTAGGCACCATAATCGGTGGACCGATACCCGTTCAGGCATCCGAGTTGCTGTACGCGTGTGTCACCTCTGGAGAGACTATTATGGAACGGGTATGTATTGGGAAAAGGGGTATGGAGAGAGTAACAGTCCGGATGAAAAGTAAGAGGGGTAGCTGTAACCCCTCCTAACCACGGCAACCGGTCCAGCATTCTCCGCAACTCCGGATGAGGGAACATTATTCCCCCTTAATTCAACATTGTATTGGTTGTCCTAAATCAACGGAGTCCTACCCAAACTNAAAGGGGTATGGAGAGAGTAACATTCCGGATGAAAAGTAAGAGGGGTAGCTGTAACCCCTCCTAACCACGGCAACCGGTCCAGCATTCTCCGCAACTCCGGATGAGGGAACATTATTCCCCCTTAATTCAACATTGTATTGGTTGTCCTAAATCAACGGAGTCCTACCCAAACTAAATTCCATCGTATTCGACGGAAATGATTAAAGGTATCACCTAGACAAACAGGTTCAAATCGTTCCCCCGGGCGGAGACCCAGAAAACAACCAGGGACCCTACATGCATCCCTCCAACAGCCCATTTCTCAACGTACCTGGACAAGTTGCCCCAAACCTGACTATGATATGTAAACATGGCCAAGATTTTGAACTGAGTGTTGTTACTAGGGTAATATTCATCAGTCCAGTAAAGATCAGACTTCAGGGGTACTATAGGGCAACTGGATCCGGAAGAGAAAAAAACGAAACAGTTACAATTTGGAATAAAAATGGACCCGTTTCAATACTAGGAAAAGGGTTAGTCTCATGTCTCCATGCCCAGGATGTTTACTCTTCAATTCGTTCAGGGGTAAAGGATGTTGGGTGGCAGATATGGGACCTCAGAGGCTGGGTAGTAATCTTCAATGCGTCAGGGTTCTAAATATTATTCTCAGGACATAGGGGGGTGTCTAGAAGGTCAACACGGACCCACGTGGACCTGTACGGGTCTTACGTACTAAGGTCTCCATCGGGGAGAAGGTTCCAAGTAAATGGTGGCCGAATCCCAGTTTCATATTCAGACCGGTGGTTCATAAACCACCTACATAACACCACCACCTCAATTCGTAGAGTGCACAATCAGGTAAAACGTCAAAGGTCCACTAAAACTGTCCAGCCACTCCCAAGTGCGACCGTCGAAGTCTCGTCTCATTGTGCCAGTAGGTATTCTACCAGGTCTGCTCAACAGAACCAGGACAGCTGCTGCGGCCTCGAAGTCGGAGTCCCACAACCTGCCCACGTCTCTGCGAAGGGTAAGAAAAAATCGCAGAAGGACGAGACGACTTCATCGACCCGAATGCACCAACGTTACGTGGGTTCCGGGCTATGGCAGCTGGAAATCCCGTCAACCCCACCATTCTTCTTGTTGTATTCCTGGGAAGGTAAATCCAAGATCACGGAACCACACCACGGAAAACTGGGTGTGGGTTAGAGGTCCCGGTCACAATACACTCCCTTAGCAGGGGAACAAAACTGGGAGTACATAAAGGGCCTCGTCAAAGGTCTGTGTTCTTACGTGAAACGGGTTTCGGTAGTTTCGGAGGACCTTAACAGGGTTTCATCCTCCACCTTCGAAGAAAGGAAGTTTATAACCTGTATGTCCCCCTCCAGCGGGTATGTCTTAAAGTTTACCCCAGTCTAATTCGATTCCTCATAATGCACGCGCTTTCTTCCGTTTCCCTTCCTCTCAGTGGGTCAGGGGCGGTCAGAGATATCGGTTAAATCAATTTCAAAGGAAATCCCAGGCTAAGTAAGAAAGTTGAACGGGGCTCGAGACACCCGACATAAGTGTTGCATTAAAGGTAAACCAGGGGTCTCGATCCCGTTCCGAGACTTGATAAACCGAGTGTTTTCGTCCAGGTAATAGTCTCGGTTGTCAGTGGTCGTCCGGTTTGGACCCTTGATAAACAAGATTTTAGAAAAATCGGTGATGGTAACGTCAAAGAGGGAATCATCCCTTTCGAAGATGGGTGGGACTCTTCCATAGATGGTTGTGATTGTTCATGGCCATTGGTATGAACGGACCGGAATGGAGCCATTTTAGATAAAGGGTCACGACGGGACCGGGAAGAGGGGCTATGGAGTCAGGACGAACAACGGAGAAAGGACCGGAGTAGACAACTGTACGGAATGTTCGTACATGATACAAGAAGTGTCAACAAACCACGGTCCCCTTAGCGTCCGTACGTCAAACTTTTTCGTAGTCTCAGAAAAAGAGAGGGTCTACTCATCTGCTCACATCTACGAGTGTGTCAACGGCAGGCTTGACTCGTCCCTCATAGTTCATTGGTAGCCTCAGAGTCATGGTAGGTAGGAGAGGAACAACCTCCAACCCTACAAGGACCTAGGTCCGTTCCAGACACCTACTTATGAGTCCCCAACCCCCGTTTCAAGGGTATAGACCCCCACCTTCAGGCTAGCGTTGTGGCCTCGCTATTTTAGAAGTAGTCGGCGAAAAGCTCGACGGTCTAGACACCGTGCTAAAGGAGCACGGCACCCCGACAGGGGAAAAACTACAGGTCCATGTACATGATAACTGTGTCGGACTCCGTTGACGTGTCGGAGGTTTTCAGTTGTCTAAAGACCGTTCAAAAATTAGAGAAAAGGAAGTCGACGGTTTTTGGGGGCAAGAGGTATATAGTCCGGGACCTACACATGACACGGTTTTCGTATCGCTGACAGTCATTTTTATCAATAAGAAAAAGGAAATCGAGAGAGATTACGAACTTAGTCCCGTTAATTGAGACGAGAAACACGACTCCACAGACCCCTTTGTCAGAGGCGGGTATAACAGACAGGTCTTAGTAGATGGTGACGCCGGGGGCGGACGAAGGTAGACATTTGGTATAATCGAGTGACAATAGGTCACCGCATAGACAATTCAGGAAGGTATAACGGCAATGAGACCGGTCATAGAGTAACGTTAGCACCTCCCCCGATAGGGGGAGGCCTAACCCGTTTTCTCATCGGCCCAAATCTCACGTTCCGCAAACTTTTACTTAGGCACTCCACAGTTCATCGTCCCGGACCATCACACAGTTCCCCCGTAACCTTTAGGTAAATGGGCCCCCAACAAAGTCTTGAGAGAGATATCGTACTCTTCACATCTGGTTTTCAGAGACAGGTATTCAGTCAAATAGTCGTAGTACCTGATCCTCACGTCACCGACACTACTAAGCCTCCGTTCCACCGGTAGGCCGACGGTGACCCAGGTTAAAGAACCTTTCCATTCGATACCCTACGAAGGTTCCAGGGGTGAAGACACAATCATGGGGAAAAGGATAGGGAGTGGAAAGTAGATATTTATTAACCTTTCCGAATCTACCCAGTCCTTCCCGTTCCCGTCCTCGAAGGTCGTTCCGTGCGGACTCGAGGACTTTCCGGTAAAAGTAACTGAGTCAGGTAAAGGTCAGAAACAAAAGAAACCAGGGAAGTATGTCCCCGGACCGGAAAAGACGTTTGGGGTTCTAGGTATTAGCCGTTATAGGGTGTGAAGGGTCTTTAAGAGAGTGAACAGATCCCAACCGGTGGAGTCCCTGGACCTCCTACCAAAGAAAGTATCGGACACAATCGGTGGAGACCGGGACAACATAGAATATTGGCTCCATACATTGGAGAACGAACCGTTAGACCCGGAAAAACCGTGACCGGGGCATTGGATTTCAGGGGTTCCAAACCTCTTCCAGTGGACAACGGAGAACCGTGAGAAAAAGGTATCAACGACGGTCGTATTCCAGTAGTTGTATAACATTATTTTGTCACCATCCCACAAGTTGGGCTATGAGTACCTCCAGAAGTAGGTTCCGGAGCAATCTGTTGCACCCACTCAAAAACTTTGGGACACCATTCGCTCAGGTGCAGTCGACGTGTCCTCAGACTTGTGGCAGAAGGACGGTAAACTTCCGCTTCTAGAGAACCGAACGTTCCCGTTCTCCGTCTGACTTTTTCCGTAGAAAATTTAGATTTTGTCATATGGTTTGCATCGAACCACCGTTCGACGAATCGTTACATATTCCCAATCCTTGGCATCCTACTTATAGTGAGTGGGCAAACAACTGAAGAACGTCCAGAACTTGGCCAGATTTTAGTCAAGGGGGTCCGAAGAAATGCCCTTCGTCCCCTCACAAGGTACCCCTGGCCGTGAAAGAGTTCTGGGGTCGTAGATACTCTGCAACATACACTCCTCATTAAGGAACGGTTCGGAGAACTGAGTACCCTATGACGACGTGAGAGTGGCCACACCGTGACCGAAAGTCAAGGTGTTATTATCCCCCGGAGACAAACAGATCAGGGTAAGGACGACAAAGTCGGGTCCGGACTCCCATAGAGACTTGGGTACCGACATGAAGCCCTGAATAACAACGACCCCGGAGACCGTTCATGTCAGACATAAGTAGGAAATTACGGTCTCTGTTCTGGACTTCTCCTACGGGCCAAGGTAGATTTTGACTGTGAACGGGTACCAACTTTACTTAAACCCGTAAATGAAATCTGTCATTTAGAGAAGGGTCGTTCCCGCGACCTGTGAGTCCATAGTGGTCTTTCCTTACCCAGTGAACCACCCGGGGGTTCAAGTGTACGGCAAAACATCAGGTAGGTATAGCGAATCAGGGCCAACGAGGGACGTGGGTCGATGAAAAGAATCTGTACCCAGGTAGAGAAACCAAATTCTGACTCATGACTCGAGGGCATAGGTGGTACTTCGGTTGGCCAAAGGGGAGGTGTAAATATCAATGGGTCCTGAGCCCCTCCCCGCAGTTCGGGACTGGGGGGATCAGTGATAGGAGTGGGCGAATCTCCTATACTGACAGACCTCTCCCTCAGAGCAAGAACCCTAAAACCCCGGGGAGAAAATCCAAAAAGAACCCCGTAAATAGAAAGGTTACAGGTTAGAGGAATGTTTTGCGTGTAACCAAAAAAAGTTCGAATGTGGAACGTCCAAAAAGGAGTCAGAAACTCAGATCGAAAAAGGGAAAAACCTTGGATAAAAACAAAAGTTGAGGCCGCTTTTTATAGACTCGGTCGAGAAAAACCAAGAATGCCAAAAGAAGTCGAGATTTAAGAGAAAGAAGGGAAGATTACGTCAGGAGAGAGAGGAGACCCCAGAGAGATACTAACTTTTGAGAGAGACGACGGGAGTGATCTAGAACGTTCCTGACAAGTGGGTCGGAGAGATAGGAAACATTGAAAGAGGATTATAACCCCCGACGGACTAAGTGTTTACGATCGTATTGACGACGAGCTCTGAGTAGACGGACACCCAGGTATCCTCATATGACAGATTTTCGAAGGTAATAGGAAAGTTCCTTCCGACGGTCCGAGAGTAAACCGAAAACGGAGTGACTTAAATGGAACCGGTTTAATCAACCGAAAAACCGTCGACGAGATTCCGGTCGGTATTCCTAGACCGCCATGTAAACCTCTGCGAGGGATGGAAGTCGCGTAAACTTCAGGGTCAACCCAGCGTGGTTCCCCTTGGGGAGGAGTTACTCCAATCCGACATAACACCCGGAGGGTAGATGGGGACCGTACAAGAAGGCTCGAAGATTGTCCTAAGCGAACGCGAGGAGACATCACTTTTCGTGGACATTGTCAACGACTGTTAGTAGGGTTCACCCCAACACTCATTTCTCCTATCTAAGATTTTCTAGTTATTCTGGGACGCCAAAAAGTCTCTTTCTCCCTCAGACTCAAAAGGTTAACATGTTTAGTGATCACCTTTTCCCGGTTATGACTATACAGGTAAGGGACGGGAGAGACCGACCGGGGTGGTCCTGGCCTTTGCGCACTCGTCACCTCCTCCCTTAAAGGCCAGGAAGAAGACGACGTGACCGGTAAAGGGAACGAGAAGGGGCTCAAGAGACCCACCCCGGGGGAAGGGATCCTCCTCGGCTCCCGAGGCGGGAGGAGGCCCGAAGAGGGCTACTTTGAACACCTTAGACACCTTCGTTCCCACCTACACCTAGGCGTATGCCCTCACCCTTGTTAAGTCAGAGGTCTAGATAGTCTAATCCTATGTCTCTTCTAAGGACCTTCTGGCCGAAACCAACTAACAGTAGGAAAAAAGGAAGAAAAAGAAGTCTTCGGAAGTACTGATTATGGACACCCAAACCGCTCCAACCCCAACCCCTTCTCCCTGTCCCTCCAAATCCCCCAAATCCTCCTCGTTCTTGTTTTCCAAATTCGGTAAGACCGCCTAAAGAGTGATCTAGGACGGTCTGATCCTACATCCCTCAGACTAGTCCCACAGGCCGTCCTGATCCTCGTTTATGGGTGAGAAATTGACGAACCTGTTAGACCCCTAACTTCCAAGGGAGACCACCGGTAGGTTGCAGTTTCCACCCGGTGAGCCACCTTGTCTTTCAATGGTTAAACGAGAAGAAGTGGTCATTACTTTCTAAGACTCGAGATCTGAACTTTAGTCTTTTTACCGGCCAGTAGTCTCTGTCGCCTCATCTTCATCTAACGGGGTACCCATGTCTCTTGTGACTGTCGTTGTCGCTCTGAGTGTGTCTGTCGCGGCCGTGTGACTCTGTGCTTTTGTTGTGATCTCTGAGGTTGAGGTTATAATGAAAGTCAGGAGAGATGTCGTGAACATTGGGGAAGAGACGAACGTTCGCAGAATGGCAGTCCTGCAGGAGGTGCGGTCGACGGGAGGGCCATGCGATGCCCCTGGTCCGGAATGCGACCTAAACGGAGAAGTGAAATGTGGATGTACGGAGGGGTCGTGCTATGACCCGGGGCCTGAATTAGATCCGGTGACGATGCAATCGTGGCCACGAATCTCGAGAATGGAAGATAGCTCCACCGGGGGAAGATGGTCCTCTCAACAAGGGGGACGCCACCCTACCTACCTCTAGGGCCTGCTCGAGGGTTTACAATACGTGGCTCGGGCATAGAGGCTTGGCTGGCTCTCTTTCGTTCAGGAGGTGTCATTACGTTTTTCCGTCCTTCCCTCAAATGAAGATCGCGTGATCACAGGCTCAGAGTAGGTTGTGTCGCCTTAGACTGTCCCTGGGGTTTGTTTCCCTATACCTCCAAATATATGTCAGTCAAGAAACAGAGTCAATATCCTCATCGACCGCAATGTACTAACCGATCTGTCCTACTCGCGTACAGGACAGAGAAAGACCAACCACACATACCCTTCAGAAGGATTAAACCAGTTCCTTACGACAAAAAAGAAGGGTCGATTGTCCTTTGTACTGAGTCCAGGGACCACGATACGTGGAGTGACTCGGCAGGTCGGACGGACTGTACGTAGTGCTTTTAGGGACCCTTGAACTTGAAGCGATAAGAGAAAGGGAAAAAGAGATTCTCGAGGGTCTACAAGGTGATTCTTTTGAGTGCAGGAGGTAGGAACACCCTGTGGAAGGAATCTAAACAACTATCATTAGTATGGACTAGTCAAATATTAAATATACTACGATAGAAGAAACGAGATTAATACCGAGTTTCTACGTGTTCATTAAGTTTGAATTTTGTTGTTAGGTACTGTAAAAAGACAGATCGTTATACGAGTCTAAATAAATGTTTCTGTCCTCTTTCAGTCCTAACAAGAAAATAGTCAACTCCTTTATTATATACAAGATGACTATAACGACTCCTTAGTCATAAGGGTCTACGAAGACCGTTGAGAGAACTTGATATTTTTTTTCTTCGGTCTTCTCCCTATTTTCTACGTATATTTTCTCTTACGTCTGTCCTCTTGGGGTCTTTTTACTGTGGGCTCAGGACCAGTTTGATCGAGTTTCGGAAGGAATGACAAGTTAAGTAAAGTCAGCACAGACTGAGAAACACTGGGGTACTTGACGTCGTGTGGTCCTGAGGGACAGGTAGTGGTTGAGGGCCTCAGATGGGTTTGGGTACAGGTAACTCAGTCACTACGGTAGGTCGGTAGAATAGGAGACAGCAGGGGAAGAGGAGGACGGGAGTTAGAAAGGGTCGTAGTCCCAGAAAAGTTTACTCAGTCGAGAAGTGTAGTCCACCGGTTTTATAACCTCAAAGTCGAAGTTGTAGTCAGAAAAGTTTCTTGTGGGTCCTGACTAGAGGAAATCCTACCTGACCAACTTAGTAGAACGACAGGTTCCCTGAGAGTTCTCAGAAGTGGAATGACAATTTATAAAAGTCAATACACTAAATCATTTATGGAAATAAAAAAAAACTTGGTTTAGTATAACCCTAACAAGAAAGAAAGTTGACTTTTACAGGATTATATTACTCAAGAGGTTATCCTAGGTCAGGGGTATCGACACAATCGAGTGGAGGGTAACTTTTACCTTGAGTTGATTTTATCTTTGACTGTGTTCGTGTTAGTGACATATGAAAAGTTTGGGTAAAACAATGAAATTGGTCCCGTCTTTGAGTTCTGGAGACCTTATCTTGTTAAGATTCAAGTAGATTTGACACTTCACAAAGATGGTCTTCGAGATTTCCTCATAAATCAGTTTCGTCAGATGGAATCTTTATCCTATACTTTGAATTGTTTGTTAAAATTTTTATGTGACTGGTAAGTAAAGTAGAGAAGTAAACCCTTCGTTTTGCGAATATACTGTCGTGGCATCATGAGAATCAGGTATACCTTTTAAAATAGTCACCAGAACTTTCCCATTGTCCGTCCTTCCAATCCCCGGGGGTTTATCTCCTTTATCCGACGTTCACAGTCTGTAAAAAATAGAGAGAGAATTCCCCGTCCTCCTTTGTCTGTTGTTCACAGTCTAAAAAAAAGGAAGAGATATGTTTTAATTTTCCAAAGAAAAATTTAAGACACAACAGTACTACTGTGGACCAAAGGACATTGAATTGAAAAGAGTTTGAAAGTCGATTGGTTACACAAAAAAGAATACCTTTACGAATAGAATTCGATACAATTACTTGATACATAAATGGGATCCGAGACAGAAAGAAGTTCAGCAAAACGGATTCTAAGTCTTGGGTATTACCGAGTTGTTTTTTCATACAAAATGAGTCCTTTTACAAGAATTCGATACAATTACTCTGATACATAAACGAACCTTTAGACGGAAAGAAGTTCTATCGTACTAACTCAGTTTGCTAGCTGTACTCAGTCAACAAAATACCGGGTCTACCGAGTGGAACACGGTAAACAATAGAGTTTTACGTACAACACCCACTCCCGTGACCACGGTGAGAGACTCAAAACTCTTTAAAGGAAAGAGATTAATCGTCGGAGTCGGACGATTACCCATATATTGAAGAACGACTTTTTGATTGTTCCCTTTTGTCAAAGACGGGGGAAGACTACAGATACAGTCTTCGGAAGAGATAGATAAAATATAAAATTATTTTGAAATAATGTGTTTTCGAGACTCGTTAGTTCGGAGTAGTGACCGGGGTCTAACAACGGGAGAGGAGGTCTCCGGTTCTTAGGGTCGTAAAAAGTGTCGAGTCGTTGTTGGAAAGTAAGAGTATACTTTTTTACGAAATAAGATTTAATTCCTTACCCGGGTTTTATAAAAAAGGTGTTATCTTAGAACACCGCTCCCACCCCACCACTATTTCACTTTCCGTTTAATCACCAGAACTTTATACGTCTATTGTACTCTGTAGACCAAGAACGGAAGTCTATTCACTACTCTTAAAGAGGTCTTTTGACAGTGAAAAATTTAAGTTTTATACGTTCTCTTTAGGATGGTCTGTTATTCAACTGGGTTTAGGACAGGATTGACACAGTTTTATAAAGTTGCCGGTTCTACTTCCTGGAAGACCCTAGCCAAAAGGGTTCCCGGTAGATCCTTGTCCCAATAGATCCTTACACCAATCTACCTGAGTACAGTAGACTGATACCCTTCCCTTCTCACTTTCAACTTTTTGTAATTTTTTAACATGTTGTTAAACTTTCGAATGGAACACAGACAGTTTTGATTATTGTTTTGTTAACCCAAACGTAAAACTTACAAAATAGGTAACTAAAAAATTAAATAAGTAAAGTAAACATAAAATACTTATAATTATTTTAGACAAGCGATAGGAAAAATGAATACCAAATCCTTTATTACAAGATTTGTAGTAGAGGATTTGACCAACGGAGTATGTTAATCTCTGAACCGGATCCTCTTACACATTCGTCATCTCACACACCCTCTCGTTTCAGAAATTTACCGGTGTTAGGTGTAGGATGTCTCTTTGTCACGACTACATGAGATTGGTGTTTTTGTGGTTCTCCTTATATATATATGTATATCAATAAAGGGGTCTCTGGACTCATTTTGACTCGTCTCTAACTGGGGTCTAAGAGAAGTAAGTTAATAAAGGAGAGGTCTTAAATACATACTCTTACTTCGTCTCTTCTGTTCGTTTCCTTTTGATTTTGATTTAAAAATAATATCATAGTACTTTTGAGTCTAATATTTCGTATGTTTTCTTGAACTTTACTCCGACCCCTCCTCCCTTTCTGTCTTACTCCGTCAGTCCCACTCCCACATTCCTTTTATAGAGGAAGGTTAACCTAGAAGTGTGAACCAATGTTCAGGTACTACTCGACGTTGTTCTGCGTCCGACGACTGAAGGGTAGACTAGATCGGGAACTTGAACGTCTATATCCCATCCGAGTGTACTGTCGATATTAGAAAGGTAAAGTCTATAGGATCTCTCTGTTTTCTCGAACTCAGTTACCTCAACCACGTCGGACTCCTGGGTTACCTCTCCTTAGGGTCTAAGACCGGAAAGTGGTTTCAGGATGAGTTTCCCTTCTTCTATCTTTCTCTCTACTCTCCCCTACCCTCGTCTGTTTGGTTATGACATGAAGTATCGTCTCCTCCTAAGAGACTGCTAGTTCGGGTCTTTAGCCCCTACTTTCCCTTTCTGATTCATCTTCACTGGAAGAGACAAAGAATGGACTACAAGACCTGTCCTAGGGTGTCACTGGTCCCAAACTCTGTCACCGTCCTGAAGAGAGGGTTCGTTTTATTAACTCGTGCAGTCACAATGAGGTAAGGGTAGGTGGTCGTAACCCGAGTCTCGGGACACCTCGTCTCCTACCTCAATCCGCTCTATCTTTCCGGCAATCTTAAGAGGACCGGACTACGGGAGACGACCTTACGGACCAGGGGAGGTGTCGTAATACCTTAACCGAGACGAGAAGGTCTACTACAGGGTGTCGAGAGGAGATCCTTTGAGAGGGATTGAGGGACGAAATGAACCGTTTAAGGTGTCGGTTATTAGTATTTCCGGTTATCTTGTGGAGTCTCATTGTACAGTGATAGACTTGATGTGAACCCCTACGTAAACACGAATAGGAGATTTGGAGGATCTGTTACGGACAAAATATTTTTTCCTTTCACTCTTACTTTCAGAGAGTCAGGACAGGTTGAGAGACGATGGGGTACCTGATGTGTCAGGTACCTCAAGAGGTCCAGTCTCACGACCTCACCCATAGGCAAGGGAAGAAGTCCCCCAGAAGGGTAGGGTCCCTAACTTAAGTCCAGAGGACGTAACGTCCGTCTAAGAAATGGTCGATTCAGTGGTCCCTTCGGGGTAATTTCTTTTTTCTTTTTTTTTTTTTCTTTTCTTTTTACGTAGTTAGGATTTAGAACTAAATCCTGAACGATTCGTGTCGTATAAGTCTGAACACACTTAACACATTTTCGAACTATTCTCCATCTAATTGAAATCGTCCTCAGATCCTTGGCTGTGTCTTGAGTCGAGAAGTTGACGGGAGTTCCGGGAGTAAAAGGGGTCAATAGTGGACTCAAGGTCCCTAGAGAACCCATCAAAGACCCGACCGTTTACCCTACCCCCACCCCCCCTTTGACTCACCGGTATCGTAGAAACCTTCATTGTTTAATATTTCCTTTATTTATATGGAGACAACCCAGTACCTCGGGTTAGGTCTGCAGACTGTCTCATAAGTTCAACAGGGATTGGTTCCTCCGGTCCTTCCGAGGGAGTCAGGGTGACTCGTGTCTGCGTTCCACAGGACTCCCAGAGAAGACCGTCCGTTAGACACACCCCTTCCCTCTCTGTGTCCTCTTCGAACTCTATGGTGATCCCCTTCCCGTCCCGGTTCTTCCCTACACAAATGTTTGTACTTGAAGAATAAGAGTTTGATTCCTTCGAGAACTCCTAGGGGTAAGGGGTGTTGGGACGGAGACTAAACGAAGAGGAATAGAGATAATTGACGTTTGGGGCCTTGAGTGTAAACGTGGGTAGGTCGAAGACCGACGAAATATGTTCCGTATCGTCATCCTGGGTATCGGATACCTTGGAGACCCTGTCGACTAGGAAAGTCTCTCGTCAAAATAAAGCCCAAGAACGGGACTTTTTCTTCTTTATTATCTCTCCCTACTCCATTTTACCTCTATTCCCTAATTTCATGTCTCCACTGGAACCTCTTATAGATACTCCGGTCACGAACCCCGTCACTATGGTTTGAGGATTCATGGAGAGTGGTAACGGTTATAAGGTTCCCAAATAGAAAGAATTTCATACTTGATTTACATGATCAACCCTCTACCACACAAAAGAAAAAACATAGACGGATTAAGAAAAGGAGGAGACCTGACAAACAAGGATGTGACCTAGGAGTAGTAAGAAGATGAGAATAGAGACGAAAAGGAGGAATTAGTTGAGTGTATTTAATCTGTGATGACTCTTTTACTTTTAGTGGAGTAAGCTGATAATAACTCGGGGACCCCACGGAGGATGGTGATCCATGGGACTTCCTTCCTCACTACTGAGTCCTTAGGTCCGGAAATACAACACACCCCTATAGGTTAATGGTCGCCTCCGTGTCCTCGAAAGGAGGAGTAGAACCGGGACTCGTCTGTGACCCTTGGGTCTCGATCTCCGTCTCTTTAGAGTGGAACCTGGACTCTGTCCTCGTAGTCCGTCCTCTCGTCGTAGGTTCTGTCAGACCCCTCCGGGTCCCTTCCGTCGTAACACAGGCACTCCTCACCTCCGTCGATCTCTTGATTTTTTTCCCACCAGTCTCTCTCCCATACTCTGGGGGACAACATGGAGAACAGAAAAGGAAGTAGATCAGGGGATCCTTTTTTAGGAAGAACCATCGTAGGGAGGGGAAGGTATCACGACCTTTTTTAATCTTTTAGATATGTAGAATCACGTGGACTCTAGAGGGTTCAGACCGAAGGGGACCAGAGTCTCGAGGGAACAAGAGACTTCTGTACCCAGGAACATATGAAAGGGGGGTAGTGTCCAGAGTGGAACAGAGTCGAGGGTGAATGGAGAGAACGTCCCTAGACGTGACCGAACAGTCCCGTCTTTTCTGACCCGAAAATATTCTCTTAAACTCCCTCCCCGTGACTTTATTTATCGTCCTTTCTCCTCGGTCCTGTCCCTGAGTTCCTGTAAGGACGGTGTCCCTCCTCAGAGAAGGGTCTTTTCGGAACCTCAACGGTATTTACGACGGAGAAGGAGTAATAGTATAATCGTGAAAAAGGACCTTCTCTACTTCAAACAAGAAGGGTGACTGAAAAGGTATTAATTGGAGACACCGTGTTTTGTTCAACAAATTCCCCGTGTAGATGTCCTTATCAAGAAGGCCAACTGCAGAGTTCACGAGTGAAAAGATCCGTATGTGTACATAAAAAAGATTAACACATCACCTTTATTTATTTATAACCTAATAATTCACCTCTACATATACCCTTGATATTCATAGTGTCTATTCACTCCCGTTCTTCTATGACGTTCATTCTCTTGTCTCCAAGTCGTAACGGAGAAGATGTACCATCAAGTAAAATTTCTTTGAAGTCTTAGTAGAGCATTCAGTTACGACGACGACGACGACGACGACGACGACGACGACGACGACGACGATTCAGCGAAGTCAGCACAGGCTAAGACACGCTGGGGTATCTAGCATCGGGTGGTCCGAGGGGACAGGGACCCTAAGAGGTCCGTTCTTGTGACCTCACCCAACGGTAAAGGAAGAGGTTACGTACTTTCACTTACACTTTCACTTCAGCGAGTTAACACAGACTGCGAGTCCCTGGAGTACCTGACGTCGGATGGTCCGAGGAGGCAGATACCCTAAAAGGTCCGTTCTCATGACCTCACCCAACGGTAACATCTACTCGGTTTGAGAATTCACTTTACTCTCCGTATTTAAAGGGAAGGACCATAAGACTCTCTACCTCAAGGGGTCACCTATCGCTATTAAACTATATTATTCTCCGTTACTTCCTTAAAGTTTGGATCCTCAAGATATCAGTTACCGACATCTCGATTCCCTTCTTACTCTCTCCACTTCCTTACTAGTCTCCTCCTAGACCCAATTTAACATCTAGACTAGGGTGTGACGTGTATTCAATCTAGAGACGAGGAAGTTCTACAGGTCAGACGACCCGACGACTGTTAGTGGAAGGTTCTGATAGTGACCCGATAACTACTTTTCAGTAAAGATAATGTGAGATCAGTCCACTAGTCACGATACACTCTTGTGATTCTTTTGAAGTAATCAGTCCAAATACAAACTCGACGGTCGAAACCATTGAGACTCTATGTGCTGGACACTAACTCCAAGTCTAACCGGTTAGATCCCTTTGTAATATCCTTAAGAGATATATCCGGGACTGGGAGTACACTAGAAATATCGATCAAACACACGGTCACCTCGAAACGTTTCTCCAGTCACGTTAGTCCCCACATTAACTAAGTACAGGACTCTGAGGTTTTAACTTATCCTGGGTGTTTATTAGATTATCTTTCCTATCCTCTCGGTTCCCTAAGAAAACAATTTATTTTTGTCTTTCTTTTCCTTAATGAAGTGTTTATTCACGTTTTTACATATTTATTTATGTTTCGGTATTGATAGTACTCTCGATCCCCTTTAATTTTGAGTTTACTAGTTAAATAGTACCTTTACTACTAACAATCCTAATAAACTTTGTATTATAACGATGTAATTTTATTAATAAACTCCCTTAAGGGACTGTCAGGTCACCAACTCTCAGGTACGAGAGTAACGACTCCCGGGTCCAAGTTAGGGTTCTTCCCATTCATTTTGAGATGTTCGACACACCACACCGGGTTTTTTCCTTTTAATAATGAACTCTTCTTCATTTATCATCATTAATGTATACCTTTTACCTTAAGACTTTAAGAACACCCCTTTCTATGATAAAATCTAAATTCATTTCTATGGTAAATCTAATTTCATGGGCTTTCGACACCTCAGTAGACAAGATCATTCATTTTAAATGACAAAAGAACTAATTATTTCGTGTGGTAGACTCCCAATTAACATTTTAACGGTTGTATGGGTACCCTCTCGGTCTTCTGTTTTTCCGTCTAAATCTATAGTGTCCATTTTAAAGGGGACATAAATCGACAGGAACGACACTAAAGTAATGGTCTTTTAGCCCTTACCTTCTTTGTGAGATCTTATACCTAAATCACTGAATTTCTCTTCATCATGAGGAGGTTCTTTTATCCCAGATAAACTGATAAATCTCACTAGTAAGAGTCATGACAGAACGGTACTTACGATTTTCAGAATTTATAAAGATATTTGGGTATCGAAAATCGAAGTTCCATTAATTTAAACAGTTCCATTAATTTAAACACCCTAAAACTCGTGTAGTTATACAACTACACCCTTCGGAACCCCAGAAAGGTCTCTAACAAAACTAAAAAGTTAAGTGGACACATAGTGACAATAATAGGAAACGATCTCGAAATTGAGTCGTCACCTATATTTCACCTTTTCCTTCACTTGTACTTTAACTATTTGGTCTAAAACTAAAGACGATACGGAGAAGAATTGATACATAGATACGACAGGTAGTAAGAAATTCTCTCGGACGGAGGGTTATAAACAAGGTAGAGTCCTTCAAAACATTTGTCGTCAATGACTTCGGTGGAGGAGGGTAGGTTCAAAAAGAGTAAGATCGAAACAATTATAAAGTAAGAACGAAAGGTTATATGGGTTTTAGAAACGAGACTTGGTCTTGGAACGTGACAGAAGGTCTAAATTACAAATCACACGAAAGGGTCAACCGAATTTACTAAATATTCCTTTGAGAGTCGTAACACAACACGAATCAGAGAGTCAACACAGGTTGAGAAACGTTGGGGTACTTGATATCAGACGGTCTGAGGAGACCGGTACCCTGAAGTTTTCCGTTCTTATGACCTCACCCAACAGTACGGAAGGAAGTCCCCTAGAAAGGTTGGGTCCCTACTTTGGGTCCAGAGGGTGTAACGTTCACCTAAGAAATAGTAGACTCGGTGGTCCCTTCGGGTTCTTATGACCTCACCCATCGAATAGGAAAGAGGTCCCCTAGAAGGACTTGGTCCTTAACTTGTTCCCAGAGGACTTACCGTCCGTATAAGAAATGGTCGACTCGATGGTCACTTCAGGAGTGAATCCTAATTTAGAGATATTATATACTGTATTTAACCCGTTTTACGATTTGTGATTCCACAAATCGGGAATTAAGAATTCCCGAATTGTAAGTTCGGGTCCTCCAAAAGTTGACTCACTAAACAGATCAGGGTGGTCTGAAACGATTGTTTCGAGGTAGATCAGTTCCGATACCAAAAAGGTCACCAGTACATACCTACACTTTCAACCTGACACTTCTTCCGACTCGCGGCTTCTTAACTACGAAAACTTGACACCACAACCTCTTCTGAGAACTTTCAGGGAACGTGACGTTCCTCTAGGTTGGTCAGGTAAGACTTCCTCTAGTCGGGACCCTAAAGAAACCTCCCTTACTACGACTTCGACTTTGAGGTTATGAAACGGGTGGAGTACGCTTCTCAACTGAGTAACTTTTTCTGGGACTACGACCCTCCCTAACCCCAGTCCTCCTCTTCCCCTGCTGTCTCCTACTCTACATGCACTCAAACCCACGTGTACTCAAACCCACTTGAGACCCTCAACCACTACCTTTCCCTCCGGACCACATGACGCTAAGCACCTCAGTGTTTCTCAGCCTGTGCTGACTCGCTGACTTGACTTGACTTGGTCTGATATGGTGTTTTCTGAGATTTCAATAAATAAAAAACTGGTTTTGTCTAAATCCTGAGGTAGTCTTCCAATATATGATCTAAGTTTCGTCGTACAGAAACTTTACTCGTCTTTGGGTTGACGGAAGTTCTTAGTGGTTGGTGTGGGTCGTATTACAATTGGTGTGGGTCGTATTATAACTGGTGTCTTTAAGTTTACGGACGTAAAGGATTAGGGGAACTGAACGAATCGGTTTGGTAACAACCGAGACTAGAAAATAAAGGATGACTTGAGTCAAAATATAACAACAACAACAAGTCAGTGATTCAGTAAATGTTGAGAAACACTGGGGTACCTGACATCATGTGGTACGAAGGGAGAGGAAGTCATAGAGACACAAACGAGTTTGAGTACAGGTAAGTTAGGGTCGTAAAAGAAGATAAACTGAATCATATACTAAAACAAAAACGATCCTGAAAGGAAGGGAGGTCACCTTTACAGGACCGAAGGAAGGTGGATGACATACGTAATACTATGATGTTTGTCGAATTTATTATGTCTCTAATAACTAAGTAAATTCATAAGACCTCCATCTGACAAAGTTCAAAGTGGAAGTCTTCGTGCGTCAACAGTCCTGAGATCCATCTCCAGAGGTACTACTAGAACCGGAAAGGGAGTTTTATTGGTGTCGTCGGATCTCCAACAGACTGTTAAAGGTTACGTAATTTCTTTCTCTTCCTCCTTGTTTTTCAGAGGAAAGAATATGTAAAAAAGAATGACACCTCTTTGTAAAAAGAGTGTTCGGGAATCAGTTATGTTACAACATAGGATGACCGGTTACAATCCAATGTCAAGAGATGGTAATTTTTTTTTTTTTACAATGATTTTAACGGAATGGAATGAAACTGGGAGTATTAAGTAGAGGACCCTGACCCGTATGGAAGAAGGTTCGGTTTAACCTTAAATATTCGTCTCAAAGTTTACTTATAGACAATAGTTAGTCGTAAAAGATGAGATGGATGTCGGTACGAATAGAATTCTATGACTAGTGTCTCCTATAAAACGATTTAATTATCAAAAATAATGACTGGTCAAACACAGAACTAAGTACATAATTCAAAAGAAGGGAATTATTTGACAGTACTTCAAGAAGTAGACCTTAAGATCTCGTCTCAATCCCTTCGTAGGTAGCAAGGAAGGGGATATAGATAAGACAGGGTAACTCGGGAGATTTTAAAATACAGAAAGTCCGACAGGTCTCGAACTGAAGAAGACTGGGTCAATTATTTTTACCGGGAAAGGGAATTATAAATATTAGAGAATAAAAGAGAGATCTTTGATCAGGGTGAGTTAAATTCCCTTTATATTTTAGGAGGTTAAAAATAGACTCGGGGGTTACGTGTTTTAAACATACTCTTTGAAACATACTGTACGTTACGGACTCAAGGGATTTCACAGAAGAAGAGGTAGGAGGATGACCCAACAACTCTTAAGTTTTCACGGAACTGACTCTGTCCTGTGTCTGAAGAAAGTACGACTGAATCAAATTCAATAGACGTATATTCCATGACTGTACGTAACGTTAAGTGAGTTCGTTTTCCCTTACAAAATCCTTCTTGTTTCTAAATAGAGTCATGTGGGTTCTAATCCTGTATATGGTAGAGTACTTTATGATCCTTGTCCTTCTTGTGCAAGTCTGACACTCCCATGTGAGAAGAAGGAAAAGAAAAATAAAGTGACCCAAAATAAGTATAAAAAAAGTCGACTAGTTAAAGGAACGGAAACCCCATGTCCTTCTCACTAGGTTGTATTATTGATCTCAAGATGATATTAAAAGTGAAGTACCTGAGTTTTCTAACTTATATAAGAATCATTCGTTTAAGCAAAAGTCCTCTTATAGACTAATCACAAGAGGACAATACTCAGGATCCAACAAGACGAACGGTGTACTATCCAGTCAATTGGTTCTCCGTTTCACAACTCGGGTCCTTATACTGAGATAAACCTTTCGTCCGACTGGTTCTACTACCGTCTGATTACAGAGTTTTATTGTCAGAAAAGACACAGACTTACAGTCTACGAAAACATCTGACCTCTTCCCGTTCTCAACTTCTTCATTTCTGGTAATAGAACGTTTATAGATGACCCTGTCAGTTGGAGTCTCTCTGTCACACGATTAGAGAAGTCTGTCTCCCCGTGCTAATGGACTCCGTCTTATAATATATACTAATATTATCGTTTTCGTTACTTTTTGTTTCCAATTTCAGTTTCTTTGTCTAGGTTGTACCTCAGTTTTAACCGAGAAAGGACGTTGTGAGCGTAGGTTAATTGACCCCGTTTCTTAAATTCAGGAAACCCTAGTAACAACCTCGACGTAAGTGGAGACTTTATCCTTAACACCTATTCTGGATCAAGAATCTCTTGCCCCGGTCCTTCAGTGGGGTATTCTTCAATGACGTCGTTTACCTGACAGAGTCGGAAACCAAGACTAGAACCGAATAAAGGACTAGATTTAAGGGAACCTATAAAGGAGTCCATGTATAGACGAAGACTTAACCTTATAGGATATTAATAGGTCCTCAATAGGACGATCGACAACACAAGTGATAAGAGTTCATAAACAGATTAGGAGTAGACGGAGTTCTTTATATATAAATCGGATAACATTAAACTTAAAGACGGTCAGTGGCCCTTACTTACTTGACCAGGTTTGTAGAAGAGGTCATCCTAGTCGTATAGGTTTATACTAGGAGTCTGAGACAACCACGGAGACAGGAACTGAAATTTATCTGCAATTACATACCGTTTTAGTTATGTCATAACACTTCATTTTAAAAATTTTTTTATCTAAAGTCATCTATTAGACTTACTTATACTGTCCTTAAATAACAACAAATCAGTGAGTCGGCACAGGCTGAGAAACGTTGGGGAACCTGACGTCAAGGGGTCCGATGATGCAGGTATCCTAAAGGTACCGTTGTTTGGAAATCATGCAACAACAAAGGAAGAGGTCTCCTAGAGGGACTGGGTCTCTAGTTTGTACATGTAAGTCGTAATCGTCCGTCTAACGAATTGTGACTCGGTGGTCCCTTTGGGAACTATCATCATCATTTGTGTTTATCATTTAGTCAAGTCAAGTCAAGTCAAGTTAGTGAGTCAGTACAGGTTGAGAAACACTGGGGTACTTGACGTCGTGCGGTCCGGAGGGACAGGTAGTGGTTGAGGGCCTCAAGTGAGTTTGAGTGCAGGTAGCTCAACCACTACGGTAGGTCGGTAGAGTAGGAGACAACAGGGGAAGAGGAGGACGGGAGTTAGGGAGGGTCGTAGTCTCAGAAAAGGTTACTCAGTTGAGAAGGGTACTCCACCGGTTTCATAACCTCAAAGTAGAAATCGTAGTAAGGAAGGTTTCTTTAGGGTCCCGACTAGAGGAAGTCTTACCTGACCAACCTAGAGGAACGTCAGGTTCCCTGAAAGTTCTCAGAAGAGGTTATGGTATCAAGTTTTCGTAGTTAAGAAACCGTGAGTCGAAAGAAGTGTCAGGTTGAGAGTGTAGTTATGTACTGGTGATCTTTTTGGTATCGGAACTGATCTATCTGGAAACAACCGTTTCATTACAGAGACGAAAAGTTATACGATAGATCCAACTAGTATTGAAAGGAAGGTTCCTCATTCGCAGAAAATTAAAGGACCTATGTTATTGGTAGACGTCACTAAACCCTGACAAAGGTGACAAAGGGGTAGATAAAGGGTACTTCACTACCCTGGTCTACGGTACTAAAAGTAAAAGACTTACGACTCGAAATTCGGTTGAGAGAGTGAGAGGAGAAAGTGAAACTAGTTCTCTGAAAAATCAAGGAGAAGTGAAAGACGGTATTCCCACAACAGTAGACGTATAGACTCAAATAACTATAAAGAGGGTCGTTAGAACTAAGGTCGAACACGAAGAAGGTCGGGTCGCAAAGAGTACTACATGAGACGTATATTCAATTTATTCGTCCCACTGTTATATGTCGGAACTACATGAGGAATCATTTATGGTTATTAACAACCTTTTTTCAATTCCCTTGACTCCCTGGGATAAACAGTTATAGTGACTTACATTGAACACAAACTTAAAAATAAAAATTGTCCAAAAGAGAGAGATAAAGTAACAACACAACAACAACAAGTCAACGATTCTGTACAGGTTAAGATGTACAGGTTAAGGTAATGGGGTACCTGACGTCGAACGGTCCAAAAGAACAGGAAGTGATAGAGGTTCTCACACGAGTTTGAGTATAGGTGACTCAGTCACTACGATAGGTTAGTAGAGTAGGAGACAGTGGGGGGAAGGGGAGGACGAGGGTTAGAATGGGTCCGGGTCCTAGAAAAGGTTACTCAATCGAGAAGTATAGTCCATCGGTTTCATAACCTCGAAGTTGAAGTTGTAATCAAGAAGGTTACCTAAAAGTTCCAGTTAAGGGAAACTAACTGTTAAAACTAGAGGAATATCAGGTTCCCTGAGAGTTCTCAGAAAAGGTCATGGTGTCAAACCTTCGTGATTAAGAAACTGTGAGTTGGAAAAAATACCAAGTTGAGAGTTAAGACATGTACTGATAACCTCTTTAGTTTCAAAACTGTTGTACTTAGAAACAACCGTTTCACTACAAAGAAGGAAAATTATACGACATATCCAAATAGTATCGAAAAGAAAATTAAAGTACCGACATCAGTGACAGGTGTCACTAACACCTCGGGTTCTTTTATTTTAAACGGTGACAAAGATGAAATAGTGGTAGATAAACCGTACTTCACTACCTTAGTCTACGGTACTAGAATCAAAAGACTTACAACTCAAATAAGGTCGAAAAAGTGAGAGGGGAAAGTGGGAGTAGTTCTCCGAGACATCAAGGAGAAGTAAAAAACGGAAATTTCACCATAGTAGACGTATAGACTCCAACGACCATAAAGAGGGACGTTATAACTAAAATGGAACACTCAGTAGGTCGGGTCATAAAATGGACTACATGAGACGTATATGTAATTCATTCGTCCCACAGTTATCTGTCGGAACTACATGAGGAAAGGGTTAAAGTTTGATCAGACAACAAAGTACAGGTCAAGATTCCCGACGAAGAACAGGACACATGTCTAAAGAGTCCTCCGTCTATTCGACCAGACCACAAGGACAGAGAGGTTCTTATAAGGTCAAACAACACTAGGTGTGTCAGTTTTCGAACTCGTGTCAGTTACTTCGTCTTCATCTAAAAAAACTATAAAGAAACGGAAAAGATACCAAGTCACCTACAACCGTTAAACTAGAGACCAAGGAGACGGATGAGATTTGGGGTGAACATGTAGACCTTCGAGAGTCGAGTACATGATAACGTCGGGTCGGATCGAACTTCCTAAAACTCGTAATGGAATGATTGTACATTTTATTTTTATTAACACGTGATCAAACTTGTAAGAAACCACAAAGAGAAGAAACCCTAACCTTACTTTTGATTGGAAAAGGTCAAGACACCGGTGCCGACTCAAAAGGTTTAAACGATTGTATAACTTCCACCGTGAAATTGTCGTAGTACAAAATCATAAAATTTATCGAGTTGACCTTAAGGTGGTGGAGGTTATCGAAACAAACATCATTACGAAGGATTTAGGGTGAACTGAAGTATGAGGTCCTTCAGACCGAGATCCACTCACTGGTGTAGTAGTACCAATGGACCCAGTAATCCTGGCAAAAACATATCAAGACACGTAAGAACGATAAAGAAGAATTAGAGAAAACGAAGGTAATCCAGAAATGATAAAAACAGGATATAACACGGGTAGGAGCGTACTTTACAACAGAACTATAGATGTCAAAAGAACTTCTCCAAAGATCAGAAGGGGAAAGATAACAAAAGGAGATAAAGAAAAGTAACAAGTGAGTGTTTCCGAAAGAATAGAGAGGAACGATAAGAGATAAGTATAAAAGATGAAATATTACAGAAATAATTGATTAACTCATCAAACAAGTTAATGATATAAATGTGTAGATCTAAATTATTAAATGTTAAATTAAGGATCATCATTCTCTCCTTAAGAAGGAGAATATCATCGGTTCCGAGTCAGAAGTCAAAATAAATGTTTTTACATTTCATAGTTTAGACATGAAAAATAGAATAATGGAAGGTTCAGGTTATTATCATTATAAACGTCGGGTCGGAATCAGTCGTAACGGTCTTATTATTCTCTTCATTTAATATGAAAACATCCTTAAGTCATAGAAAGAAGGTTCTTATATTTTTACACTTTTCAGGGTCCTTGTACTGAATCTTCTCGGGTCCAGTTTTGATAGGAACTTCGTATACCTTCTAAAGTACCTTCTAAATTTTGATTTCCTGTGTCAAATCCTATATAATCAGTTTATAATCCTGCAATCGAACCAAGAAAGTAGAATAGGATTTAGACAGTCATATTTTATATGTCTATTGTACATGAAACACTTTGTTCCGTTTGTTGTTTTGGAGTTTCGGGAACTCCGTTAATCCTTTCAATAATCACATAACCTTTCGACCATGATATCGAGAAACTTAAAATAATCAGTATAAGAACATTACTTGTCATTGAGAATTGTCATAGATGGAATACCGAATACGTCAATAACCCCCGTTATTTCAAAATAGTCCTTTGACGGAGTTGAAATAAACCAAAGTCTCAGAATGTAAACTTTGTCAAGGTAGAATGTATAGTACAAACAAGAACATTATATAGGTAACTCATAAAATATTTTCAATAGTCGACAATAAATAAAAAGAAAATCCTAATTGACCAGTATTATGTTCATATCAAGAAGTAGACTCTTTATTAATTCTAATACAAAGGTTGTCTAAAGGTAGTTGATATAAATCAAACAACCACCATTCAGATGTCGATACTTGACGTAAAAGTCACCATTATAAAGGAAACCACTTTTTTTATTTTATCTTTCTTTATATAGGAATTAGTATAACGTAAAAAAGGAAAAATAACTTCATATTAACTAAATTTTGTAATCAAAGTCAACACATAATACTAAGTTATATAATATGTAATATGAGGTGAAACCTCTTCCGTTACCGTTGGGTGAGGTGAGGTCTAAACGGACCTTTTAGGGTACCTGTCTCCTCGGACCATCCGACGTCAGATACCCCAGTGTTCCTCAGCCTGTGTTGACTCGCTGAAGTGAAAGTGAAAAGTGAAAGTACGTAACCTCTTCCTTTACCGTTGGGTGAAGTCATAAGAACGGACCTCTTAGGGTCCCTGTCTCCTCGGATCATCCGACGGCATATACCCCGACGTGTCTCAGTCTGTACTGATTTCGATGAATCGTCGTCGTATGATATAAATTTAAATAACATTTTATAACTGATAAAAGTGACACGATATGTTATGAAAGAACTTAGAATAAATAAAATACTTACGATCCAAAGATGGAGAATTAGGGTATGAAGATCGAACGGGGAGGGGAGAAGGGAGACGAGTGTTTTAGGTGATCTAAAAGAAATTTAGACATTTAGATAAAGACGAAACAACATAAGTAATTACCAAGTAAAAAAATCTCAGTTGTATATTCACTGTTGTATGTCGTAGAAAGAAAGAGACAGACTATATAAGTGAGAAATATTGTGTATTATGGGAGGTTCAGATAGGTCTGACAACGTTTATTGTTTTAAAGAAAGGAAAAGATACTGATCGAAAGATAATTTACGTACACATAATATATATATATATATATATATTTCTTGTATATATCTCTCTTATCGTGACTGTATATATACACATACACACACACACACATACTATATATATATATACATATATATACTTGCAAATCCAATGTATATACTTCCCAATTACGTCGGTGTTATCCCATCGCCTCTACATGGACGTTTACCCTGAGAGACGAGCCCGACTTGCACGAACGTTTGTTCCGCAAGACGGTTCCTCAGACCTGTGTCGGAACTCAAATTACCAGGGAACGTTTGCTCCCTTGTAAGGGAAGAACACTATTCCTCTCTTTTTTTCCCGAGTCTGAGACGTCATCTGTCCCTAAAGTGAGGGGAACGACATGCTATTGTACATACGTGGACGCGACATAACTTTTCCGAATAAGTACGTCAGACCTTAAGACGGATCCCCCGCAATATTTTTATTTGGTGTTAATCAAAATGTGTCAAGAAAAGGAGACCGACCTCACCACATAACAGACAGAGAACACACAGGGCACACAAAACAGAAACACAGTAAAGTGAGCGTTGTAGACCGCAGGTTACACCCCGAGCTCACTTTGGCTTTCCCACTCATTGGGGTCCCCCTAAAATTTAGGTATCGTCCCCTTGAAAGCCCTTTTAGTACCCCTTAAGGAGTGGGATCGTCCCCTTGAAATCCTTTTAGTACCCCTTAAGGAGTAGTAGTAATACCTGTGTTATGTACCTCAACCAGTTTCCTGAAGAGGTGAGGTATCCTCAATTTCAGAGTTGAGCAGCTAACTCACTCGAGAAAACGAACCACCTCGTTATAACAGTAACCAAAGTTATGGTTTGATTCAATGTCAATTTGAACTTCCTTACTTTTTATTGAGTTTTCCTTAATTTTTTCGTTGTAGTTTTCACATTACACTAGGGAAACTTTAATACCTGAAACACATCACGATATTGTGTCCGAAACTGGAACGAAAGATGACTATCACGTGGATTTGGATTACGAAGTTTCTTCCCTCTTTATTAAATACTCCTATACAGTCTGCAACCACGCCGAAGACGTAGCGGACTTCCGTTCCTATGTTTACTCGGAGGAGGAAATTTATCATTTTGTAGACTATCAAGTCTTAGTCTAAGTCTCCGAAGAAGCCAAAGTAGTCTCCTCCCGTTTCTCTAAAAATTTTACTGGGTAGATAAGGTTCTCACCATTTTCAGGGTATTCTTTTTTTTTATAGATGTGGAAGATGAGGAGGAATACGAAGAGAAAAGGGGTGGCTCCAATTAGCCGGGTTACACCCGTCCCTTGTAACAGTCAAGAGGAAAGGAAACAGATACGAAATACTACTACTGAATGGATTCTTTTGTCCGAGTTATGAGACTGGTCCTGAATGTTGTTCAGACGGTCCAGAAAAATACTCGTACCGCGGCACACCACGGATGACCGGTGAGGGTCGGGAGGAAACAATTTTGTTACGTTCCGGGGTTACTCGGTATGTGACTAAAAGATCGTTCTAACTCCCATAGATACTTTGTCCGACATCTCTCCGTACTCTAAAGTCTCTATAATAATGTTTGAAATCGTAAACTTTTACGTTTAGGATTTACGTTCACATATGACCCTGGTAATTTCCCTGACCCATGTAGATATCGATTTATATAGTCTCGGACGAGCCCTCATTTTTTTTGACTTGTAGTCCCATTACAGAAACGATGTCGGAACCGGTTTCGATACTCTGGTGTTTTTCCCTCCATTGACGAAGGTAACACTTTTTGGACCAGTATATTTTTCTCTCACAGTTTTTAATTTTCGACTAGTTCCATGTTAAGGATTTCTGTCTAGAGACCGATCCTTTTTATTCTGAGGAGGACCTGGAACGGTAGTCACGCCCTTCCCCGAAGTAACCTGATTACTTACGTCTAGATTTTGTCTGTTTTACCCGTTGGGCTATGGCCCTTTGATAGGACGCCCGGATTCAGGAATCCCGGGTCCTTGTTATGGTCCCTGAAGAGGTGGAACGGGAGGACGGTAGGGTGGACGGGGTTGGGACAAGGGAGGGTCGTTGGTAATGCTCATCTACGGGGTAATTTTCCTGGAGTCTACTACTAAAACCTGAATGTCAGACGATGAAGTCTCTCACGACGACGACTAAACGGTGATCGACTATTACAAGAAAACAGTGGTCCCCCTCCGTAAATGTTTAATTTTTGTTTACATAAACCTGGTGACGGATTTCCGTGAAAACCGAACTATAATCCGACATCGTCGCGCCGAAACTCTCCAGATTGGTATTAAGGACCCCATTATCTGGGGCTGATGCAACCCCTGTAAAATTAATACCAGAGACGAAGATGGTGCGAAAGTAACAATCGACCCCTCGTATAACGAGTTTATGAAGAGGATGGAATAGTAGGGAAAAACCGAGAAGGATTACTTGCTTTACCTCCTAAATCTTCACGACCCGTTGTATATAAAACTCTTTACGAATAGTTTCTAAGAGCGGGACAAGAGAGGAACTAATATGTTCTTTTGTTGAAACTTCCTGATTACCTGTGTCCCCACCTACAAAGTCAGTAAAGAAGAGTTGTTACCGGGGTTCTAACTTTTTTTTTTTTTTTTTCGGGAGATTACGACTGCCCTGACCCGAGGTAACGTTTACAGATTTTTTAATGGGTAGGGAACGTTACGGTTAAGGTATTACCTTCTAGTTACAAACAATGGAAAATATAACATTTGTATGGATAATTATATACCCCTTCTCTAGAAGAGAGAAGAAACCCCCGAAGACATTAATAAGGTAGCTTTTTGATCATCGGTGACGAGTTTAAGGAGCTCGTGAGGGTAATTTTACCAATTGATTATGAGGTTTTACCCAACTTGTCACCGGTAATGATGTTTACTTCGAGCTCTACAATTTTGTTAATCATGTTTTTGTTGAGGTTGAACCAGTATATCTCGGGAGATGGAGGGGGACTTTAAGAGGACAAAAACAATAAATTTTTTTTTTTAGATTTTTTACCTCTTACAATTGACTAAATGCTCTTCAATTATTTACATAACTTGGATACCCTCGTAATGTTAACCCTGAGGGGATAGGTCGAGAATAAGGAGTCTTAACCAGGAATTACCACGATCTAGAATTTCTGACAAAAAAATGGTAAGGGGATGTTAACGTTCTATCTCTATTTAAACGAAAATGTCAAGGACAAGAATTAGTACAAGTCGGACAATTCGCAATAGTCACCTGTCAGAATGGTGTTCCTTACTATTTATCAGGATGGAATACGGTTTTTAAGCATCGAGCGAGAAATGTTAGAGAAGCAGTTTTTATGGGGTTAATATAAGATATAGTAATATACCTACTAGAGGATAATCGTCGAGGATTATAATGACTTGTACTATTTAAGAAAAATTTTTTATGTCCTCCGAAATTCTGATATGTTAAACGTTTATCGGGACCTTTTTTAAGTGTTCCTGAAAGGATAAAGCATAAATCCCTGTTATAACCTTGTTGTATCTTATCCCGGGGTTTTCAACGTTTAATCTTCTCTGGTAGAGTTTTGGAATTTACTAAAAGTTTTCAATAACCCTCTATAACTAACCGATACGGGCCATGAACCCTAAGGATGAATAGTTAATACTGTAAACAAAAGATGAAATCTTCCTCTATGTCGAGACCTATCGGGGGCCTGGAATTGGGGTAACCGAAATGTCCTTGAAGTTAAACAACTCGTTGTTGATTTACTGCCGAAAAAATGAATGAATGTACGTAGAGTTTGATAAAGTAAATATTATAAAGTATGGGGAATAAGAGGTAGACCACATTAACGAGTTCTTTTTCCTAATTATTTTACCCAAAAGAATGGATTGTCAAAAAGGTTTTTTTACTGATGTATATACCTATTTAATCGGAAGGAATATGCTTTTCCAGTGGTAGCATAAAATGTTAACAGTCCTACACTTGGTGTGGTATAACAATGAGTCAATTGATGACGAGTTTATAGAGTTACAAATGTTAAATTACTTTTGACCTTTTAAAGAGAACGGAGTATAGGACCAAGCAAAAGATTAGTAATAGGCAGTAGATTTACCTAACTAAAAGAGGTCTGATTGAGATACTATAGAGTTAGGGGTTAAAGTCTACAAGGTCAATTCCCTGGGTGATAAAAATGTCTACGTTTATTTTTATGACGACCTATAACCTGGGGTCTTTCAAGGTGCCAAGAGGAGGTGAGTAAAAGAAGACATGTCGGGTGACTTAACACCCGATAGATAAATCAAAATGTTCTAAAAGGGGTTGAAGGATAATTGTAACAAAGTCTAAGAGCTATACGACAAGAGAGAACGGATGTCGAAAGGGTACAGAGGGAAGGTGACTGGGAATTTTATCGATAACTATTTAACAAAATGGTTTATGCTGTTAACGAGAACGTCGCAAGCCTCAATTAAAAGAAATGAGTGTAGGCACATGTAAGGCGGGAAGGACCTGGGAATAGTAAGCCTTTACGATGTTAACTACGGAATGAAATAGGATATCTTCGTCGTTTTGTTCTTGTAGAGAATCCCGTATGGTTGAAGTTTCCCAATGTTTTTAGAGTACGATAATGAGTTTTTGTTCGAGTTTTATAACAAGCAAGAACAAGGTATACACGTGAGAAACGAAACGGTAAATGGGGTGGCCCACAGTTGTACTCTCCTGTTGTTCGTTCAGTCTATACCGTTTACCTACATTAAATGTAAAGAAGAAAGTCTGTTGTTTTTACACACGTAGTATGATATCTATGAACGTGTGTAAAAGTTACCCGGTGACGTAATGTAAGATTTTTCCGACTGCGACAATAATGAATAAAAAATAGAACAAAACGTCAATACCCCAATGGTTAATTTAATTTTTGACTATTACGTGGACGAATGGTTAGGTGTTTTAATCAAGTGAAAAACAGAGTTATGACATATTGAGTATGAAAACTATAAGGAATATTATCAGTTCCCGGTCGATAGTAATTTTCTCGATTAGTATGGAACGTACTAATAGAATTTTTCTATTATTTCCCCCTTGTTCTCTCTAAATACTTCGGATTTCTGTAAGACTTATTTTAGAATGGGATTTAAAAAAATTACAAAACTCGTTCCCTTTAGATAGTCGTCGTCTCAACGTAAAAGTTCCCTTTCTTCTCCTATTCTTCTAGAATTTATGAGGATGAACCATATTTCTATTTCTCTTTCCAACCTAGAGTCGTAGTAATTATATAAACCCTGCTCCCATACGAAAGTAAAGACAATTATTAATGTCCAAAACCTGGGGTCGTTTTAACTAGTTTTAGTTGTTACCGACTAGGGAAACAAGTTTTTAAGTTTCTCGAATGATACGTCTCTTCGAAATGAAAGGTATGCTCCCTTCGTTGTGGAGGATACACCCCATTTTACTTCTCCAATTGGGTCCTTCGTCTCTTCTGCAATTACTTCCGCCCCGTTGGAGACTTAGGATGGTTAGAAAACGAACGGTACTACCGCCACCACTGTACAGTCCATTAGCCATATAACCGTTCATTAGTATGTATAACCCGTATACATGGCTTAGGGGGTAATCATTCTCGTCAAAGGACCCCCCTTGGTCTTCACGTCCATACGTGATTACTCTGACGGAAGAAAGGGGGCGGTCGAACGCCCCCTTATCTTGTTGATGGAGTAGTATTTGTTGTTATATTATAATCATTAAACCGGTAACTTCACCTTCCATAAGGAAACACATATCCTCCTGTGGGGAAAACAGACAGGTGGTTCCTTGTAAGAGTAGTAAGGATATTACGTACCCCCCATTTCATATTATTAATGGTAAGACGATGAAAATGACACGAACAAAGGTGGTCCCCTAAATTGTGGAGCTGTCTTGGTTATCTGTAAGTATTACCTTTTGTGTACAGCGATACAGGACAATTGTAAAAACAAGGAAGAGATCTTAGAAACCTCACCCTTGCAACGGCTCCAGTAGCTGGGAAATTTCAGTACTTAATAAGACCCCGGTAGTAACATCTGACCTCAGGTCTAGTACCCGTTAAGAAATTTTTTACCAGTTTATTTAGAGAATCCACCGTAGCACGTTTATCGTGAAACTACCCGTTACCATTACTTTGTCAATTTACCGTCGTTAAACGTGAACAGGGAGGAGTTAATGTCAACGTTCCTATAGGCGTGTAAGTTCCTCTATAACCTTTGAGACCCGTCAAAGACCATTAGAGTGATAGAGTAGTCCTTTGATATGAAACCTATCACCACTGAGAAACCCAAGTAAGGTACAATTAAATGTACAATTATTTAGAATAAGACGTTACCGTACACATTTTATAGGAAAACGTAACAATATACCCTTAACCTGGACCTTACTATGACACCCCAGATACAGTACACTAATAACATTAGATTGAGTTACACATTTAGTCAGAACCACCTCTTTTAAACTTTCTGCTCGGATATTGAGGTTAAAGAGTAATCATTAACAATTCCGAGCCTGTCTTCATACCAATGGATATTCAGACTCAGCCGGTACCAGTCTAAGAAAACGACAAAGAGTAGATCATTGGCGACATGTCTGAAACGATGTGGCTAGAACTGCATACGAACCACAACAGTAACGAAGCTAAGATCGTCAACGCAGTCATTGACGTTGTCGCCGTCACCGTCCGGAGTACAATGTGGTTCCTTAAGTTTGTCGACTAAAACAAGCCCTTACCGTATTTCTGAGAGTAAACGATACCGTTGTTGTCGCTCTAAACCTACGGGTTGAACGATGGCTGCACGAGTTAGAAGTTGTGTGACAAAGGACCGAACCTCTAGTTAACCGACAAAATAGATGTGCTTCACACAACTTTACACTAACCTTAAGAAGAGTCAAAACATATTGTGTACATGGTAAATTGTACTCATTTCCTACCCTATTTCATTTTGCTAGGAACTGACCCGTAGTTTTAGAGTGATGCCTCTAATACCTGGACCTTGCTGTTTAGAACAGATGAAAATCGTCTTGAAATGGACTGTAATGCCCCAGACTAAACGACTTTTCAGAAGTTCTCCCTTACTTATTGAATTTAGGAAATCCCGTACATAGGAGTGATTAACCCTGATGGAAACCCTTGTGACACAAATATCATGAAAGTACAACACAACGAAAAGATCAGAAGGCCGTTACCGTTTTTCCTTTTGTTGATTTCACGTTTCGTTTTTTCTAGGTCTGGTACGATGTTAAATGTTTTCGTTTAAATTTTTTCCCCCTCTGCTTCCCAATTACGTCGGTGTTATCCCATCGTCTCTACACGGACGTTTGCCCTGAGAGACGAGCCCGACTTGCACGAACATTTGCTCCTCAAGACGGTTCCTCAGACCTGTGTCGGAACTCAAATTACCAGGGAACGTTTGCTCCCTTGTAAGGGAAGAACACTATTCCTCTTTTTTTTCCCGAGACCTGTCTGAGACGTCATCTGTCCCTAAAGTGAGGGGAACGACATGCTATTGTACATACGTGGACGCGACATAACTTTTCCGAATAAGTACGTCAGACCTTAAGACGGATCCCCCGTAATATTTTTATTTGGCGTTAATCAAAACGCGTCAAGAAAAGGAGACCGACCTCACCACATAACAGACAGAGAACACACAGGGCACACAAAACAGAAACACAGTAAAGCGAGCGTTGTATATATATAGAACCGATAACATTTATTACAACGTAACTCGTAATACTATGTCCATAGAAAAAATTAAATACCGAAAATTAAAGATACTTATATATTGATCCTCACTTTAATGATCTAGTGTATCGTGAATATAAAAATCAAAAAACTCTTTTGAGGTATGACAAAAGGTGTCTCCGACGTGGTTAAATGTAACCATGAGTGTCAAATGATCTCAAGGGAAAAGAGACGTAAGAACGGTTGTAATTTGTAAGTACTTAAAAACGATCCTATGTAAGACTGTCTAACTATGGAGTAACAAGAGTAGTATCAAAAAAAAATTAACGAAATTTACAACATAACCAAAGACAGAATGTTGTTACACTTGATCAGTAGTAATATATCCATATATAGAGGAGGATGTTTCGAAGGGAAGTGGGAGGATAGGGCGATGAAACCCAGTAGTGTCTTACTGTCCTTCCCGAGGGATACAATACATCGTCGAAGGGCGATCAATAAATAAAATGTGTAACATCACGTATACATATATATACAGTCACGATAAGAGAGTCAAACAGGGTGGTAGAGAAACAGGGAGACACAGGTGTTCAGGTAGAATTATAGACGTAGAGGTAAAGAAGGGTTATTTATTCAAGTTGTCATAATAAAAAGATTTACTGTGGATGTATGTAATTATATACTGTAAACAAAAAGAGACTAAATGAAGGGAGACATATTGTCAGAGATCCAAATAGGTGGAGTGATGTTTACTGAGTTTTAACAAGGAAACATACCTACTCATTATAGGTAACATATACACATGATGTTGAAGAAATAGATAAGTAGACATTTACTTATAGATCCAACGAAGGTATAAGACCGATGACATTCATCACGAGATCACTTGTGAAGAAATTATTACTCACTATAACTCGTAGAAAAGTACAGAAATAATCGGTAGACATCCATAAGAAACCTCTTTACAGACAAGTTGTGTCAAAACCTTCAAGATCGGTATCGTTAGTCTCCTCCTCTTTTTCTTTATTTTCCTTAGGTGTGACCTTTTCTTCATTTTGAGAGTAACTACCATCTACTGTTGCCAGGAGATGTGTCTTTTGGGATTTCTTTGTTGGTCTTTTAATGATCTCGATTAGTTACTTATATCACTTCAACGTTCTATATTTTAATTATGTGTCTTTAGAGAACGTAAGGATATGTGATTGTTATTTTTTAGTCTTTCTCTTTAATTCCTTTGTTATTGTGACGTTGTATTTCTTGTTTTATGAATCCTTATTTAAATGGATTTCTCTGTTTTCTGGAAATATATGTTTTAATATTTATTAACTACTTTCTTTAGCTTTTCCGTGTTTATCTATCTCTTTATATGGTACAAGAACCTAACCTTCTTAGTTATATCACTTTTACTCATATGATAGGTTCACTTTCACTTCACTCCAGTGAGTCAGTACAGGTTGAGAAACACTGGGACACCTGACGTTGGATGGTTCGAGGAGACAGGTACCCTAAGAGGTCCGTTCTTATGACCTCACCCAACGGTAAAGGAAGAGGTCCCTTAGAAGGGTTGGGTCCCTAGCTTGGACCCAAAGGGGGTAACCTCCGTCAGCGAAATTGGAGACTCGGTGGTCCCCTCGGGTTTCGTTAGATGTTTAAGTTGGGTTAAGGATAGTTTAATGGTTACTATAAAAAGTGTCTTGATCTTGATCTTTATTAAAGTGTCAGACACACCTTTGTGTTTTCTGGAGTTTATCGGTTTCGTTAGAACTCTTTCTTTTTACCTTGACGTCCTTAGTTGTAAGGACTGAAGCCTGACATGATGTGTCAATACAAGTAGTTCTGTCATACCAAGACCGGGTTTCTGTCTTCATATCTAGTTACCTTGTTTTATCTTTCGGGTCTCTACTTATATACGTAGATACCTGTAGAATAGAAACTGTTTTCTTCGTTTTTGTATGTTACCTCTTTTCTATCAGAGAAGTTTTTCACCACGACCTTTTTGACCAGTTTATACACATTTTCTTACTTTGATCTTATAAGAGATTGTGGTATGTTTTGTTATTTGAGTTTTACTTAATTTCTGGATTTACATTCTAGTCTTCGATATGTCGTATTCGTCTTGTGAGGTTGTATTGAGTGTCGTTCTAGGAGATACTGGGCGAAGGGTCTCATTACCTTTATTTTTGTTTTTATTTGTTGACCCTGAATTAATTTGAATTTTCGAAAATGTGTTGTTTCCTTTGATATTCATTGAACTTTTCTGTCGGGAGTCTTACCCTTTTTGACTATCGTTTACTTTGTCGACTGTTTCTTAATTAGATTTATATGTTTGTTGTGTACGTCAAGTTATGGTCCTTCTACTTGTTGGGTTAGTTTTTCACCCGTTTTCTGGATTTGTCTGTAAAGAGGTTTCTTCTGTAAGTCTACAGTACACAGAAAAACTTAATACCACAACAATCCAATATACGGGTTATCACCCTAACGACCCAGTACACCATTTAAATAAGGATGAAATAAGAGGTATGATAAGAGGTATCCCCGATATAGTTAAATGTAAGGGAAGGTCCCGCCCTCTCAACAAAAGAGGTGTAGGTGAAGTCGTGAATAACAAATGTCAAAAAAGTACTACAGGAAAGTCTAACGACACGCCAAAACTAACGTAATGAGATTATAATTCACTATAACTTGTAGAAAAATACACAAGTAAACGGAAGATGTGCAGAATAAACTTCTTTAATGACGAATCCAGAAGACGGGTAAAAATTAACGTGACAAGTAAAAGGATTGTGACTCGATATATTCGACGAATATATAAAAGTTCTAATTAGAAAACAGTCAAAGAATCAAATGTTGATAAAAGAGGGTAGGACTCTCAACAGTAAAGTAGAACAAATAACAAACGAAACGACACGTTTTCTCATTTAAATTAATCCAGGGTCAATAAATAAAAGCCAAAGTATAGGTAATGAGATCCTTCACTCAGTCTCTCCTAGACCGACACTAAAAACAGTCTTATATGAAGTATACAAAAGGAAATTCGAAATATCAGAAAGTCAAGTCAAGTAAAGTCATCGAGTCAGCACAGACTGAGAAACACTGGGGTACTTAGTGTCGTGTGGTCCGGAGGGACAGGTAATGGTTGAGGGTCTCAAGTGGGTTTGAGTACCGTAGCTCAGTCACTACGGTAGGTCGGTAGAGTATGAGACAACAGGGGAAGAGGACGGGGGTTAGAGAGGGTCGTAGTCTCAGAAAAGGTTACTCAGTTGAAAAGTGTACTCCGCTGGTTTCATAACCTCAAAGTCGGAGACATAGTCAGGAAGGTTTCTTATGGGTCCTGACTAGAGGAACCTAGAGGAACGTCAGGTTTCCTGAGAGTCTTCAGAAGAGGTTGTGGCGTCAAGTTTTCGTAGTTAAGAAGCCGTGAGTCGGAAGAAGTGTCGGGTTGAGAGTGTAGGTATGTACTGATGACCTTTTTGGTATCGGAACTGATCTACCTGGAAACAACCGTTTCATTACAGAGACAAAAAGTTATACGATAGATCCAACTAGTATTGAAAGGAAGGTTCCTCATTCGTAGAAAATTAAGGTACCGACGTTAGTGGTAGACGTCACTAAAACCTCGGGTTTTTTTATTTCAGACTGTGACAAAGGTGACAAAGGGGTAGATAAAGGGTACTTCACTACCCTGGTCTACGGTACTAGAAGTAAAAGACTTACAACGAGAAATTCGGTTGAAAAAGTGCGAGGTGAAAGTGAAAGGAGTTCTCCGAAAAATCAAGGAGAAGTGATAGACAGTAGACGTATAGACTCCAATAACTATAAAGAGGGTCGTCAGAACTAAGGTCGAACACGAAGAGGGTCGGGTCACAAAGAGTACTACATGAGACGTATCTTCAATTTATTCGTCCCACTGTTATATGTCGGAACTGCATGAGGAAGAGGATAAACCTTGGTCAGACAACAAGGTACAGGTCAAGATTAACAACGAAGGACTGGACGTATGTCCAAAGAGTTCTCCGTCCAGTCCACCAGACGATACGGGTAGAGAAAGTCTTAAAAGGTCAAAGAACACTAGGTGTATCAGTTTCAGAAACCGTATCAGTTATTTCGTCTTTATCTACAAAAAGACCTTGAGAACGAAAAAGGTACTAGGTCGTCTACAACCGTTAAACTAGAGACCAAGGAGACGGAAAAGATTTTGGTCGAACTTGTAGACCTTCAAGTGTCAAGTACATAACTATTTCGGACCGAACCTCTTAAAACTCGTAATGAAATGATCGTACACTCTACTCACGTTAACACGCCATCAAACTCGTAAGAAACCGCAACGGAAAGAAACCGTAACCTTATTTAAATAAAACTCAAATAAAAACACATGCCACAATCCTTCACAAGATTAAAGTAAGAAAAATGTATATCGACAGGTCAAAAGGGTCGTAGTGAATAACTTCTCTAATAGGAAAGAGGTAACATATGAGAGCGGAAGTAACAGTTTCTATTCCACGGGTATCTACACATCCAAAGAGAGACCCTAAAGATAGAACAAGGTAACCAGGTATAAACAAAAACAAAAACACGGTTGAAGGATGACAGAACCACTGACATCGACGCACTCATATATATGTATCGTAAGTCGTTACGAAAAGAAGACTCCGTTAAAGATTGAAGGGACTCCTCACAAGGTCAAGACAGAGGTACTAATTCCACTGATCTCTGTAACGGGACAAAGTATTATTTGTGTTTGGTCTCTTTGTTTTGTGAAAAATTTTGTTATTAATATAAATTTTTATTTTACAAGATTAAAAACACTATGAGATTTCCCCTTTTAGGACGTAGGTTAAAAGGGATTAAATTGTGGTACCTCGTACAAAGGATACATTTTAAAATAGTCTCTTCAATCGTACGTAAGAAAGGTGGGATTTCTTCTGGACACCACATGATAGGTTTATTCTTCGTTACATTTAGACTCTTTAGTTCTTTACAAAAAGTGTCACCGGTTTTGTTACCGGTAGAAACAAAGAAGGTAAATGTTATATATAAGCTACCTACAGATCACAAAATTTTCATCGTCGGAGTACCAGTCCGAACCAACATACCCGAAAGGTCCAGAGTCATTTAAAAGTGGAGAAAACCGGACAGGTCGTCCTTTCGTGTCCGTTCGTGTCTTGGTGAACAAGACAGGTTTGTCTTTCGGTTTTCTGTAATACTCACACTTTCATTGAGTGGTTAAAGACTGGGTTTCGGTTTCGAACCATTTCCGAATATAGTTGAGGAGACTAGTGTCAGTATTTAGACTGAAGAAGACGGATCCTTTAGTAGAATTAACTACTTTACCGTTGTAAAGTTTCTATCTTATCAGTTATGTGACTCGAGGGGTAGGTAAAGAACATTTGGTATACGTGTTAAATACTGGGAAGATTGACTTATAGTGAGATCTTTATATAACTAAAAAATTGGTGTATCAACTGTAGACACTAACCACCGAAGTTTCCTTTGACTATAAATTTGTCGTTTTAGTGAAGTCGGAAATACAAACATTTACTAGTCGTTAAGGGTAGTAAATGGGGTGAAAGATGTTCGAAGATCGAGACTCTTTTAGATAATAAATACCGGGAGTGAACTTCTTTATTTAGTCGTAAAGAAGTAAGTCCTCGAGACAACTTGTAACTTCAACTGTTTGAGATTTCTATAACGGGGTTCTAAAAACGAGGGACCAATACGTTAGTCTGTGATTAGATCCATGACGACGATTCCGTAAACACTAATTCCGATGGTACAAAGACGAGAATTTATCCCTTCACATGAACCTAATAGGTTCACCTGTGTAGTCTCCTCGGGAAGTCTCTACTTCTCCTTCTGTAATTTCAGTAAGTCTCTCTACGCCATCTCCTTCCGTCCTCTCTAATCTGTTGTCCCTTCCTGTCTTTATGGAATCGTACTTTTTCTGAACTGAGTAGTAATAAACGAAATTTTTACCTCCTTCCCCTCGCACTCGATTTCTTACATCAATAGGAGATCTTTGACTTTTGTCTGAGGTCGACTGTCAGTCCTTCAGTTCTCTCTGAGGTCAGAATATTTCGTGTTCCTTGCTGATCATGGTTGTTATACTTAGTCGAACCTTCGTCCAAGAAAAGGTCTCGAAGATCTTTCCTTACGACAGAACAATGTAACCAAGTAACTCAGGTACGGAACACTTTGTACCTCGAGGCTCTATCAACTCGGTACAGTACAGGTCTAAATAGTTGATGTCCTAACACTCTATTGTTTTTACATAACAAAAGTCAACGTTTTAAACACCTCTAAAGGATATCTTCAATATCTTTTACTTACGTTTATAAATAATTAAAAATACATTCTTCAGTTTAAAAGGATATTTTACATTGTATCACAGTCGAAGTGTGTTTGGAATCAAAGATGGGGTTATCGTATCAGTAATTGTAGGAATAAAAGTAGTCGGAGTGAGATAACAGAAATGATGGTACAACAAGAGTTCTGTTTGATAACACTGAGATAGCAAGTACTTATTTCCACAAAGTCTAAATTTTAATTTTTTTTTTGACACAATAAGTGGAAAATGTAAAAATATCGTGGATCGTGTCTCGAAAAGTGTGACTTTAAGAAGTATTGGTGAAAAACCTCATCCACTAAATAAAAAAAAAAAAAGAGTACTTACAGTAGATTTATGAAAATATAAGACTCGACAAGAGAGGGTTGAAATTTGGTTAATTACTTTTTTTACAGTTTTCATTAGTAACTCAAAATCGAGGGGACTGTACCCTGAGTTATTGTGGTTACGTTTGTTTAGGAATGACCTGGAGGATAAAGGTGACCATATATAAATCCTTTGTCCAGTACCACCGTTCAAAGTCAGATATTGACACCTATCTCCATTCCTCCTTGTGTTTCAATTGCTAGTCAGACAGTGATATACATTCTCAGTCAGACATCTCTCCCTAGTTCATAATCAGATAACTAGATCTTTGTAAGAACTCCTAATTGAACACCAATCGTGACTATAGTAAAAGACGAAAACCGAATCCGTCTCGACATTAAGTTGAAGCCTTTAAGTGGTCAGAAGTCTAATTAAGACTCAGAAGAGATCGTAAATACGACACATTTTTGACTGTTTTAGAGGAATTAATTACTCGGTACGTTGAGGTCTTTTTGACAAATGTACAGGAATTGGAACTCTTACCACCGAGTCTCCAATTTCGCAGACGAACGTTAATCCTTCTGGACCCAAGCTAGGGACCCAGCCCTTCTAGGGGACCTCTTCCTTTACCGTTGGGTGAGGTCATAAGTACGGACCTCTTAGGATACCTGTCTCCTAGGAGCACCCGATATCAGGTACCCCAGCGTTTCTCAGTCTGTGCTGACTCGCTGAAGTGAAAGTGAAAGTTGGGACTCTTATCCCTTCTTCTGAAACACTCTGTATTTCGTCGGTAGTGACTATCGTTCCACACTTTTTAATTATTTGTCTTTGAAGTTAATTTATCTCAACCCTCTAGTCTACCCTTTCACGATACTTTTATCGTCTCGGGTTATTATTCTTCTTTCCAAGAAGACGGGATCGTTTCTGAGTCGGTCACTTTTCATTACCTGAGAAACAAATGATTTTGGGAGGTTGAAGAAAAAGGGGAGATATTTTCATCAGAGGAAGGGATCGGTAATCTTGCTTAAACGTGTACCGAGTGGTGTCAACGTCTAAGGTCTTGACGTTAAGAGACGATTAGGGATTATTTGGGTAGAAACGACTTCTTTACAGATCGTGAGATAAACAAAATCCAACTATAAATCTACTGGGTATGTCCTGGTCTTTTCTGTGGGTCTCCGAGGTCCCGACCACTCATTTGTCCATGTCTTAGGTGTTAACTCAGTGAAAAACGAGTATCAAAAATAGTAACTGAGACTATAAATTTCCATACAGAAAGAGGACCTAAACTCAAGTACGAAAGAAACTTAAACTTCTAGACGTTCAAAATAAGTCGTAGATAAAATTCTAAAGTAGAAAGATCAATTTCGAAACAAGATAAACGTTAACAATTAAACATGAAGGCAGACTAAAACTCTAGTCTAACGAAGTTATGTTGGACCCACTTTTACGGAAATCGGGTAAGGAAGTTCTTGTTCCCGACGAAGTGACTTTGATACGACCGAAAAGTCGGAAGTCAGACAAGGAAACCTTCTTCGACAAGAGACCTTTGACCTAATTCAGAAACAGGACCGTGAGACTTAGTTCGACAAGAGAATTTGAGAGACCATAATCTAAACTATGATCGTTCGACTTAACTCGACAAACTCTTAACAAGAAATTGAGTCTCATTTTCTTGTAGACTCCTTACCCTAGAGTAATAAATTCGTAAAACTACCACGAGATGATTGTCTGCTAGACCGACTAAAATATAGATTTTTAGTGTAAGAAACGAGAAACGAGTAAATAAAACTTTCGTTTGATTCACCAAGTTAGACTAGTTTCCTTTAAATCTGATAGTTACCGGTAATACCTTAAAAACTTTAGAGGTTTGAATTTGACTTAACCTAATATTAACAAGTTTTTAAAGGTCTTTAAAAGATAAAGTCAACTATAAAATTTCGAAGGTTTACGATAGTTCTAAGATTTTAATGAAGAGAATATTATTCTAAAATTCTAATTGACTCGGTTTGATTTATTAATTTCTTTCTATTTTTATTGGGAACCCGAGATGAAAGTACCTAAGAACAGAGTCCAATACGGAGGACTCGGTAGAACGAAGAGAGGGAACCACAGAGTAACGGTTTATGGTTTAGGTCGTGGTAAAAGGAGGAAAGAACATATGACAAATGTGGACGAGATATCGGAGTTAAAGAAGTATAATTAATAGATCGGTTTAAAGGGAAAAAGAGACTTTAAGAGAGGTGTGTTAAATAAGACTTGAACGATCTTGTACAAGGAAATTTTAGTTCGGAAGAGTCCTACAACTCCGATTTGGGGAATTAAAGGATATAAGACACTTGTTTCCATTTGACATTCGGTATGAGGTTATAAAGGGGTTTTTCATTGTCTTCTCAGTGTGCATAAACGACTCCCTAAATTATATCAGTAAGTTTGAATAGTTGGACCAAAGAGACTGAATTATGGTCAATCAGACGTACGAACAATCCCTTCCGGTCTGGTTCTTTAAACTACTTTTGACGACTAACTCTTTTAGGACTCTCCAGAGATCTTAATGTTGGTCCTCTTCTCAGGTGATGGAATAATTTACAAGTCCGAGTCCGTTAACGACCCCCTGAAGTATACGTTAAGAAACCCAAAAGGATTTTTAGACAACTAACCTTATTTTAAGTCTGTACGTGTGTTTTTAGACTACTCAGACAAGTACTGGAGTCCATGATGTTAACTGACTATTCAACAAAAATTTCTTTTACAACCAGAAAGAAAACCAAGGTGAGTTCATCAAAAATTGAGATACAAATAATTACCTGACTTGGTCCTAAAAAGGGGACCCTTTTTACAGATGAGGTCTATGTCAATCAGACCTTTTAGTTAAGAGATTTTGAGATGTACCCGAGTGAATTTTCTTTCTGGTGACTTTAGAATTAGAAGTTGAAGTCATTTATTTCGGAGGATTTACTTTAGTTTTCGGTTCATCGAAGGACAATAACGTTTCTCGATTCTATAATCTTTTTTTTTGTCTAATAATTTTAAATTCGTGAAATTTTACTTCGTGTTGGGCCTCAGTTCATACGGTCCTCTTTATAGTTATTGGAGTCTATACGTCTACTGTGGTGGGAATACCTTTTTTCACTTCTGTTTGATTTTTCGGAGAACTACTTTCACTTTCTCCTCTCACTTTTTCAACTGAATTTCGAGTTGTATGTGTTTTGATTCTAGTACTGTAGGTCGGGGTAGTGAAGTACCCTTTATCTGTCCCTTTGTCACCGACTGAAATAAAACCCCCCGTGGTTTTAGTGACGTTTACCACTGACGTCGGTACTTTAATGTTCTCCGAATGAGGAACCTTCCTTTCAATACTGGTTAGATCCACCGTATAATTTTTCTTCTCTGTAATGAAACAGTCGTTTCTAGGTAGATCAGTTCCGATACCAAAAAGGTCATCAGTCCATACCTACACTCTCAACCTGATATTTTTTCGACTCTCACCTTATTAACTACGAAAACTTGACACCACAACCTCTTCTGAGAACTCTCAGGGTACCTGACGTTCCTCTAGGTTGGTCAGGTAGGATTTCCTCTAGTCAGGACCCACAAGTAACCTTCCTGACTACAATTTCGGCTTTGAGGTTATGAAACCGGTGGACTACACTTTTAGACTGAGTAAACTTTTCTGGGACTACGACTCTCCCTAACTCCCGTCCTCCTCTTCCTCTACTGTCTCCTACTCTACCAACCTACCGTAGTGACTGAGTTACCTGTACTCAAACCCACTTGAGGTCCTCGACCACTACCTGTCCCCCGGACCGTACGACACCAAGTACCTCAGTGTTTCTCAGCCTGTGCTGAGTCTTTGACTTGACTTGACTTAACTTGGTGGGAATACCGTCTTTTACTTCTCCTTGATTTCTTGGAGAATTACTTTCACTTTCTCCTCTTACGTTTACGACCGAATTTTGAGTTGTAAGTTTTTTGATTCTAGTATCGGAATCCAGAGTAGTGAAGTACCGTTTATCTATCCCTTTGTTACCTTTCTCACTCTCTGAGAAAAGAACCCGAAGTTTTAGTGACGTCTACCACTGACGTCGGTACTTTAATTTTCTACGAGCGAGGAACCTTCCTTTTGGCAGCGTTTGGATCTGTAACATAATTTTTCACCTCTGTAATTAAACGGTTTTTAAAAGTATATCAGTTTCGATAAAAAACAACAACAACAAAAAAGTCATGAGTACATACCTACACTCTCAACCTGGTATTTCTTTCGACTCACGGTTTCTTGACTACAAAAATTTGACACCCTAACCTCTACTCAGAACTATCAGGGAACCTGACGTTCTAGTTTGGTCAGTTAGGAATTCCTATAGTTGGGACTTATAAGTAATCTTCCTGACTACGACTTCGACTTTGAGGTTGTGAAAGCGGTGGACTACACTTCTCGACTGAGTAATCCCTTTTTTTTTTGTTTTTGGAATAACACCCTTTCTAACTTCCGTCCTCCTCTTCACGTATTGTGTCCTACTCTACCAACCTAACGTAGTGGTTGAGTTACCTGTACTCAAACTTGTTCTAGGACTTCTACCAATTCCTGTCCTTCAGACCGTACAACGTTAGGTACCCGAGTGTCTCAGTCTGCGTTGACTCGTTGACTTGTTGTTGTTGTTTCGTACAATCCACGGAAGTCTTGAGATTTACCAGAAACCAGAAAGTTTATGACAGAAAGTTAAGAGTCACTATCCCTAGGTTTCGTGATCTCCTCTAGAAGGGTTAAGAGAAGATGAACCGAACCTCTTTGAAAAGAGGTTTAACCTCTACCTAAAGAAGGTCAATATTGATTATGTCCTAGATGTAGGAACTAAGAGTTCGGTGATGATATTTCGGGTCCGAATCCCACAATTTTTAAGTCAATTACCTCTAGTTAGTCAAGTCAAGTCAGCGAGTCAACACATGCTAAGAAACACTAGGGTACTTAGCGTCGTGCGGTCCAGAGGGACAGGTAGTGGTTGAGGGCCTCAAGTGAGTGTGAGCCCAGGTAGCTCAGTCACTACGGTAAGTCGGTAGAGTAGGAGACAACAGGGGAAGAGGAGGACGGGGGTTAGGTAGGGTCGTAGTCCCAGAAAGGGTTACTTAGTTGGGAAGTGTACTCTACCGGTTTCATGACCTCAAAGTCGAAGTCGTAGTAAGGGAGGTTTCTTTAGGGTCCCGATAAGAGGAAGTCTTACCTGACCAACCTAGAGGAACGTCAGGTTCCCTGAGAGTTCTCAGAAGAGGTTGTGGTGTCAAGTTTGCGTAGTTAGGAAGCCGTGAGTCGAAAGAAGTGTCAGGTTGAGAGTGTAAGTATGTACTGGCGACCTTTTTGGTATCGAAACTGATCTGCCTGGAAACAACCGTTTCATTACAGAGACAAAAAGTTATACGATAGATCGAACCAGTATGGAAAAGAAGGTTTCTCATTCGTAGAAAATTAAAGTACTGACGTCAATGGTAGACGTCACTAAAACCTCTTGTTTTTTTATTTCAGACTGTGACAAAGGTGACAAAGGGGTAGATAAAGGGTACTTCACTACCCTGGTCTACGGTACTAGAAGTAAAAGACTTACAACGAGAAATTCGGTTGAAAAAGTGGGAGGAGAAAGTGAAAGTAGTTCTCCGAAAAATCAAGGAGAAGTGAAAGACGGTATTCCCACCACAGTAGACGTATAGACTCCAATAACTATAAAGAGGGTCGTTAGAACTAAGGTCGAACACGAAGAAGGTCAGGTCGCAAAGAGTCCTACATTAGACGTATCTTCAATTTATTCGTCCCACTGTTATATGTCGGAACTACATGAGGAAAAGGATAAACCTTGGTCAGACAACAAGGTACAGGTCAAGATTGACAACGAAGGACTGGACGTATAACCAAAGAGTTCTCCGACCAGTCCACCAGACCATAAGGGTAGAGAAAGTCTTAAAAGGTGTCAAATAACGCTAGGTGTGTCAGTTTCCGAAACCGTATCAGTTATTTCGTTTTTCTCTACAAAAAGACCTTGAGAGAACGAAAATTACCTCTAGTTATAACTGGGTGTTTTTAAAAACAAAGACTTAGATATGGTAAAACAAAAGACGGGAAATTCTATATGTGTAGACGTAGAGAAATCAAAAAGACGGTAATGGGTAAATAATACGGTTCTCAAGAGTCTATTAATCGTACAACTTAGGAAGGGTCTTTCATGTTTATTAAGATCTTAAACTGTTATCAGTAGTTTCGTTGGTTAGATTTCTTTAGCTGGGAAACCGTAGAGATTAAACGAGATAAAGACTGTCATGATCTCGACTAAGACCTTTCTGACTAATAAACAGGGATAACTTAGTTTATAGTAGGAAAGGAAAACGGAAAGTCCATACATTAAAAAATCAAAATTAACCTCTTATTAATGAAATATTACAACACAACCAAAGACGACATGTGGTGACACTTAGTCGGTATTCATATGTAAACAAGGAAGGAAGAACTTAGAGGGAAGGTGAGGGGTGGGTTATAGTGGGGACATCCAACAGTGTCTCATTGTCCAACGTGAAAGATAGAATATATCATTGATTGGTAATCGATAGATAAAACGTACACCATTGTATATACAAAGTCACGATCAGATAGTTAAACAGGTGTGAGAAGAAGGGAACGATACAGGTTTTCAGACATGAGATACAGACGTAGATATAAGGACGGGACTTTTATGTAAGTAGTCATTGTAAAAAGGTGTAAGGTATATATACACAATTATATGTTATAAACAAAAAAAAAAGAAAAACTCAATGATGTAAGACATATTGTCCGAGATTCATGTAGGTGGAGTGATCTTTATTAAGTTTACGTAAGGAAAATACCGACTCATTATAAGATAACATGTATGCATGTTTTTGAAAAAAAGTAAGTAGACAACAATTTGTAAATTCAACAATGGTACAGGATCGATATCATTTATCAAGACATTACTTGTAACCACATGTACACAGAAAAAGTTAACACTAAAAGAGGTCCATATATGGGTCATGGTGGTGGTGTCTAAAATACCCTTTTTAGAGGTTGACTATAACCGTTTAAGTCTTCTGTGGAGGGTAGTTTTAAATACATCTACAGAGTTGGACAAATTTTTTAATTTGTTATAGGATATTCGTTTCTCCCGAAGGGTCCACCGAGTCACCATTTTTTTAGACGGACGGTTACTTTCCTCTGTACTCTACCCTCAACCTAGGCAACCAGTCCTTCTGGAGACTTCCTCCTTTACCGTTGGGTGAGATCATAAGAACGATCCCTTTAGAATACCTGTCTCCTCGGATGATCCGATGTCAGGTGTCTCAGTGTTTCTCAGTTTGTACTGATTCACTGACTTTTGTGTGTGTGTATGTTCATTTCTTCGAGAAGTTCCGTTTTTAGAGTATGATTTTTTAACGTTTCGAGTTGTAGAGTAATAGGGAAAATGAACGGGAATATCGTGAGGTTAAATGGTCACTCTTTCGAATCACAGACTCCTACTCACAAACAGGTCTTAGACCTTTGTTACTTATTGTAACTAAAGGGAACTATTCGATAATAAGGATTGGGAGTATGAAATGGTTGTAGGTAAGGGGAGTCTTTATGTTAGAGTTGACGCTACCAAACATGTCCTCCATCACTAGTTCTGGTAGGGGATCTTTTTCTTTACGTTTTTCCGTTTTACCAACAGACTCCTCCGGAATTTTTATCGACTCTTTTCTTCTCTTCGATTTCCGTTTCCTCTTTTCTTTTCTATATGGGTAGACTCCCGTCTCGAGGTTTCTTATCGTTCCTCTCTATTCTTTCGGAAGGAGTCACTAGTTACTTTTCTTTATCTCCTTTTATTATCTTACCCTTTCTGAATTCTAGAGAAGTTATTTTAATGTCTATGGTTCCCTTGTAATGTACGTTTCTGCCCGTGTTATTTCCTGTCTTTACCATACCTGGATTGTCTTCGTCTTCTATAATTCTTCTCCACCGTTCTTATGTGTCTTCTTGATATGTTTTTTCTAAAAGTTCTGAGTCTTTTAGTGGTGCCACATAGTGAGTGGAGCTAGGTCTGTAGGACCTTACCTTTTAGTTCACCCGGAATCCTTCGTAGTAATGATTGTTTCGATCACCTCCACTACCTTAAGGTCAACTCGATAAAGTTTAGAACTTTCTACTACGACACTTTCACGACATGAGTTATACGGTTGTTTAAACCTTTTGAGTTGTAACCGGTGTCCTGACCTTTTCCAGTCAAAAGCAAGATTAGGGTTTCTTTCCGTTACACTTTCTTACGAGTTTGATAGTGTGTTAACGTGAGTAGAGTATGTGATCGTTTCATTCGGAGTTTAAAAAGTTCGATCCGAATTTGCCATGTACTTGATACTTGAGGGTCTACAAGTTCGACTGAAATCTTTTCCGTCTCCTTGGTCTCTAGTTTAACGGTTGTAGATAACCTACTAGTTTTTTCGTTCTCTCAAAGTCTTTTTGTAGATGACGACGAAATAACTGATGTGGTTTCGGAAACTGACACATCTAGTGTTGTGTAACACCCTTTAAGAAGTTCTCTATCCTTATGGTTTGGTGGAATAGGTAGAAGACTCTTTAGACATACGTCGAGTTTTTCGTTGTCAATCTTGACCTGTACCTTGTTGTCTGACCAACGTTTATCCCTTTCCTCATATAGTTCCGATATATAACAGTGGGAAGAATAAATTGAATATACGTCTCATGTAATACGTTTTACAGTCTGACCTACTTCGTGTTCGACCTTAGTTATTGGAATCGATACGTCTACTGTGGTGACAATAGCGTCTTTCACTTCCCCTTGATTTCTCGGAGAACTACTTTCACTTTCTCCTCTCACTTTTCAACCGAATTTTGAGTTGTAAGTCTTTTGATTCTAGTTCCATAGACCGTGGTAGTGAAGTACCATTTGTTATTCTCTGATAAAAAGACCCGAGGTTTTAGTAACGTTTACCACCGACTTCGGTACTTTAAATTTTTAGGAACGAGGAACCTTCTTTTCGATACTGGTTAGATCTGTCGTATAATTTTTGCTCTCTGTAATTCGCAGACGGACGTTATGTCCTCTGGACCCAAACTAGGGACCCAATCCTTCTAGGGGACCTCTTCCTTTACCGTTGGGTGAGGTCATAAGAACGGACCTCTTAGGGTACTTGTCTCCTCGGACCACCCGATGTCAGGTACCCCAGCGTTTCTCAACCTGTGTTGACTCGCTGAAGTGAGTAAGTGAATGAAAAGGTTGTTTACAGGTAGATCAGTTTCGATACCAAAAAGGTTATCAGTAAATACTTACACTTTCAACCTGATATTTCTTTCGACTCGTGACTTCTTCACTACGAAAACTTGATACCACAACCTCTTCTGAGAACTCTCAGGGAACCTGACGTTTCTCTATTTTGGTCAGTTAGGATTTCCTTTAGTTGGGACTTACAAGTAACCTTCCTGATTACGACTTCGACTTTGAGATTATGAAACCGGTGGACTACACTTTATGACTCAGTAAACTTTTCTGGGACTACGACCCTTTCTAACTTCCACCCTCCTCTTACTACTCTACCAACCTACCGTAGTGGTTGAGCTACCTGTACTCAAACTCATTCGAGACCCTCAACCACTACCTGTCCCTTCGGACCACACGACCTCAGATACACCAGTGTTTCTCAACCTGTACTGACTCATTGACTTGTCTGACTTACGTTCTTCTGTTTCACCAACTGATTAGACACACGACACGAATCAGTGAGTCCACACAGACTGAGAAACCCTAGGGTACCTGACGTCAGATGGTCCGAGGAGAGAGGTATCCCTAAAAGTCGTACTTATGATCTCATCCAACGGTACGGGAGGAGGTCCCCTAGAAGGGTTGAGTCCTAAACTTGGGTCAAGAGGACGTAACGTTCGACTAAGAAATGGTAGGCTCGGTGGTCTCAACCGACTCATCCGGAAATGTTTATCGACTCTTTCCTTCTCTTCTCTTTCCGTTTCCTCTTTTCCTTTCTATATGGGTTGACTTGCTTCTCAAGATCTATTAATTATCTTCTTTATTTTATCAAAATTCATTTGTTACGTTTCTTTATCTCCCTTTGTTATTTTACTTTGTCTGACCTCTAGAGAAGTTCTTTTAACCTCTATGATTCCCTTGTAAAGAACGTTTCCTCCCGTGTTATTTGCTGTCTTTGTCGTTCCTTGATTTTCTTCGTCTTCTCTAATTCTTCTCCACTGTTCTTATGTGTCTTCTTGGTATGTTTTTTCCAGAATTACTGGGTCTATTGGTACTACTTCACCAGTGGGTGGATCTCGGTCTGTTAGACTTCACACTTCGGTTCACTCGGAATCCTTCGTAATGATGTTTGTTTCACCTCCACTACCTTAAGGTCGACTCGATAAAATTTAGGATTTTCTTCTATGACAATTTTCAAGATGTGAGTTATACGGTCGTTTAAACCCTTTATCGTCACCGACATCCTGACCTTTTCCAGTCAAAAGTAAGATTAAGGTTTCTTCTCGTTACAGTTTATTACAAGTTTGATGGTATGTTCACGTGAGTAACGTGTACGATCGTTCCATTATGAGTTTTAGGAAGTTCGATTCGAAGTTGTCATCCACTTGTTTCTTGAAGGTCTACATGGTCGACCTAAGTCTTTTCCGTCTCCTTGGTTTGACGGTTATAGGAAACCTAGTATCTTTTTCGTTCTTTTAAGGTCTTTTCGTAGATAAATATGAAGTAACTTGTGTCAGAAATGACACATCTAGTGTTGTTTGACACTTTTTAAGGATTTCTTTACCCTTATGGTCTGATGGAATAAGTAGAGGACTCTTTCCTGTTCTTTTTCGACAATCTTGGAATGTACCTTGTTACCTGACCAAGTTTTGACCTTTTTCTCATATAGTTCCGACATACAACAGTGGGTAGAATAAATTGAGGATACGTCTGATATAGTACGTTTTACAGTCTGAGCTACTTAGTGATTGATCTGAGTTCTAAAGGACCTCTTTATGGTTGTTGGAGTCTATATGTCTACTATAGTGAGATCACCGTCTTTCGTTTCTCCTTGATTTCTCGGAAAACTACTTCCATTTTCTTCTCTCACCTTTTCGACCGAATTTTGAGTTGTAAGTTTTTTGGAAGTGGGACGAGGAGAAGAGGGCATACAGTGACTGTTTCACAGAGTACCGGTGAAGTATAACTACGTTGTAGAGGACTGAGGAGTGTTATTGAACGTCCTTAAAGGGAACCCATTGTGACTGAAGAATACCAAATGAATATCAAGAATAAACTTTTCACTGACACCGTTCAGACGACTCATACGATAACGTTGAGGAAAACCAAAACTCCGTCGTGGAAATGGATACCTATGAATTCGTGATTAGACTGACTGGAGACCCTCAACCACTACCTGTCCCTCCGGACCACACGACGCTAAGTACCCCAGTGTTTCTCAGTCTGTGCTGACTTACTGACTTGACTTGACTTGAATTCGTGTTACACCAGTCCAAATAACAATAACAAAACACAATTATTTATATCGGAATTCTGAGAACTTTCATGGAACCTGACGTTTTTCTAGGTTGGTCAGGTAAGATTTCTAGTCAGGACCCACACGAAACCTTCCTTACTACGATTTCGACTTTGAGGTCATGAAACCGGTGGAGTACTCTTCTCAACTGAGTAGCCTTTTCTGAGACTATGACCCTCTCTAACCCCCGTCCTCCTCTTCCCCTACTGTCTCCTACTCCACCGACCTACCGTAGTGGCTAAGCTACCTGAACTCAAACCCACTTGAGACCCTTAATCACTACCTGTCCCTCCGGACCTCACGACGTCAAGTAGCCCAGCGTTTCTCAGCCTGTGCTGACTCGCTGACTTGACTCGACTTAACTTGATTCCAAGTTATTACGTGAAATTTTATGAATACGGAAAATTCATTAAACTGTCTCAACTTCTTTGATTAACGTTATAAAATTACCTCTGTCATCTTATTGTCACAATCATTTATATACAGTGGAGAAATTTAGATCGTCCACTCGTCCTTCCTCCCACCTTAGTCTTCGACTTTTGAATTACGTCCATTTTATATTGACTTTTTCTATATCGGTTCAAAGGTTTTGTATATCATTAAGATCTTTAAACATAATCCTCGAGTTTGGATCGTTCGTTAATTATATACGAAGGATTTTAGAAATAACCTTACAAACAAATTTTATAATTTAAACGAAGGTGACGTTCAAAATCGATGTAAAAATAAAAAGTACTTTAGATATTTTCTTTAAAGTTGCTGATCATGATTTCATTTAGTTTTGACGGTAGTTGTCGGTCAAACTCGTATAAAACAAAAAAGTTTAGTAACATAAAATTAATACTGTAGAAGGAGAAGGAGACCTTTTACAAAGTTTAGGGTAAAATTATACTTATAGGTATTAATAACGAAATTATTAATAATTTATTAATGTATAAACCAGACTTGTTTTAGTCTCAAGGTTTAGAGCCCTCATAAGTTCTAACACTTTACTATGGAAAAGTTACGTTTGGAAATTTTCTCTTTCTGTGAGGAAACATTGAGAGCAGATCTCCCGTCTTGACCCGAAGGGACCACCGAGTCTGTCATTTCTTAGACAGACTTCACACCCTCTGGACCCAAGTTGTGGACCCGATCCTTCTAGGGGACCTCCTCCGTACCGTTGGGTGAGGTCACAAGAACGGATCTCTTAGGGTACCTGTCTCCTCGGACCGTCCGATGTCAGGTACCCCAGAGTTTCTCAACCTGTACTGAGTCACTGAATTCGTGTCGTGTCGTGTAAAGTCTTGTTATTCGACTTAATATGGTAGAAGGTAACCGAACACAACGATGCAGTGAAGTCAGCACAGGTTGAGACATACTGGGGTATCTGTCGTCGGGTGGTCCGAGAGGACAGGGACCCTGAGAGATCCGTTCTTGTGACCTCACCCAACGGTAAAGGAAGAGGTTACGTACTTTCACTTTTAACTTTCCCTTCAGTGAGTCAGCACAGGTTGAGAAACGATGGGGTACCTGACGTCGGATGATCCGAGGACGTAGGTACCCTAAAAGGTCCGTTCTCATGACCTCACCCCACGGTAGAGGAAGAGGACCATGAATATGGCTATAATCCGTACGAAAACCTCACCGAGTACTAAAACATTACAACACCTTCGTTACACTGAAAGAAGGTCGTCTTTATTTTATAATTTACGGGGGATACAAGTAATTAACCCTAAAGACCTACCGTGATCACCATTTCTTGGACGGACGGTTACGTCCTCTGTATTCTCTACTTCTAAGCTAGGGACCTAACCCTTCTAAGGGACCTCATCCCGTGTCGTTGGTGAGTTCATAAGAACGGACCTCTTAGGGTACCTTTCTCCTCAGGTATTCCAGGTTTCTCAACCTGTACTGACATCATTGAATCGTACATACGTGTGTACGCGTACTTACTAATTGACATTATTAAAGTGGACGATGAAACGGATAATAATTCTAAGACCCCTTAAGATATGAAATAAAAGACCTTGATTCCTTTTAGTGGAATAAGTATAAAGGTGTTCTTTACTAAGGGAATTTCCCCAATTGCCATTGGTTTGGAGACATTATCAGGTTTTCCTATAAAAAGGTTTACTGTTGAGTCTTTTTGATCGATCTATCCGGTTTTTAATGGAGTCCCTTTCTTTTTGTTCTAACTTTTAAGTTGTCAACGACCAAATTTTTTTTACCTTTTGAGACCAAACCTGGTTCATTGTTGGGTCAGGACGGTCTCTAAGATTTTAGCGATGGTGAGTGGTTACATGTACTTAATTTGGCAACAAGATGATTGTTTTAGTATCGTTAGTAGTTAGTAATAAGTAGCCTTTGAAGTGTTCCGGTATTTCATGGATGAAGTAAACAGGGAGAACACTCTTTATGTTTGGTCCCTTCGCACAAGAGTGACGAGGCTCTGTGAAATTTGACCAATTACTTACTTGGTAAGTTCTAGCCCTTTTACCTAAAACTCGTAGAAAAGTACACGAAAACCCGGTAGATAGCCATAAGAAACTCTTCACAGATAAATCTAGAAGGTGAGTAAAGAACTATCAATGAACAAAAGAAAGAAAGAAAGAAAAAAATCAACGTACTCGACAAACACATAACCCCCCTAATTAGGGATTAATCAACGAAACAAACGTTTATAAAAGGGGAAGACTCACAACAGAAAAACAAAACAAATACTAAAGGAGACGACACGTTTTCGAAAATTCAAATTAATTTAGGGTAAACAAATAAGAACAGAGATAAAAGAATGAGATTAGTTTTCTCCAAAATGACGTTAAATACAGTTTCTCACTAGACGAATATAAAAGGAGTTTCTCAAAGACAGGAATGTGAATCCAAACATTAGGTAAAACTAAGATAAAACACACATCATAATCCCTGACAAGATTAAAGCAAGAAAATGTATATCAACAGGTCAAAAGGATCGTGGTAAAAAACTTATTTTACATAAAAGAGGTAATATATCAGTATTGAAGAAACAGTACATTTTTAATGATTAATAATCTCTTCACTCTTAGTTTTGATGTTACTCCAAAGTGTAGTGTCACCAGTTTTACGGGTAGTGGTTTTTTTGATGTTTGTTATTTACGACCTCTCCCGTACCCTTTTTTCCCTAAGGAGGATGTGACGACCGACCTTACAATTAACCATCTCGGTGATACCTCTAGATATACCTTCAAGGAATTTTTAATTTTTATCTTGATGGTATACTGGGTTGTTAGTGTAAGGATTCGTATATGAGTCGACGACGACGACGATTCAGCGAAGTCAACACAGGCTGAGACACGTTGGGGTATCTACCGTCGGGTGGTCCGAGGGGGCAGGGACCCTAAGAGGTTCGTTCTTGTGACCTCACCCAACGGTAAAGGAAGAGGTCATGTGCTTTCACTTTTCACTTTCACTTCAGCGAGTCAACACAGGATGAGACACGCTGGGGTACCTGACATCGGGTGGTCCGAGGAGGTAGGTACCCTAAAAGGTCCGTTCTCATGACCTCACCCTACGGTAACGGAAGAGACGTATATGAGTCTCTTTCGGTATTAAGTTTTTCTGTATACATGGTGAAACAAGTAACGTCGTGATAAATGTTATAGGTCCCGTACCTTCTTTTGATTTACTGGTAGTTGTCTCCTTGACTATTTCTTCTACAGTTGTATTATCATGAATCAGTATTTTTTATTTTTATTTTTTTCTTATTACGGTAAACGTCGTTGTACCTACCTGAATCTCTAACAGTATGACTCACTTCATTCTGTCTGTTTTTCTGTTTATAGAAAACTATAACAAATATACATCTTAGATTTTTTTTTTTTCCTATGTCAAGTCAAGTCAATTCGGGGAGTCAGCACAGACTTAGAAACGCTGGGGTACTTAGTGTGTCGTACGGTCCGGGCGGCAGGTAGTAGTTGAAGGCCTCAAGAGGGTTTGAGTACAGGTGACTCAGCCACTGTGGTAAGTTGGTAGAGTAGAAGACAACAGAGGAAGAGGAGGACGGGGGTTAGAAAGGGTCGTAGACCAAAAAAGTTTATTCAGTCAAGAATCGTAGTCCACCGGTTTCATAACCTCAAATTCGAAGTTATAGTCAGGAAGGTTACTTGTGGGTCCTGACTAGAGGAAATCCTACCTGACCAACCTAGAGGAACGTCAGGTTCCCTGAGAGTTCTCAGAAGAGGTTGTGGTCTCAAGTTTTCGTAGTTAAGAAGTCACGAATCAAAAGAAATATCACGTTGAGAGTGTAGATATGTACTGGTGACCTTTTTGGTATCGGAACTGATCTACCTTAAACCAACTGTTGCATTACAGAGACGAAAAGTTATACGATAGATCGAACCAGTATTAAAAGGAAGGTTCGTCACTCACAGAAAATTAAAGTACCGACGTTATTGGTAGACGTCACTAAAACCTCTGGTCTTCTTATTTCAGTCGGTGACAAATGTGACAAAGGGGTAGATAAAGGGTCCTTCACTACCCTGACCAACGATACTAGAATCAAAAGACTTACAAGAAATTCGGTTGAAAAAGTGAGAGGAGAAAGTGAAAGTAGTTCTCCGAGAAATCAAGAGGAAGTGAAAGAAGGTATTCCCACCACAGTAGACGTGTAGACTCCAATAATTATAAAGAGGGCCGTTAGAACCAAGGTCGAACACGAAGGAGGTCGGGTCGAAATTAGTACTATATAAGACGTATATTCAATTTATTCGTCCCACTGTTATATGTCGGAACTGCATGAGGAAAAGGATAAACCTTGGTCAGATAGTAAGTACCAGGTCAAGATTGACAACGAAGGACTGGACGTATATCCAAAGGGTTCTCCGTCCAGTCCACCAGACCACAAGGGTAGAGAAAATCTAAAAGGTGTCAAATGACACTAAGTGGGTCAGTTTCCGAAACCGTATCAGTTATTTCGTCTTTACCTATAAAAAGACCTTGAGAGAACGAAAAAACTACTAGGTCGTCTACAACCGTTAAACTAGAGAGCAAGGCGACGGAAAAGATTTAAGTCGAACTTGCAGACCTTAAAGTCTCAAGTGTATAACGACTTCGGACCGAACANAAAGTACCGACGTTATTGGTAGACGTCACTAAAACCTCTGGTCTTCTTATGTCAGTCGGTGACAAATGTGACAAAGGGGTAGATAAAGGGTCCTTCACTACCCTGACCAACGATACTAGAATCAAAAGACTTACAAGAAATTCGGTTGAAAAAGTGAGAGGAGAAAGTGAAAGTAGTTCTCCGAGAAATCAAGAGGAAGTGAAAGAAGGTATTCCCACCACAGTAGACGTGTAGACTCCAATAATTATAAAGAGGGCCGTTAGAACCAAGGTCGAACACGAAGGAGGTCGGGTCGAAATTAGTACTATATAAGACGTATATTCAATTTATTCGTCCCACTGTTATATGTCGGAACTGCATGAGGAAAAGGATAAACCTTGGTCAGATAGTAAGTACCAGGTCAAGATTGACAACGAAGGACTGGACGTATATCCAAAGGGTTCTCCGTCCAGTCCACCAGACCACAAGGGTAGAGAAAATCTAAAAGGTGTCAAATGACACTAAGTGGGTCAGTTTCCGAAACCGTATCAGTTATTTCGTCTTTACCTATAAAAAGACCTTGAGAGAACGAAAAAACTACTAGGTCGTCTACAACCGTTAAACTAGAGAGCAAGGCGACGGAAAAGATTTAAGTCGAACTTGCAGACCTTAAAGTCTCAAGTGTATAACGACTTCGGACCGAACATCTTAAAATTCGTAATAAAATGATCGTACACTCTACTCACGTTAACACGCCATCAAACTCGTAAGAAACCGTAACGGAAAAAACCCCTAACCTTACTTTTGACTGGAGAAGGTCAGGACACCGGTGACGACTCAAAAGGTTTAAACGACTGTATAACTCACGTCGTGAAAGTATCGTAGTAGAAAGTCCTAAACTTTATCGAGATGACCTTAAGGTAGTGGAGGTGATCGAAACAAGCATCACTACGAAAGGTTCCGGGTGAACTGAAGTGCAAGGTCCTACAGACCGAGATCCACTCACTAGTGTGGCAGCACTAATAGACCCAACACTTCTATAAAAAACATGTCAAGAAGACACATAAAAACGGTGGAGAAGAATCATAGAAGACAAAGACAATCCAGGGGTGGTAAAGACAGGAAATAACTCGTGTAGAAACGTACTTTACAAGGGAACCATAGAGATTAAAAGAACTTCTCTAGAGAACATAAAGGTAAGATAACAAAAGGAGATAAAGAAACGTAACTTACGACTCCTTCCGAAAGACTAGAGAGGATCGATAAGAAACCTTAAGACGTAAGTTTACCCATATAGAAAGGAAAAGAGGAAACGAAAAGTGAAGGGAAGAAAAGTGTCGATAAACATTCCGGAGGAGTCTGTCGGTAAAACGAAAAAACGTAAAGAAAAAGAAACCCTACCAGAACTAAGCACAGAGGACATGTTACAGTACTTGGAGGTAGGTACCAAGTAGTCCTTGAGACAGATAGTCAAGATCAGGGAATTTAGACAAAGAGTGAAGATGACATATCAGTATTCCCTAAACTAAATCAAGTATGGACTTACCAAAAGAGATGAAAGAAGTCAAACTCAGACTTAAACCGTTATTTCTCAAGTACTAGACTCGGTGTCAGTCGAGGACCAGAACAAAAACGACTGACATATCTCGAAGAGGTAGAAACCGACGTTTCTTATATTAGTTAGACTAAAGTCACAGCTGGCAGACCACTACAGGTACACATCTCAAGAGAACACAACAACCTTCTCCCACAAACGATACTGGTTACACAAGAGAAACGTCTTGAGATAATCGGAAACGGGACGAAGTAAGGTATGAAGTTCCGGTTTAAACGGAGAATGAGGTCCACAAAGAACTGAAGGATGAAAAGGATGAAAAAGGATGTAAGGTCAGGGGATATTACTTTTCCTGTAGAAAACCCCCATAATCAAGATTTTCCAGAACATCCAGAAGTATCTTGGTAAGTTGAAGTCGAAGAAGTCGTAATGACCAGTCCCATATCCGAACCTAATGACACTATAACTTTCTAAACGGAACCTTTACTTGTCTCTAGTAAGACAACAAAAACTCTAACGTAGGTTCATGATATTAAACGTGAGAAGACAACTGATACTACCGATGAGGTAAAGAAGACTCCCTAAGGACGGGTGTCATCATCTGTATTACCAGTAGACTCAATTTAAGTGGGTAAGGTCAGGTAAAATCAAGCGACTAAGGATCTTACAGCTGCAAGTGAGAACAGTAGAGGACAAACTGGTGAAGGTTAAACGGAACTAAGTATCTGGACTATAAGGTCCAAGGATACGTTATAACCAGAAATGTCGTAACTTGGAACGAAGATAGTGGTCAGTGTAGGTGTTGACCCACAGCAAAAACGAAACCGAGGTAGGGAAGTAAGAAAGACCTCGATAAAGGAGTGACTAGAGGTCATCGTATAACCCGTGGATGGTTGAACCCCTCAAGTAGAAAGTCACAGGATAGAAAAACGGAAAAGTATGACAAGTACCCCAGAGTTCCGTTCTTATGACTTCACCAAACGGTAAGGGAAGAGATCACCTGGTGTATGACAGTCCGTAGAGGTGGTACTGGGTAGGCAGAAACCACCGTATTTTTTCCCATGTTTCCTTGAATAAACGTTTTGTCTTCATCTCAGTGTCTACATATTTTGTTCAAATACCGATGGTCCTTCACCCCTTCCTCATTTAACTCTCTAACCCTAACTGTATATGTCTATATTTTATCTATTGATCATTCTTGGAAGACATATCGTGTCTTTTGAGATGAGTTATGAGAGATTACCGAATATACCTTTTTTTAGAAATTTTTCTCACTTATTTACATATGCGTATTGACTAAGTGAAAAGACATGTGGACTTCGATTGAGTTGTAACATTTAGTTAAAATGAAATTATATAAAAAATTTAATAGTGTTGCGATTCCAATCATTATCGTCTCAGAAAACACAAGGTTTAGGTATACCTTAAAAAGAAGTGAAAAAGATAGTTTTTTAATAACTGGTGATCCTTCTTTTAAACCATTTACCCAAAGTATGTTGAAGGAAACAGAGTACCTCTATTTTATACAAAATCAATGGTGGACTTACAAAAGTGTAACATAACTTCGGAAGAAACCGTATGTCCAGTGACGGTGAAGAACCTATTTTAGTAAAACCTTTTATAACAGGGATGACCTCCTCAAGAACAGTTTGAAGTATCACTAACACCTTGGGTATTCCTGACGACGGGTCCTCGAAGTTATTTAGATACGACAAACCGGTCCAAATAATAGAAAGTGTCATGAATGTTGTAAATTAGAAGACCGAATCAGTTTACGTGATTATTGTAATAATTTTGAGTTGACCGTTTGAAAAATCTATGGGGGTTTATGGTACTGATTTTCGTAACGACACCAGGAAGATTTAGAGTCTGGGGTGGGGGGTAAAACGTTTAGTACTTGAGAGTGGAAAACTCTATCGGTGTCTTACAAATTTCGTAAACCAATGAGGACGAAAACTGGGTTCCGACTATTATCCTCTCTATGAGGTTATAACGTTTTCGGACTTAACAGATATAATTTTTTATAGGTACGAAACTTTCTCGTTAGAGAAGTGTCATGTGAGAACTCTCTGTTTCTAAAATTCGTAGTGTGAAACGTTGCACCTCTAAGGTAGGTCACCCCCCCACCCCCACTCCCCCCTGAAGTCCTTCTTAATAGAAATTGGAATGACCTCTTAGGGGATAGTCCATAACGATTGGTTGTAAACACGGTGAGTTGAGGGTTCCTATCCGAGAATCTAAGTGTCTTATGTACATTTATTTCATGACTTAGGAGACTTAGGATGGACATAGACTTGTAGTAGGTCGTTGAACTTTCATTTTTAAGAGTCCTAACTTCGTCTCCTATAGACAACTCTGTCAAAAGGTTTCCATAGGCCTAATCTAGACAACCTTCAAAAAGTGGTTTGGAAACTACTAATGTATTATGAAGTATACTTGAGGTTATAGACATTAGAACTTTCGTAAACATGAAATATATTTTACAGACTCTCAAGACGGAGGATGGAGAGGAATACTGAGTTTGCACTGTAATTATACAAAAATTAGACAAGTGAAAGGAAGACTGAACTCTGTGATGTGGGTTCTTTCCAGGAAGGATCTTGACTCCCTGTTTTTTGATGATTTTTGTCTTTTTGACTGAGAAAGTATCTTTCAAGAACTGGTTTTCCCTTTCATATTTTTTAATTATTTGTCTTTGGAGTTAATTTGTCACTTCCTCTAGTCTTCTCCCCCTGAGAGTCCAGGAAACTTTTATCATCTCGGGTTGTCCTTCTTCTTTCTGAGGAGAAGAAAGGACTGTTCCTTATTCAGTTCCTTTTCGGTTCCTGAGACAAATGATATCAGGAGGGATGAAGGGAAAGGGGACATACTTTCCCAAGAAAAAGGAAACGACACACCTCTTGAACGTGATTCCAACGGTACCAACGTCTGAGGGTTTAACTTTAAGAGACCACTAGAGTTTATTTGGGCAGAAACAACCTCTCTTTTGACCGTAAGGTAAACAAAATCCAGTTGTTTACAATAACGAAACCCTTTAACGGAACTCTGTTGCCACCGAAGATTAAAACGATGGGTCTACTGTACTTTGTCTTTATGGTGGTTCACTTTTCTACAAGTTAATACTTAAAGTAACTTAGTTAAGTTTTCTATTTTACTTTTAAGTTCCTTTTCTCTATTCCATTTAATTGTAAATTCTTTTTCACGTACTTATTACTTTCCTGATAAGATGTATTAAACTCTTATTTGTTAATTTCATTAATATCAAAATTATCAATATGTAACGACACATTGTTTAACATGGGTTTCGATCAGGGCATTTCATTGTCTATTATTAATATAACATCAAAAAATTCAGTCCTTTTAGGATCTCGTCTTATCAGTAATCCTTTTGTAACTCCTTAATTCTTATTTTATATTTTAAATCAATTTATTTTACATTTTTTGTCAAATTCTTTCGTAAACACACACGGTGTTTGTGACAGGAATTAAGGAAATAAAAATTAGGTTTTAACTATAGGACTGACCAATATTATAAGATACCCTTAACTGAAAGGGGAAGTCAAAAAAACAAAACAAAACAAAAAAACTTTCACCAGATAACGGAAAGCTTTAGATTACAAAATACCTCTTCTCATTTTGATTAGATACAGAAGGGAGGAAACATCTTGTATGCTAGGTGTATCGAAGTTTATCAGTAAATAAATGATTTAATAAATGAAAAAACCAAGAATCGGTAACGTAAAACTGGTAAAGAGGTTGGACAGGATTTACAATATTTAAACGAAGAAAAAGTAGAGTCCAAATAAGGAATCACGGAGAAATCAAAGTCTAGATACTATCTAAGACTAAAAAACAAATAAAGAGATAGAGTCATTATTCTACCATATGTACTGTATTTGGTATTCTGTATTAAACATGTTAACTTCTTCTTGTTTTATTTTACTTACTTTTTTAATCAGTTCCTATATTATTTGTTTTGAACTTTTATCTCCTGATAGACTAAGGTCTTCGAAGGTTCAAGGTTTTTCTCTTTCACGTATGATAATTCTACTGAATTTAATAAAATTTTTTAAAGTTTTGACTCTTTACCTATATTGGTAATAATGAGAAAGGAGTAATAAGACAATAACACAGAAGTCACGAATGGGGGGGGTGGGGTAGCTCTCGCAGAATAAGAAGACTCTTATGTTTATTTGAAAACATTTTGAAACAGACAAAAAAATTAAATTTGTACATAAAAAGTAAACTTGGAGTGAAGAGTATAGATACAGGAAAAAAACAAACTGTGTTGTATAAATGTCTCTAGATTCTGATCTAGAAAGGAATAAGTAAAACATTACGTTCAAAATATACATAACAATGTATTGAACAGGGTCTTTTTTTATGACTTCCCGAGGCGAGTTGAGGACAGAAACAAAGGGACCGATAAAAAGTAAAAAGTGTCACGGACTTAACCTTCCGACATACAGTGACCAAACATTAGAGACAATCTTGAACATAACGAACTCACACCCTCCACCGTTGTCATAGGTCTCACTTAACCGTTTTGCTCGTCAACCGTCGACCATTAAGATTAAAACCATTCAAGAAAGAATCGTGAACGGTATAAACTTTATAGTAGACGGACTCTTGACATACACGAGGGAACTCCTCTTAAACTCCGATGGAGTCTCAAATAGAAAGGGGAACGGAACTCCTCTCGTTCAATGGAAAACCCTTTGTTCACTGACACTGTAAGGAAACCGAGGGTTTTAAAAACAACATACCAATAGTTGAATGGAGTCAACTGTAAATTGACTTTGTCGTTTCGACTTAGAGTCGAGTAACACTGGGTTATAAGAGGCGAGACGAAGTAAAGTATAGTAAGTCCCGATCAATACTCACTTCTTTAGGTTTACCGAAACGGTTGTCTCAAAACAACAAACATATTTGTTTTTATATCTTCGGTCCACTTAAGATACATGTAAAGACACTCATCACCGAAACGTCCCCTAGGAACAACAGGCATAGGGACCAAATGGTCCTATGGTTCTAAAGATGTATGGGACCGATTTTGACCGGTTAAGACAATGAGTCTAAGTTATTCTCAATGGAAACCTCTCACTTACTTTCGTAAATTTGACCGAACACAAGAGACAGTATGGGAACGAACCAGTAGATTCAGAGAGGTGTCTCTTCACCAGATGTGAGAACATCTATAATAGTATAAGATAACGAAGGGACAGGGAATAAATCGTTTCGTGAGGTGACACCAAATGTAATTGAAGTCCCTCAGTCACTACCGTCAACACAATTTTGGTTCATAGTGGTTGGACCTGTGTCTCCAGGAGTCACCTTCACTTTCAGCGAGTCAGCACAGGTTGAGAAACGCCGTGGCACCCGACATCAAGTGGTCCGAGGAGACAGGTACCCTAAGAGGTCCGTTCTTATGACCTCTCCCAACACTACGGGGGGAGGTCCCATAAGAGGGTTGGGTCCCTAGTTTGGACGTAGAGAATGTAGAGGACGTGACCGTCCGTCTTATCTTAAATTAAGTTACCGACTGATTTCCAATTGTGTTACACTAGGTAAATGTTCTTCCTTTTTTTAACACGCAGACAAAAGTTCTCCCTTCATTTGGCTGTGGTTTTTTTTTTTTTTTTAACACTCTCTCAAGGACCCCTTTCATTACTCGTAGACAGAAAAGACCTCGTACACCTTTGAGGAGGGGTTTACTTGTGTGGAACGTCCACGGTGACGGTACAAAAGTAATACTTATTAAAAAAAGTCCCATTCTTTTTAAGTCAGATTACCGACGGTATAGCGTAGAAAATTGTGGGGTGAGAGTTTACTATTTCTTTCGGTGTTGGTCCTTCTTCATTTAGGAACGGGAATGAATTTAGTTACTTCCAGAAGAAAGATGGAGACGTTTACCTCTTACTATAGATTAGCGACGAGACTTTACGAATACGAATCAAGAAACACAATCGGGTAGAGTTTAGAAATAACCCGACGTGGTTCCTTTTTTATTCCTTAAACCACTTTATTATATTTCCATTTAAATGAGTCTTAAATTTTAAAGAGGACACTAACACGAAAAGTAAATAAATCTCCATAATCTTATGAACGATAAATTTTATTCCTATTTTCTTCTATCAATCAACGAAATAAAACGAAATGGAAAATTTTACTTTATATCTTAACCGTTACGATGATGTTGGAGAATATAGATCTGGTACTTTAAGTTTTGGAACCATTCATAAAGTTACTTAGTACCCATAAGGTTTAGGATCGATTACAAGTATTACCGTGTTCCAAACTGTGTCTTCTCATAAATCATTTACGGACAATAACAGTAACCATAAGGATAATTCTTTTAAAGAATAAATTCTTACTAGCCAACACAAGAAGACTCAAAGAAAAGATGGTAAACACTTGACCTTTTACCTTCCATTCTATACATTACTGAAATCACTTCCTTTCACCTTCTACACACGACAAACACGTGTACACAAATATAAGTTGTTTGGTAACAGTGTACAAAAATCATACTGTCGGGTCTTTGTCGACGTAGATAAACTGTTGAGTCCTTTGGATTTTCACGGATGATCATCAATATGTTAGTAGAAGATTCGTTTCACGGATGTCCACCTAAAACTGAATTCTAACGGTATGAAACATGGTACTACAAAATGGTGAGACCGTTGTCTACTAATCTCGTGGATATCAAAACGACACTACCCAACCAGATCATACTTCAGAGACGAATTTTAATTGTGAGATTTAAATTATCAGATTAGTTTCGTTTTTCAATAGAAACATTTAAAATTATGTTTTGGATAACTTTTCTACATCGTTCATCCTATTTTTCCTGTCTATATTTACATAGGTAGGTAGGTGAGTAAGATGTTCGTTCGTAATATCTTCGGAACAGTTTTCTTCCCTCCTTATTGGTCTTATCCTTTATTTTCTACGGACGAAGAAGTCTCACCTCTTCCACTACCGTGGGGTGAGGTCTTGAGAACGGACCTTTTAGGGTACCTACCTCCTCGGACCATCCGACTTCAGGTGCCCCAGCGATTCTCAGCCTGCGCTGACTCACTGTAGTGAAAGTGAAAAGTGAAAGTACGTGACCTCTTCCTTTACCGTTGGGCGAGGTCACAAGAACGGACCTCTTAGGGTCCCTGTCCCCCTCGGACCACCCGACGGTAGATACCCCAGTATGTCTCAACCTGTGCTGACTTCACTGAATCGTCGTCGTCGTCGTCGAAGAAGTCTCTACTAGTGAGATTAAGGACAATCTTCTCGTTTTAAAAGTAACGTAGGATTTGATTTTGTTAAATTTAATGTACACTAACAAAGACTTAAAAGAAAATAGTTCACATTGTCTAGGTCGAGTTGATCAAGTTCGTTTTCTCTAACAAAATGGTATGTCCATTCTAATAAAGAGAGTGTATTAGGTTTTATCCTTTTCACAACCCATTTTCGTTCCTAGACCTACGTCCCGGAGACGGCGGAATGACGAGGGACAGAGGACAGAGACGTGGAGATGAAGTCAGGATAAAGTTTCGTAAAGAAAAGATCTTATTTTCGTCGTCTCGTCGAACGAATTAAGATGGTAGTGGGTGCTGACTCACTGAAGTGAAGCTGAAAAGTGAAAGTACGTAACCTCTTCCTTTACCGTTGGGTGAGGTCATAAGAACGGATCTCTTAGGGTCCCTACCCCCTCGGACTACCCGACGACAGATACCCCACCGTGTCTCAGCCTGTGCTGACTTCACTGAATCGTCGTCGTCGTCGTCGGATCTGATTTTATGTCACTAAGGGTCGGAGGTCAAATTCCTCGTCGGTGGAACACCAAGTAGACCATTTATTAAATGAACGTTAGGCCCTCTGGATCCAACCTAGGGACCCAACCCTTCTAGGGGGACCTCTTCCCTTTCTGATGGGTGAGGTCATAGACCGAATCTCTTAAGGTACCTGACATATCAGGTACGTCAGTGTTTCTCAACCTGTACCTGACTCGTTGAAAGTGAAAGTGGTCTTTCTCTGGGAGTCGTGACGGTCCCAGGTGAGGTTTAAGATTCAAGGATTCTTTTTTAAAATTACGGAGTCGAACCTAGTCTACGTGTATTGTTGTCGAGGGTAAAAGTAATACACCACTCTTTTCCTTCCGTGAAACATCCTTGATTTCTTAGGTTAATTCATAGACGGTACGTAAAGAACACGAAGGTTAGTGGAGAGACTTTGTGTTAGAGGGTAAAGAACTTTTTTTTTATTTATTTTGGTTGTTCTAGAATATTACATTCTCTACCATTCAAGTCAGAAAAAAGACTTTTATTTAAATATCAACCCATAACTTTTATTATCGTCCTAACACCCTCCATCCCCACCACCCCACCTCAATCATAAATATAACGACAAGACCGGTCTTCTGGGTCTCAACGGACTTAGGTATGATCTTGACGTAGAACAGGTGACAAAGGGGTCACCCTCCTAGTTCTTTTTTCCTTTAGAACACGTCCTTTTCTCTTTTAATCGGTTCTACCACACCAGTCCGAGAGAGCGGGATCCCTGAGAGTGAGAACGGGGTGCAAAACATTTATAACTGATACGCTGTCGACTCTAGTGAATATATGACACGGACACTCAGTACTCCATGATCGAAGAGTGCTCGATGAAACACACCACACGGACATGCTCGAAGTGGTACTTTCGGGACCGATGACGACCCATCTCTGATGTGACCTTGTCGTAGTACCAATACGATGTACTCCAATGCAAAACCGATACAATACCAATACAATACCGACAAAGATACCGACGACGTAGTTGGTCCTCGCTCCGACACAGTACCGATGGTACGGTCGGTCCTCTCTTACACAGACGTCAAGGAGACCGAGGAGTACAAAGGAAGGTCGGAGAATCGAACACGGAACGGATGGGACCCAAGTTGTTTATCACACTCGTTACTCTCAACCGAAGTGTTTGTCTTACTTCTCGTTATTTGGAACTGTAGTTTAAAAATAAAAAAACAAAATAAAAATTAAAATATATAAGTATCATTTTTATGAACGGTATTCTCGAAAGGTACAAAAACACACGAGAAATAAGACTTAAACTCTACAAAGTATATTAATTTTTAACTGTCTTTCCAACATTGGATAATTAGTAACGAGTCTAGTACTTCAGGAATAACGGTTTAAGTCTAACTTTACTTCATCCCTTTTGGTGATCTGATAAGTCCATACTGGATTTAGTTTAGGGAATACTAATATGTCACCTTCACTCTTTATCTAAATTCCCTGATCTTGACTATCTGTCTTACGGACTACTTGATACTTGTCTACAAGTACTGTAACATGTCTTCTGTCCCTAGTTCTAGTAGGGGTACCTTTTCTTTACGTTTTTTCGTTTTACCGACAGACCCCTCCTGAATGTTTATCGACCTTTTTCTTCTCTCCGTTTTTCGTTTCCTCTTTTCCTTTCTACATTTGTAGACTTACGTCTCAAGGTTTCTTGTCGTTCTTCTCTATTGTTTCGGAGGGAGTCTCTAGTTACGTTTCTTTATCTACTTTTGTTGTCTTACACTTTCTGATCTCTAGAGAAGTTCTTTTAATCTGTATGATTCCCTTGTAAAGTACGTTTCTACCCGAGTCATTTCCTGTCTTTAATCTACCTGGATTGCCTTCGTCTTCTATAATTCCTCTCCACCGTTCTTATGTGTCTTCTTGACATGTTTTAGTACTGGTTCTATTAGTGCTACCACACTAATGAGTGGATCTCGGTCTGTAGGACCCTGCACTTCAATTCACCCGGAATCTTTCGTAGTGATTCTTGTTTCCATCACCTCCACTACCTTAAGGTCAACTCGATAAAGTTTAGACCTTTCTACTACGACATTTTCACGACATGAGTTATCAGGTCGTTTAAACCTTTTGAGTCGTCACCGGTCTCCTGACCTTTTCCAGTCAAAAGTAAGGTTAAGGTTTCTTTCCGTTTCGGTTTCTTACGAGTTCGATGACGTGTTAACGTGCGTAGAGTGTACGATCATTTCATTACACGTTTTAAGAGGTTCGGTCCGAAGTCGCTATGCACTTGGTACTTGAAGGACTACAAGTTCGACCAAAATCTTTTCCGTCTCCTTGGTCTCTAGTTTAACGGTTGTAGGTGACCTAGTAGCTTTTTCGTTTTCTCAAGGTCTTTTTGTAGATGAAGGCGAAATAACTGATACGGTTTCGGAAACTGACACACCTAGTGATATTTGACACCTTTCAAGACTTTCTCTACTCTTATGGTCTGGTGGACTGGACGGAGAACTCTTTAGACATACGTCCAGTCCTTCGTCGTCAATCTTGACCTGTACCTTGTTGTCTGACCAAGGTTTATCCTTTTCCTCATGTAGTTCCGACATATAACAGTGGAACGAATAAATTGAAGATACGTCTCATGTAGTATTCTTTGCGACCTGACCTTCTTCGTGTTCGACCTTAGTTCTGACGACCCTCTTTATAGTTATTGGAATCTATACGTCTACTATTAGTGGGAATACCGTCTTTCACTTCTCCTTGATTTTTCGGAGAACTACTTTCACTTTCTCCTTTCACTTTTTCAACCGAATTTCGAGTTGTAAGTCTTTTACTTCTAGTACCGTAGACCAGGGTAGTGAAGTACCATTTATCTACCCCTTTGTCACCTTTGTCACAGTCTGCAATAAAACCCCCGAGTATTTAGTGACGTCTACCACTGACGTCGGTACTTTAATTTTCTGCGAAATAAGGAACCTTCCTTTCAATACTGGTTGGATCTATCGTATAAGTTTTCGTCTCTGTGATAAAACGGTTGTTTCCAGGTAGATCAGTTTCGATACCAAAAAGGTCATCAGTACATACTTACACTCTCAACCTGGTACTTATTTCGACTCGTGGCTTCTTGACTACGAAAACTTGATACCACAACCTCTTCTGAGAACTCTCTGGGAACCTGACGTTCTTCTAGGTTGGTCAGGNACAAGAAACCTTCCTTACTACGACTTCGACTTTGAGGTCATGAAACCGGTGGAGTACACTTCTCAACTGAATAACCTTTTCTGAGACTACGACTCTCCCTAACACCTGTCCTCCTCTTCCCCTGCTGTCTCCTACTCACCGACCTACCGTAGTGGCTGAGCTACCTACACTCAAACTCACTTGAGGCCCTCAACCACTACCCGTCCCTCCGGACCGTACGAGACTAAGTACCTCAGAGTTTCTCAACCTGTACTGACTCACTGACTTGACTTGACTTGACTTCAAAAGATAAGTTAGGGTACCTCAATATACTTAGTGTAAAAATTACACAATATATAAAAAACAACTAAAACAAATCAGCGATTCAATCCAGACTGAGAAACGTTGGGATACCTGACATCGAACGGTCCGAGGGGATGGGTACCCTAAAGGGTCCGTTCTTATGACTTCACCCAACAGTAAAGGAAAAGGTCCCTTAGAAAGGTTGGGTCCCTAATTTGGGTGTAAAGGAAGGGACTGTCCCTCTATAAAATGGTGACTCGGTGGGCTCTTCGGAGTATCTTCACACAATCAGTGAGTAAACACAGACTGAAAACCGGTGGGGTACCTGATATCGAGTAGTCCTAGGAGACAGGTACCTTAAGAGGTCCGTTCTTACGACCTCACCAAACGGTAAAGGAAGAGGTCAGAGTTATCTTCTGATGGACAATTAATTATTCCGTCATACTTGACGATTGGTAGAACTTAATGTCGTGTCTTAAAAGTTCTCACAGTGAATCCTCTACAACAACACTGATAAATTACGAAATATTTTTGGACAGTGAGTCCGTATCTAAGAAATTGATAGTCTGGAAACCGATTTATAGTCCACTATGTACCAAATAAGTCTTATTTCTTTTTTTTTAACTTGGTTTGTAATTTACGTTTTCTTTTTGGTCACAAGAAATTATTCGGAGTCTGAATTTCCTGAATTATACATTTCTAGTATTTGTCAAATATTTTTCGATATAACAGTTACACTACTATAGTATTAACAACTCCAGTTTTCTCCAAGTTTTCTATGAATTTATGTTTCGTCATAACTTCCTCTTTTTACTACATGTTAAAACAATTATATATACATAATAATAGATTATTCCAAAAATTACACATGTAATTCATTACAAATGAAAAGGATAGTCATCAACATAGAATATTATGTACTATACTGTAAGATTTTACTCAATTTTATCTCATGTAATTTCCCGAAGGTGTCACCGTTATCATCATTTCTAGAGTGGATGGTTACGTCCTCTGTATTCTCTGTACCCAAGTTAGGGACCCAGCCCTTCTAGGAGGTCTCATTCCTTACCGTTGGGTGAGGTCATAAGAACGGACCTCTTAGAGTACCTGTCTCCTCGGACCGTCCGATATCAGATGTCCCAGTACGTCTCAGTCTGTGCTGATTTCGCTGAATCGTATAGGTGTGTCTCATATAATTTGTATCGAAAAAGGGAGTGGGTAGACCCTCTCAACATTACAGGACCGACCTGGTATACTATTTAGAGAAAAAGGATTTGGACAACCGATTATAAGAACGAGACGAAGTTGAAGGTTAGTGGTTTTGAATAAAACCAAGAAGAGTGGGAGTTTGAAGTACTATTCTTCTCCGTCTTTATGGTAACATCGTGAAATGGAAATTTTGTCAACGGGGTGATCGTCTCCCCGAGGTAGTCAAAGGTCTTGGAATTCTTAAGGCTTTTCAACGTAGGAAAAACCTCGTCTTCCTCTCACCAAAACGGTTGTAGGCGACCTAATACCTTTTTCTTTCTCTCAAGGTCTTTTTGTCGATAAAGACGAAATAACTGATACGGTTTCGGAAAGTGACACACCTAGTGTTATTTGACACCTTTTAAGACTTTCTTTACCCTTATGGTTTTTTTTTTTCTTTCTTTCTTTACCCTTATGGTCTGGTGGACTGGACGGAGAACTCTTTAGACATACGTCCAGTCCTTCGTCGTCAATCTTGACCTGTACCTTGTTGTCTGACCAAGGTCTATCCTTTTCCTCATGTAGTTCCGACATATAACAGTGGGACGAATAAATTGAAGATACGTCTCATGTGGTACTCCGGACCGCACGACGCTAAGTACCCCAGCGTTTCTTAGTCTGTCCTGACTCTCGACTTGACTTGACTTGACTTGACTTGACTTGACAAACACTGGGATACTTGATATCGGGTACTCCGAGGAGACAGATACCCTATATATATATGCGAATATCTACTCCTTTAAGTGACGTCACCCCACTACTTTGAACTCAACCTAGCATTTCCTGTCCAACTTAAGTGTATCCACCTTATCGTCTACATATTATAGAATTTCCGTTCCTTATTCATTACGTTCTTTTTGGTGGGGATACCCCTCCCCACATTTTTAGAGGAATTACCACAGTTTGACTTTCAAATCTCTACCCTTTCTACAAGTACATTCTAGTCTTTCTTTTGAATTATATTTGAGAATAGTCAGTCTGAAAGGAGACGACAGAACTCCCTACACACGTGACACTAAATAAGCTATTTATTTTCATTAATTTTCAGTAATCAAGTCTCGATTTGAAAATCGAGACACCTTCTTCCGTGATAAACATAATAATTCACATCATGGAGGTGTAGGTCAATTGTGTCACAGACTGTGTAACACTTACAAGTTTTAGATAGAAAATTTAGTCAAAGTCACTCATAGACACACAAGACTCGTTGAGTTGTAGTTGTGATACGACCAATCCGGGTACAAAACTTGTGTCTGAGTGTGAGTTTTTCTCATTTCAACTTTTCGTCAAGTAGAGGTAAGTACCGAGACACTTACTGTGAATTATAACTTATTGTTTATTCATTTTATTTTCCTTAGTGTGGAAATTATTAATTATCGTTTACATATTATTTTATAGAGGAGAAAGTGTAGACTACAATTAAACGTAAAAGGGAAAACAAAATCTTAGTCATAATGATCTTCAAGTAGAGATAATAAGTAGAAAAGTTTCTGTCTGGAATCCGAAGTACTAAAAGAGACCATAATAAAAATAAAAGACAAAGTAATGACAGACTAGACAGCTAGTTTTTTTTACGTGTACTCTCAACACTTAATTCAAAATAACCCCCGCTATACTCCTGGAGTCGGGTCCTCTGTCGTGGACTCAACCGAGACTCTTTGACGAAGTTTTTCCGTCTCCCTACCAGTCATATATACACTAAGACACTTCCCTCTTATGTATGTTAGTTCGTGTGTAAAAAACATCTTTAAAAGATGACCAGAGTACTTCAAAGACGATCAGTGGAGTTTGTTAGTGGTACTTCCTAAGATCACAAAAGGATCTACACTCTCTATGTTCTTAACCCGAGTATTTTAGTCGAGGACTCTTAAGAATAGACTTCTGAACAGAACGGTCAAAGGGTCTCGTGTCTCGCGGAGTGAAGTCGAGAAATGGGACTTGAGGGAGTCCCCCACAACCTCCAGTCGTCGACTTCACGGTGTACTGAATTAGGAGCATCTCCGTCTACCGTTCGTGGATACCGTTCATGGTTAAACACCAACTGTCTAGAATTGTATAATAAAAGTAAGAAGATAGGGAATCCTACATTAACTGATGAAAAAGAGAAAGGAAAGTTTTACCTTTGTTTCCCCCCTACCCCCCTTAGGATGTTCTTACTTTACTCGTTTGTGTTTAAAGGGCGTAGTCTACTCTCTCTTGTTTGGTCCAGGTCTATGAGTCAAGGATACTTTGTTTCCCACCCTCCCTAATATTCTCGAATTTCCGATATCGTCCTAACCCCCTTCACAATGACCTTCCTTCACCCCTCCCCACCTCCCCTGACTATACTACCCCCACACGTCTTAGTATCTACTAGACACAAACACTCACAGATACAAACAATTAAAAGAAATGGGTCTCTTTTTCGTTTGAAAAGGGAGAAAAGTGACTTTCTCGGACCCTGCAGTAGAGTATAGTAGGGTCAAGTCTGATACCACTTAGACCGAAAATGGTAAACCCAAAGGACTCCTGGGTCTAGGTTGTCCGAATTGGGTCCAATAACTAGAAGAGAGACTGACTGTTTGGGTTAGGAGGTTTACCCCATCCCCAGTTGAACACCTAAAGTTCTATGAAATAGTCAAGTCAAGTTAGCGAGTCAGGACAGGCTGAGAAACGTTGGGGTACTTAACGTCGTACGGTCCGGAGGGACAGGTAGTGGTAGAGGACCTCAAGTGAGTCTGAGTGCAGGTAGCTCAGACACTACGGTAGGTCGGTAGAGTAGGAGACAGTAGGGGAAGAGGAGGACGGGGGTTACAGAGGGTCTTAGTCTCAGAAAAGGTTACTCAGTTGAGAAGCGTACTCCACAGGTTTCATGACCTCGAAGTCGAAATCGTAGTAAGGAAGGTTTCTTTAGGGTCCCAACTAGAGGAAGTCTTACCTGACCAACCTAGAGGAACGTCAGGTTCCCTGAGAGTTCTCAGAAGAGGTTGTGGTGTCAAGTTTGCGTAGTTAAGAAACCGTGAGTCGGAAGAAGTGTCAGGTTGAGAGTGTAGGCATGTACTGGTGTCCTTTTTGGTATCGGAACTGATCTCCCTGGATTCAGCCGTTTCATTACAGAGACGAAAACCTATATGATAGATCCAACCAGTATTGAAAAGAAGGTTCCTCATTCGCAGAAAATTAAAGTACCGACGTCAGTGGTAGANAACCGTGAGTCGGAAGAAGTGTCAGGTTGAGAGTGTAGGTATGTACTGGTGACCTTTTTGGTATCGGAACTGATCTCCCTGGATTCAGCCGTTTCATTACAGAGACGAAAACCTATATGATAGATCCAACCAGTATTGAAAAGAAGGTTCCTCATTCGCAGAAAATTAAAGTACCGACGTCAGTGGTAGAGGTCACTAAAACCTCGGGTTTTTTTATTTCAGACTGTGACAAAGGTGCCAAAGGGGTAGATAAAGGGTACTCCACTACCCTGGTCTACGGTACTAGAAGCAAAAGACTTACAACTCGAAATTCGGTTGAAAAAGTGAGAGAAGAAAGTGAAAGTAGTTCTCCGAAAAATCGAGGAGAAGTGAAAGACGGGATTCCCACCACAGTAGACGTATAGACTCCAATAACTATAAAGAGGGTCGTTAGAACTAAGGTCGAACACAAAGAAACATCCTTAGAAATTAAGGATATCATTTGTATAACGGTGTCACTATGTCAAAGTCACCGAAGAGACGTCAGGTGACGACTAGAGGTTGAGTCCGGGTATGAAAGTCCACTGATTCTGAGTTCGGAGTCGTGTCCGTCGCGACGGATGGGATCCATACGTTCGAAACAGGGACGTGAACAGTGACTCCGACGGAGACGAAGTGTAAAATCTCTTTAGGTTTCACAGACCTTTTTTTATAGGTTGGTGGCGACGAAATCCTTTTGAGTTCCTGACACGAAACGTCATGTTAGTCTACAATCAAAAACGAAGTATTAAAAAGTATCCTATAGCAAGGTGAAGACATTGGGTTGTTTGGGACTTTATAAAACACTATAGAGGGAATCGGAAAAAAAAAAAAGAAAACCTAACAAACTTATCGCGAAAAATCCTACCGTACACACACAAGTACGAGTCAACGAAGTCAGTACGTTGAGAAACACTGACTGAGAAACACTGAGATACCTGACATCGGGTGGTCCGAGGAAACAGACACCCTAAGAGGTCTGTACTTATGATCTTACCCAACGGTACGGAAGGAAGTTTTCTACTGTATCTGTAAACCTTAACGGTGGTTCTTCTTCCTTGATACTCAACCATACGTACTCTTAAGTTCGAAGACAGAAGTTTCGTGTAGTGGTCACACGAAGACTCTTCAAAAATTATCATGTTTACTGAGGGAGAAACACACTGATGACGAAAGAATGACCGTCAAGACCTCGATAAACGACAAGGACAATGACTCCTCTAAGTTAACGAGTCGTACGAAACATAGGATTATCGTAACTTAAAAACAATTAATAATGAAGAGAATTAGGATGGAGTCTATACGTCTTTACTCTGGGAAAATTCTTAGGAGGTCGTCCTAGGGTTTAGATTAGTTTCTATGAAAGAGAAGGGAGAACCTGTCGTCGTTTATCAATGAACTCCCGTGGGATGTAGTGACGAACCTCAGTAATATAAACTAAGACGGGTTGACTTTCGACTAAAGAACACCAGAAACCGACTAACTTGAAACTACCCTTGTTTCGGAATACTGTACATACGGATGATATTAGACATAGGGAGTGAAAGGTGGTGCTTAGTAGGACTGACAAGAGTTATTACAGGATTATCATACTTCCCGAAGGTAAAAAGGGTAGGAGCACACACGAAGAACAAAGTTTTCGTCCTCTGTTTGTGACAATGTAGGTATCTTAGTCTTCTTACTTTCAACTTGTGACATCATTGTCGTCTAGAAACGTCATGAAAGGATTGGGTCCCTAAAGTTACACAAATACGACCAGTAGTAAAAAAAAAAAAAAAAGCAGTTAGTCCAGACTCACACTATTCTCCCCACCCATTACAATAGACTCCTTTCTCGTTCATAATAGTAAAGACTTAGGAATCGTCTTTCTCTTTCGTGTCATATACTTCCACTAAGTTATTTATGGTGATTTCTTTTCAGAACCCCGGATTTAATATTTTCTATTTATTATTCGACCTCCATCCTTACGTCCTGAGGTCTCTTTCCTTACCGTTCGATGAGGTCATAAGAAGGGACCTCTTAGGGTTCCTGTGTCTTCGGGTCACCAATGTCAGATACCCCAACGTTTCTCAGTCTGTACTGACTTCTGATCGTGTGTGTGTGTGTGTGTGTACCTACGTCCCCACCCGACTTCGTCCCCTCACCTGAAGCAAAATACATATATGTCAAACCTTACACCAGGAGATTCCGGAAAATTCACTGTGTAATCTTAAAAATCATAAACATATCATGGTTGATAAAAATTGTCAAGATCAATTCATCGAGGTTCTTTATCTGACTTCGGTTTGAGAACGAGGAGTCACGGAAAAGTCTATAACAACTTAAAGACGGAGATAATTGTGACACTTAAAGTGAGAGAATTTTAGTACATAACATCTTTTAAACAAAAGAAAGTTATCTTCTGATACATAATATAGTAGGTATCGTATAAGAAACCTAACAGTCTAAGGTTGGGACAAATAACAGTCCAGAAACTCGAGAAAACGTTGAGAAACATTGAAAATTCATGTCCATAGGGGGTGAAAAAAATTTGAAACAAAACGTGGTGAAACGAAAATACTTTATGGATGTAAGTACGGACAAAAGACATTGACTTTCTTTGAACTTCACCTAAAAACGAAAAAGTTTTCTCCACTTTTCGTTTTTGTTGTAACCAAAACGACACTCGGTAATATCTTAGTGACTGGTGGTCTCCTCTCACCGTGGTGGTTCGAGGAAGGACCCTCGGTGTGAGTCGTAGTGTCGTAACTTTGGTTCGTCCTGGGACACCTCGGAAGGGTCCTCGTCCGAGAGTACAGGGAACGGAGTACAAAAGTATTTTCGATTCCAGAGGATATGGGAGGGGACTCAAGGTCTCTAGTTTAAATTAGTCGCTTTACTCTTTTACTTCTTTGTTTCCTTTTGTAAGTTCGTTCTGTTTTATTATTATTTCAGTTCCTGGAAGTTAAGAGAAGTTCCCGATATCTATTGTAGGAATCGGTATAGGAACTCAACAAAACGTCTATGATTTTGAGGATGGTCCATATTCTACAGTTGACTACTGGGGTCTGGTCAGTCTTGGTCTTCCGACTACTATATTGAGGGTTTTATGGTGGGACAACGGAACAGTGGTTGGATAGTCTCATCCATGTTCGACTAGTTCGTAAGACACTTATAAAGGGAGTGGAACGGAAATTTCCGGAAAGGGGTTCTTGGTAGTCCCTCACACCCAGAAAACTCGTACTCGACGGACAAGAGGAACGAACCGGGGTACAACCAGTGGAACGTTATTCGTGACATGAAAAGATGTGGTGTCGGACCACAGTCATCTAACCGAAATGACGTGAGACCACTCGACTGGGTTCAAATCTAGTCATTATCGTAGTTCGGTGTTTTTAAATCTGACACAGACACTCGTAGACACGAAATGGAACTAAATAAAACACGTAGGTAGTCGTTCTACTCAGAATTCCATTAACGAAGAAACGAATTACAATAGAACCGAATGTTTTCAAAAGTATCCTTATGAGATAAAAACTTATCTCTCCCTTAGGACAATATATATAATATTTGTAATGTATATATATATATACACACACACACATATATTTTGTGTATACAAAAATACACACGAATCGACGAATCATTACGGTTTAGATCTGACATCGGATGGTCCGAGGAGACAGGTATCCTAAAAGGTCCGTTCTTATGACCTCACCCAACGGTACGGGAGGAGGTTCTTTAGAAGGGTTGAGGTCTTAACTTGGGTACAGAGGCCACAGAGGACGTAATGTCCACCTAAGAAATGGGTGACTCTGTAGTCCCTTCGGGTATTGTATATAATAATACACATTTATTATTTGTATATACATATGTATCTTTATATAATGACAGATCGTCACTAAACTGAGGAGTAAGGTGGGGGTGGTCGGACCTTTTCTGTTTTGTCAAAGTAAACACTAAATGAAATAAGGTAAACGTTAAGTAGAGTTATAAATAAAATAGGGATATATATTTAGACACAAAAAAACTGAAAAGTAAACTTAACCTGTATTGAAGACGGACCAAGGAAGTATAGTAGACTCATTTTATTTGTAAAAGTGTACGGAAATTAGAGATACTCTCAAATTAAAATGAAAAAAAGACTTTTACTAGAAAAGGTACTAAAATTACTAACGGACACTCACGGGACATCAATTATTTGTAAAACGAGGCCAGGTACTATTTCTTTACTTATTGTAATCCTTTAAAAAAACTTCAAAGAGACTTTAAAAATTTGTATAAATGAGATACACGATTGAATAAAGTGAAGAGACGTTTCTTTTAAGTAATATGACCTCCCTTCACCTTTAGGGTGTTTTAGTCGTTTCCGACATACAAGACACACAAAACAAGACATACAAACACACAAGTCGATGAATCAACAAAAACAACACCGTTCTAAGAACAAAACCTTACGTATGAAGAATCAAAGAAGAGTCGTAGAGAATACAGAGACTAAATATATAAAGCTTATTCTCTCACTCTACCAACTCAAGTGGAACCACGATATTTGTAGGGAGAAGAGGTCTAAGAAAGAGTGTAGTAACGTTCCAAACAAAAGAAAGAGACCTAGACTAGGAAGTAGGTGGATACTTATGGTTCGGGTATCCTTTTTTGAAAACAAAAGTAAGGAAACTTTGTATGTTTGGAACTTTGTATGTTTCACGATCTTTAGTGTAACAGAGAAGAAGGAGACGAAGGAGTGAGTCTCTATACGTGACGTTCTTTTAATTCAAGTGATTTAATCTTGTTTGTGTTTGACAAATAAGTATCAAACGATATCGTTCCTTCAGTTGGTAAAAGAAATGAGAATGTTCTCGTTCTTATCCTTTCAGCATACCACTTTTTGTCCCTGTCGAATCCTTACGGGACTAACCTTCAACGTACGTCACGTTGGACCTCCATCTGATTATTCTTCACCACAGAGTATAGACTAACTAAACATTTCGTGTAAATCGGAAGGGACCAACCAGGAGTTGATCTTAGATCCCGTTTTTTTATCCCTTGAACCGTCAGTAACTAGTTCAGAGTTGACAAGACCAGACTAACGACACCTCCGACACCAAACCGAAGGGTCCAAGTGACGACGTCTTCAACGTCACTCTCAAGATAATAGCACATACTCGATCGACAACCAGTAAACTTATAAGTTAGAGAATGACGGATTAAAGGAAAATGTTACATTTTACTATTGACATTTAGATTTCTTTAGGTTTTCTTTTTCGAACAGTCGTTCTTAAAACCCAGAAAGAACAGGCAGTCGTTCTTAAAACTCAGTAAGGACAAAAAACCACGATTTACAATTAAAAAAAAATTCTCAGACAAACGTCTTCCAAAAGTGAAAGTAGAGTCCAAGTTTCCTAAACAATTGGTTTTTTGGTAAGCAATATATGTTTATTTATTATGGTTATAAATAATTTCTTAATAGATCGAATAAAAGTTATATGATTGTAATTTTCTTTTCTCTCTTTCGTCTCCTATGTAGTGGTCTAACGCAAAACAGGTTATAGGTCTGAATTTGTCGTGACCCTTCAGGGGACTGTGTCGTGTAGACCTCAGGGTCAACCCTTTTCCAGGGTTCATCGTGGAGACAGGACACTCACTCTGTAGTTTTTAATGTCAAACTCAAGGGTGAATTTCAGGGTCCTACGTTTGACTATTACACTTAGACACTCGTTCAACGTCAAGACCAAAACAACGTCCTTCCCCCTGGGCAAGGTCCCGTGTTTTGACCCGAGAACAGATTATGAGACTTCACCTAACAGGTTCTTCTGTGTACACGACTGTTTCGTTCTCTAAAATAAAGTTTTCCGGTGGGCCCCCCTCTCGTCATCCCATTCCCTTGGGTCCTCTTATCGAGACGGTGTACCGAGCGTCAGAGCCCAAAATACCACTACCTTAATCAAAGGTCCAACAGAGGTCGGTTAGTAAGACTGAGTCTCAGGAAGGACCACCACGTGTGGAACAAGTCGGTTCTACCTGCGGTCACTCTTCCTAAGACCCTCCACCAGTCTGTACACCACAGAGGAAAACTGGAAAGGGCTTGAGAAGACCAACCACCACCGAATAATCAAGGGACAAGGAATGGTCCTGGAGGACAGTATTTTGTTGAGTACGTTTACAAATGATACCACGGACCGGTCCCACCCGTCAAAGTCAGTCACACAAAGGGGGTTGTCAAAGTACAATTACGACAAACAAAACGGAACTTTTTGAACCTTACAACAATTCGGGACCTGAACCAACCGGTCTAGGGAAGGTTCTCTAGTTGTCAGAGTTCTAAGGAAGGGATAGAATAGATACTACTTTCAGAACGTGAGTGTCCTCCGTCAGTCCCGTGAGTGTCAGTCCCTTCACAGGTCTATCAAACCTTCGTTCCAGTCACTGGACGAGACTTCGGATTTGTTCTGATAGAAGAATTAAGGGGATTGTCTCAGGTCCCATTTAGCCTATCACAACACGAAATGAATGTAGTAGAGTACACCTAGGAACACATTTGAAACAGACCCTTCCAAAAATAGAAAAATATCTGTGTTTCTGACTTCAAGTCTACACAATTGGTTAGACTACATCTGATGTGTCAATCTTTTACCCTCACGTTTATAAAATTGAGTTTAGAGTCTAGAGCTTTTTTTTTTTTCCGTACTTTCCTTCATATGGTTCGACTCACGCACTTTGAACCCTTTTCTATTTCTATAATTTAAACGTAAATATAAAAACTTATAAACTAATTTTATTGATACTTAACGAAAATATTATTCTTCCGACTAGTAGTTATTTGTTACTGTCGTCCATTCTTTGTTTTTGGAATAAAGATACATGTGTGGTACATGAAGGAAGACTCTTAGATTTAGTATACGATAAAGTGTTTAAATTCAGTGTTTTTTTAAGTAGAGTCTATTATTTGGGTCTAATCACGAAACTTCTCACAAAATAGGAACTTCTCTAAATATGTTATCCTATAACAATCGACCAATTATTCAGTTTTCCACTTTTCCTTATCGTACAATAATTCTTTATAAAGGTAGTTGATATCGGTTAATTATTTACACACGATTCAACGAAGTCAACACTGACTAAGAAACTCTGGGATATCTGATGTCGAACGTTCCAAGGAGACAGGTACCCTAAGAGGTTCGTTCTTATGACATCACCCAACGGTATGGAAGGAGGTCTGTAAATTATTTGTCAATCAGATCTTATCTTGAAGTAACGAAAATTTATTGACCATGATAAGGAGTAAATAGGTAAGTAAGTAGGTAGGTGAGTAGTTCACAATTTACTCGAGGATTATACAAAATCTTTACCACAATCATGGACTCTAAATTTTTTATTATTATTAGTTTTACATCGTAAATTTCTAAATCTAAAAAGATCGAGAATTTTATATTAAAAGTTCTTTTTCCATTTTAGTACTCAGGATGTCTGTAGATTTCTAATGTTACATTTTCTAAAATAAATCGAGTAATTACTCCTTTGATTATTTTTCAATGTTGGTCAAGTTATCACTTAGATTTTACCTTGACTACTTGGATAAACGTCCCGTCCTTATCTCCGTGTCTGTATCCCTTACCTGAACACCTGTGTCGGCCTCTTCCTCAGCCCACCCCCCTTAACTCTATCGTCGTAACTGTATCGACGTGATGGTACACATTTGGTCTATCGATCGTTCTTCGACGACGTATCGTGCCCCTCGAGTCGAACCACGAGACACCACTGGGTCTACACATCTTATCCTCTAATCCTCCACCCGAGTTCTCCCTTCCCTATATGCATATTTATACCGACTAAGTACTCCACTATCTCGTCTTTGATTGTCGTAACATTTCTTTAATATAAAGTAATTTTTTATTATTTCACTCTATGACCGTAACTTTTTTATTTATTTATTTATAAAACAATATAACAGGAAATTTCATACAAAACAAAATGGACCAACTTTAGTATAAGTTGAAACATCGAAGGAAAACGAATAAATTTTAAAATAGTATTCACACAAGAGTACAGTAATTTCAAGAGATATTTGTGAAATTTTTTATTATTATCATCATTTCACGTACCGTCTGAGGTCTTTTTTTTTCACTTAGATTTCTTGTCTATTTAAAGACGAAGTCCTTATAACTTTACTCTTACGTTTACCCTTTATATTGAACAAAACGGATTCTCTTTTAGACGGTTACGTGTCTCAAGTAAACGTTCAGGTGTCCGTACTTAATAAAAACGTAACATTGTTCATAGATTTTAAATATCTCAACATTTTATTGAGGATTTCTTAGTTATAGTCTATTAGTCCTTCTTTTACGAGATATCCCACGTACGAAAAGGTAGTTTTTGTGATAAAAAGAGATGTATCGTTTCTCTTTGTATATCATATATGTTATCTGCAACGATAGACATGGGAGTCTCAAGAAGGGGAGACGGTGGAGATGATCGGGACGATCATCTTGAGACTCAGAAACTTCATTTATATCTCAAGGGATTAGGACGAGGTTACTCTCTTATTCAGTATGGTAGTCGAAAGTAGAAAAAGTCACTAAAGAGTCCCGAGTAGAGTCAATTGTGGGAGGAGGTTGTTGTGTTCTCTTCTGAGATGTGTACCTGTAGTGGTCTACCAGTTGTGGCTTTAGTCTAACTAATATAAGAAACGTCGGTTCTACCTCTTCGAGATATGTCTGTCGTTTTTGTTTTGACCCTCTACTGACACGAGTCTAGTACTTGAGGAATAACGGTTTAAATCTGAATTTAACTTCTTTCATCCCTTTTGGTGATCTGGTAAGTCCATACTAGATTTAGTTTAGTGAATACTAATATGTCACCTTCACTGTTTTATCTAAGTTCCCTGATCTAGACTATCTGTCTCACGGACTACTTGATACCCGCCTCCAAACACTATAACATGTCCTCCGTCCCTAGTTCTAGTAGGGGTACTTTTTCTTTACGATTTCTCGTTTTACCGACAGACCCCTCCGGAATGTTTATCGGTACTTTTCTTCTCTTCACTTTTCGTTTCCTCTTTTCCTTTCTATATTCGTAGACTTACATCTCAAGGTTACTTATCGTTCTTCTCTATTCTTTCGGAAGGAGTCGTTAGTTACGTTTCTTTATCTCCTTTTGTTGTCTTACCCTTTCTGAACTCTAGAGAAGTTCTTTTAATCTCTATAGTTCCCTTGTAAAGTACGTTTCTACCCGAGCTATTTCCTGTCTTTACCATACCTGGATTGTCTTCGTCTCCTATAATTCTCCACAGGTCTTATGTGTCTTCTTGACATGTTTTTTCCAGAAGTACTGGTTCTATTGGTGCTACCACACTAGTGAGTGGATCTCGGTCTGTAGGACCTTACACTTCAGTTCACCCGGAATTCTTTATAGTGATACTTGTTTCGATCACCTCCACTACCTTAAGGTCAACTCGATAAAGTTTAGGACTTTCTACTACGACACTTTCACGACGTGAGTTATACGGTCGTTTAAACCTTTTGAGTCGTCACCGGTGTCCTGACCTCTTCAAGTCAAAGTAAGGTTAGACTTTCTTTCCGTCACGGTTTCTTACGTGTTTGATAACGTGTTAACGTGAGTAGAGTGTGTGATCTTTCATTACGAGTTTCAAGAGGTTCGGTCCGAACTTGTCATGTACTTGGTACTTACAGGTCTACAAGTTCGACCAAAATCTTTTCCCCCTCCTTGGTCTCTAGTTTAACGGTTGTTAGCGACCTAGTACCTTTTTCGTTCTCTCAAGGTCTTTTTGTAGACGAAATAACTGATACGGTTTCGGAAACTGATACACTTAGTGTTGTTTGAGACCTTTTAAGAAGTTCTCTATTCTTATGGTCTGGGGGACTGGACGGAGGACTCTTTAGACATCCGTCCAGTTCTTCGTTGTCAATCTTGACGTGTACCTTGTTGTCTGACCAAGGTTTAACCTCATCCTCATACAGTTCTGATATATAACAGTGGGACGAATAAATTGAAGATACGTCTCATGTAGTAATCTTTACGACCTGACTTACTTGGTGTTCAACCTTAGTTCTAACGGCCCTCTTTATAGTTATTGGAGTCTATACATCTACTGTGGTGGGAATACCGTCTTTCGCTTTTTCTTGATTTCTCGGAGAACTACTTTCATTTTCTCCTCTCACTTTTTCAACCGAATTTTGAGTTGTAGGTCTTTTGATTCTAGTACCGTAGAGGGTAGTGAAGTGACCTCTATCTACCCCTTTGTCACCTTTGTCACTGTCTGATAAAACCCCCGTAGGTTTTAGTGACGTCTACCACTGACGTCGGTACTTTAATTTTCTGTGAATGAGGAACCTTCTTTCCAATACTGGTTGGATATGTCTTATGATTTTTCGTCTCTGTAATGAAACAGTTGTTTCCAGGCAGATCAGTTCCGATACCAAAAAGGTCACCAGTACATACCTGCACTCTCAACTTGATATTTCTTTCGACTCACGACTTCTTAACTACGAAAATAAAAAAAAAATAAAAAACTTAAAAAAAAAACTTAACTACGAAAATTTGACACCACAAACTTTTCTGAGAACTCTCAGGGAACCTGTCGTTCCTCTCGGTTGGACAGGTAGGATTTCCTTTAATCAGGACTTATAAGTTAACCTTCCTGACTACGACTTCGACTTTGAGGTTATGAAACCGGTGGACTACACTTCTTGACTGAATAAACTTTTCTGGACCTTATCTAACTTCCGGCCTCCTCTTCCCCTGTTGTCTCCTGCTCTACCTACCTACCGTAGTGGTTGAGTTACCTGTACTCAGACTCGTGGAGGTCCTCAAGCACTACCTGTCCCTCCGGACCGTACGACGTAAGGTACCCCAGTGTTTTTCAGTATGTACTGACTCGTTGACTTGACTTGACTTGACTCGAATAAGGTCAAAAAGGGTTCTACATTCCCTTTCAAAAGATACCCTCTAAAGATCCTTTCAAAAACGAAAGGACTACTTTCAACAGTAGCGTTGACTGCAATAGAAAGAGAAAAATAAAAGGGAAAAATATCGACCTTACGTCTTCATTAATGACCTTAAGTCGTCGGAAAATCAACGATATCTTACTCATAGTATTTTATATATAATTTTGTTATGATCGACATAATCAGACGAGTCAGGTGATATTGTTTTATCGTATCTCGTCTCCGAATTTGTTATCTGTAAATAAAGAGTGTCAACACTTTCGACTCTTAAGTTCTAGTTTCACGATCGATCAAACCAAGGATCATTCTCAAGTAAAGGACTGAACATCTGTCAGTGGAAGGGTGACATCAGAATTAACTCTCGTTAGACAGGAGGATATTTCAGTGATTAGAGTAATCTTTCCGGAGGGGAAGAGCTGAAGTAGATTTGGATTAATGGAAGGTTTACGAGGTAGTGGTTTAGTTAAGTGAAACCCCTAATCCCGAAGTTATATACTTAAAACACATACACGATTCATCGGAGTCAACACATGTTGAGGGACACTGAGGTACCTGACATCGGGAGGTCCCAGGAGACAGGTACCCTAAGAGGTCTGTTCTTATGATCTCACCCAACAGTAAAGGAAGAGGTCCCCTAGAAGGTCTGGGTCCCTAGTTTGGACGTAGAGAATGTAGAGGACGTAACCGTCTACCCAAGAAATGGTGGACCCTTCACGATGGACCCTTTGGGTATACTTAAAACCCTCGTATGTTAATTTGGACATCCTTATCGATTACGAATACATCGTCAACCCGAAGGGACCACCGAGTTGTCATTTCTTAGACGGAAGTTACATCCTCTGTGTCAAAGTTAGCGACCCAGTCCTTCTAGGGGACGTCCTCCCTTACCGTTGGATAGGTCCTAAGAACTACTCTTTTAGGGTATCTGTCTCCTCGGACGGTCCGATGTCAGGTACCCCAGTGTTTCTCAACCTGTACTGACTTCACTGACTCGTATTCGTGTGTTCATTGTTAATGATACCCGGTCTATAACAAGATCCACTGAAAGTGTATAACCGGGAAAATTGTAACGTTATCCGGACTCCTATTGATAATAAAAGAAACAAATATTCACTTTTTTTTTTCAGTTTGACTACTTTCCCAAACAAGTTCCAGTGTTTTGATTCTTTATCACCCCAGTTTTAAACTTGGTTCTGACAGACCACCTTCATAGACAACGAGGATTGGTAATATAATAGAATAGTATAATGTTTACCGATACCGGGATAAAGAAGACTTGGTGTCTTAGTCATTAATGGTTGAAAGTCTGAAAACCAATCCATTCTATTTATTTGGAGATAGTTGAATTCGACGTTTATTGACTTAAGTATTGACCATGTTAAAAAGTGATAAATCGTGTTAAAACGAGATAAAGAAACTAAAACAAATCCGAATCCATCCATATCAAATAGTACAACTTTTAGAGGAAAAGGTTTTAAAGATTTTTCGATATAGTATTTTTAGTTAGTATTTTTTGGGACCTCATATTTTACTAATAGAAGGAGGTATCCCCCAAAGTAAACAAAGGTAGTCTACAGATCCCGGTGACTGTTAGACTAGTGGGATCAAGTCAAGTCAAGTCAGCGAGTCAGTACAGGTTGAGAAACGCTAGGGTACTTAGCGTCGTGCGGTCCGGAGGGACAGGTAGTGGTTGTGGACCTCAAGTGAGTCTGAGTGTAGGTATCTCAGTCACTACGGTAGGTCGGTAGAGTAGGAGACATCAGGGGAAGAGGAGGACGGAGGTTAGAGAGGGTCGTAGTCTCAGAAAAGGTTACTCAGTTGAGAAACGTAGTCCACCGGTTTCATGACCTCAAAGTCGAAATCGTAGTAAGGAAGGTTTCTTTAGGGTCTCGACTAGAGGAAATCCTACCTGACCAACCTAGAGGAACGTCAGGCTCCCTGAGAGTTCTCAGAAGAGGTTGTGGTGTCAAGTTTTCGTAGTTAGGTTGAAGTTTACAACAACGTGGAAAGATACGGAGAGTCATTGACCTCCGACTGACGTTACATTCCAACCGATTGAAGGTCAAATGACTCAGGACCCCATATTCGGAAACCCAGGTTTGAGTTCGTGTTTTGAAACGATACTCAAAACTGTAGGGTCGGGACTGTCCGACAGTGTATACAACGGCAGTGGAGAAAAGACCTTATTAGACTGTAAGGGTCCTGACTTCTCTAGAGTTATAGTGTGAGTAGAGAGACGAAGAAGACGTGAACTGACTAAGAAATGTTGAGTAAATCGAGAAATTCTGGAAGCTCGTCTAAAAGAGTTCAAAAGCGAAACACGTGACAGGAATCTCCTTTCCAACAAGTCTCATGGCAATATCCATTGTTCAGAAGCGAAGGGGAAAAGGAATGTAAAGTCGACAGAGTTGTACTTGTGGAAAGTATGAAGACTACAGTTGTAAAAGAAATTACAATACCATCTTACCGAGTTTCAGTGTTGAGGATAGAATTCATTTCGGGGGGAGTTATAAAGATATTCAAAATCTCTCGAAGACTAAAAGAACCAAAAAGGAAACGATGTTGGACTTAGGGACAACAGTGTGTTATGTAGAGGTCTGAGGTAGGGGTCTTACGGAACTTACGTTATAGTAAACAATCGTTTACTTACTGATTATTTTATTTCTAGGTTAATTCGTAGTGTTTGTGTCTAGTTGTATCGAATCGTCATCTGGGCTCATAGAAATTACAAGAAAAGAAGGGGAGAACGTACATTTTGAAGAGTAAACGGAAGAGGAATCAGTAGAAAAGGTTACGATGAGACATGGTAGGTCGAGGGTAAAAGGATGAAGTGGGACATGGAACAGTAACCGGAAGGACAAACCAAAGGAACTGACAAGAGAGGAGAAGACTTCGATAGTCTAGAGGTTTAGAGGTTTTAGTATGAATGAAGATTTCCTTATGTCAAACTTATAGAAAGATTAGTGATAAAATTTGATTCAAGTCCAGGTTGGAATTCTATTTACTATTAGAAGTCTTTCATCGTTTTAGTAATTAAAGTACTTCTATAGTTTTACTCGTGTAAAATTTATAAAAATCAATTAAGTATATTATATTTTATTTATCAAGTCCCATTTACAGTTTTTCGTGTTTGTATGTCTCATTTCCTTAGTTTGATGTTTAACTACGTTTTATTGAAAAGGTGCCACCCCTCTCTGTAGTTACCTTTTAGAGGACCGTTCCGGTAGTCAGTGAACTTTAAATTTTTCTCCACGTCTTTTGTCAAGTTTCTATCACTTGGTCGGACCTTGGTCTGACGGGTCTTCCTCCACGATACCTGGTACGTATCAAAAAGTTACTTCACGTTTTGAAAAAGATAAGAATCTAATAGGTTTTAAGTAATTCCCAGGGCGTGACGACTTGGTTTCCAGTTATTTCGAATCTCAAGAGGGAACCTCCCAGTTTCGTGAGACACGACAATTCAATGTGATTACTCACGAGAATCTAACATAATTGTGAAAGAGGAAAGGATACTAGTTTGACCCTCCGTCATAGACTAGTAGTCTGTTTCGTTATATCATCAAATCTGATGAAACAGGTCAATTTCGGGTCTCCCTAGTAAAGGAGAAAAGACAGAGTCGATTTGACATATCTTATACGAACGACAGAGAAAAGTAACGGAGGACTTACTCCAGAGCCGACTGTGGGTCGGAACCGATACCATAGAAAGTGGAAGTCACTAAGTAGAGTTGGGTAATTTACAACCGTGTCTACTATACTTATCGGTTCACAGTTCTCAAAATTAAAGAACGGATAATTCCTTTACAAAGTCATAAATTTCGTTATTATTACCCTAACGTCTTACAGTCCTGATCTTTCCGTGGATCTTTCGTAGATTAAGTTAAAATATAAAATGTTTACTCCTGTTTCACCGGGGTCTTCCCTTCACTGAGTGGTTGATTCCGGTGTGATTCTTCGGTACCGTGTTGTCCTGGATCTTGGGTCCTTACGGTGAGCCTGTAAGTAAAATAAATAAAACCCCCCACCCCCTGTCAAGATAATCTTGTCGGTGTAAACAAGGGAACCATACAAGTATATCAAGAGAAAAAGAGGGTGGTGTCCCAGAAAAGACAATGAGGATTAAAAGGACCACGAATTACGAATACATAAACATACGATTAGGGTCAATTATTGCTTGACTGGTACCTACTTCGAGAAAGACTGTTAGTAAAACGGAATTTATATTCTACGAACTTTTCGAGTAGTGTTGATTTTTTATTTAAAGAGTGCCAACTTAATGTTAAACCACCTATTAAATTTCGTAAGATGTCTAGAACCGATAAAGATCGGTAGTTCTCCACCCCAAACTAAACAGAGGGAACTTATACTCGAAGTTACGGAGTTAAGAAGATTTCTAATATGTTGACTCCCCGGGAAGGTCAATATTCTCTGGTGATATAGAGGATAAAGAACAAAAATCTTTTTCTAAAATCGGAAGATCCGGAAGGACTAAAGGTTTCTTATCTTAGTTTGTTAACCCCTTCACTCCCCTACGACTTTGTTTCCTTTTCGTCATTTGTTCTTTTCATTACTATCGAATTTGTGATCAAGTTGACATTTTGTATCAGGATCAAGGAGGAGTTTCCTATCTGTATTGGTAGGTCAGGTCCAAGTTACGTACTATGACCTACGAACCCCGACCAAGTGACTCTACTGGGTCTCCCTACCATGCCCCTCCCTCCTCCCTCCCCCAAAGTCCTACCCCTTGTACACATATGGACACCGCCTAAGTACAACTACACACCGTTTTGATTGTGTTATAACATTTCATTAATTGGAGGTTAATTTTATTTATTTAAATAAAAAAAAATTTTTTCTATCTGTATTGTTACACTACGTACAGAAACTTGACAACACGTCTTTGACTCTGGGTGTGGGTCCTAGTCCTATCACTGACATATGACTGGTGTCGTGCATCTGAGGTCCGACTCATCTTGGTCTTTCAACTACTAATTCTAAGAAGTTTGTAGTGGGACAATGGAGTAGTACGTTAGTCTTCAAGTGAACGATGTTGGGAGTAAGGTTTACAACGGAAATTTTTTGGAAAGGGATTTTCCATAAGACTTAAAGTCCAGAAACCCCCGTAATTGACAGGTAAGAGGTACGAACTGTGGGACGTTATTTACGATGTGAAAGGAAACGATGTCGCACCATAGTCATCTAACCGAAACGACACGTCACCCACTCACTTGGGTTCAAACCAAGGCGTTGTTAAACTTACGTGACCTTCACTGTACCGACTGACGGGTCCGACCTATGATCTTTCGGTATGTTGAAGACGGATTTAGAGAGAGTCCTGTGTTTGTATACGTCCCGTCGGGAAGGTACCTTTTACAGTTGATGAGATTCTATGGTAAGACCTTTCTGGTGGACCTCTCTGGTGTGTCTCTCACTAAGGACTTCTTCGAGTCGAGAAGTCGGAGATATATAGACTTAGAAAAGTGTGTTCTCCTTTCCAGAGTTTTACTGAGTCTAAGATTCGTTCTGGACAGATTGATTCGGACCAGTTATGGGTCTTGGTACTTTCTACTATTATTTGTCCGTTGACAGTATTAAAGTCAAACCTTACCGATCAATCATCATAATCTATCGAACTCGTCCGAGAAACTCTCCGCTACTTTATCAACTCAGGACTTTTGATCGATGATCACTCTACTAATTTCATGTCTTCTTAGAGATCAGTTGTTCGTGTGACACTGGTAAGAAAGTAGACGGACGTACATATTCTCGCGTAATATCATTAAGTGAAAGTTGTCAATTCTGACTTGACTACTACTTTAAATCAACGAGTGATTTGTACCAGGGAGAAAGTAACAGTCACCTCTACAGAGGTAACGAACCACCTCAAAATTTGACCTCGTCATGTTATTTTCTCTCGTGTGAACGGATACTTTAGAAACATACCACGTGGAGTCTTTCGACTTCTGCCAGACTATAGCCTGTATTTTTGTGTAGTTATTAAAACGTCTACTTTTGACTAAGTACATCTACTTTGTTAAAGACTCCAGAGGTTTATAAGGATGACATGTTCCAAAACCTACGGGTCTAGAAAGAACAAAAGGAGGGCTATCTGTACTTTGTAAGTCTTATGAGGGAAAAGTCGTAGTGGGTTTCAATTTTTAGTCGTCCTTCGAAGTTTAGAGGAAAATTTTTGGTAGAAATTTAACATTTTTGTTGTTAGTCTTACCTTTTAGAGATGTAGAGAAACGAAGAAACGAGTATGTAAACGGTTTATAAATAAATGAAATACCTATAAAGATCTTAACTCATGAACTCATGACCTGAAGGGAGGGTTTTCTCCGTGTCTAGACACGATCCTGGACTTTTCGTGGAACACCATTTATTTTGACCCTTTAATTCACTACCAAAGAATTACAAAATTATTCCTTTTTTTTTGACTGTTCATAGAAATTTGTGTTACTCTCCGTCCCGAGACTGAACCTCAATATCGTAATCATATAAAGTAACGTTAATGAAGAGTTATAGGTCACTTCTATGTGTCTCGGTTAGGAGTCGTTTTAGTACTCTAGATAGAAACGGTCAGGGTCGTTTGAGGAATACGTGGAAAAATTAGAAAATCGATAGAAGAGAGTCTGAAGTCGTGAGGTTTCGAAAGGGTCAGAAGAAGGATTGAAGAGACGGTAAAACAGACGGTCTATAGGTAAAGAAGGAGAAACACACCGTTTAAACAATATATTTACCGTTATAATACAGTGGTCGAAGACACCCTAAGATTAAATTGATTTGATCGACGTAGTCAACTTACAAGGTCTGTGTCACCCATAACCTTCTTCGTAAAAGGGGGTGGGGGGTTTGACACTCGTTCCTTTTATACCATGGTCAATGAAAGTCATAAGTAAAATAAGTGGTAAATAGGACTGATCACGTACTCCGATCGTGTGACTTCTGTCGTCTCAGTTCTTTTGTATCTTTGTTTATACCTTGGGATCATTTTCATGAGGACTTCCACTGGGATTAGGGACCCTAGAAATCAGTACGATAACGTATATCGTATTTAATCAGAATTAACACAAAAGAAACGGACTACGACGACGATTCAGTGAAGTCAGTACAAACTGAGACACTCTGGGGTATCTGTCGTCGGGTGGTCCGAGGAGTTAGGGACCCTAAGAGGTCCGGTCTTATGACCTCTCCCAACGGTAAAGGAAGAGGGAAAGAAACGAATCGTTGACTTTTATAGGGATCTCGGTCACTATAATGTAGATAAGTAAAAGTTCCAGGTCACCTGTAAGGTACGACCATTATACAGTCTCATGTAACAAACTTGGTTGGGAGACTTATTTTTGTTGGTTTTTACGGATTATTAGATAAAAAATTTAGAAGGATTTTAATAGTTCGTCTAATATTTTACCATTCTTTGACAATACTGTTTTGGATTCACTTTAAACTTTAGACTTGTAAATTCGGTAAAACCAGGACTCCTGTAAACGTTCTGTCCTTTTTGACTTTTACGGAAGAAATATGAAGAAACCCTGAAATCCGTACTGATATCTTAAGTATTTACGATATACTTCTAGTTCTTGGGAGAAGTCCCCATATCTTAAGTATTGTCGACTTATTCTTGAAGTTCCAGTTCTTGGAAGAAGTCCTTCTCCAAATTGTCCTCTGGGGTAAAGAAATTTCTACCTTGATGTATTTGGATGGGAAATCTCATTCCCTCTTGGTCTTCATTTAGAGGTAAGTGAGAGACGGAACCCCTTTAACGTTTTTTTGTTTTTGTTGTTGTTGTTTTACAAGAAACCGTAACTTGTCTTACCCTTATACTGTAAACGATTCTTCAGTCTTGGTCTAGACCGATAGTAAACTCAGACGTCGGGCTTAAAAGTAGTCGACCCAATAGGGGAGGGTCTCTTTGTTGTCGTTGAAAGGGGTCTCACGATCCTATTTTACTCTGTCATTCCTGTTGTCGATTCGTACTTGTAACCATTCACCAAAGACCAGACCCGTACTTCTTGTTCCACACCGTCGGTTTCAGAGAATGTGTCTTGACCGAGGTGCACCCCTCTGGACCACACCATTTAGTCAGACACTACCTTGTGAACAAAAGGGACCAGTCAAAATATGAGATAACGGGTAAAGATTACTAAGTCATTCTCACCCCTTACCGATCGGTTTTTGTTAGTCAGATGGGAGTGTATAAGATTCTATTCTGATCAGAAGTAAGAGGTAGGAGTGAGGATGTCTAAACGTCTACAGTACTTACTGAGGGAAAGGGTGTTCAGAGACATTTCCGAAGGGACTATCGAGTCAACCATTTCTTAGTAGGACGTTACGTCCTCTAGGATCAAGTTAAGGACACAGTCCTTCTAGTGGACCTCTTCCTTATCCGACGAGTGGGGTCATAAGAACCCGAAGGGAACACTGAGTCGACCATTTCTTAGGCAGACGTTACGTTCTCTCGACTCAAGCTAGGGACCCAATCCTTCTAGGGGACCTCTTCCCTTTCTGATGGGTGACGTCATAAGACCGGACATCCTAAGGTCCCTGACATATCAAGTACCGTAACGTTTCTCAGTCTGTGTTGACTCTGAAAGTGAAGTGAAGACATTTAAAAGTCCAAGGAAAGGAGAATAAATTTTACAAGTAGTGATAACTTGAGCCGAGGATAAGGTTATCGGACTTATTTTGAGAGGGAAATAAATAGATTACTTAGAACAGAAAGTGTTCACCATTCATCTGACCGACTCGTTAACTACACTTATTTACTATAAACCTAAAAAATTTGTATGACTCTACAAGAGCTTATTACCCGAGTGTCGAGTCTTATTTCATGTAGAACGGACCTACCAGTTCTTCTACAAACGATCTCTATCCAACTAAATTAGTTATTCTGTTAGAAAGTCTACTTGGACACAAGAATAACCATGTCTGTCATAGTCCAAACTTTACTTTCTGTCACTTTTCTTATATTTTCTATTCAACCTTTCACGTGTGTGACCTTAGTCCGGTAAACTTAAGATCCGAAACACCGATTGATCGACACACAAAACCCCACGTGAACCAGATTAACGACAAGGGTCACCTATGACGAAAATGAGTAGGTCAACTTAAAACCGACAGTCAGTTCAGTGTGTAGAAGAAAATCCGAATAAGACACAATCACCCACATAGACCAAGGTGCGGTCCCGGGAGAGGTAAAGAGGAAGAGTCATATCGATACTCATTCGACAGCACTAAACGGTGACTTTGGACCCGAAACTGTTATTTACTAAAAATTTCTGTTAAACCATGTCGTTTCACCTTTATGTCGAAATAGTCCTTACTCACTAGTATATAATTAGAATAAGAGAAACTGTCCGTGAACTACCTATCTGTGTCTATACAGTTTTGTTCCCGAGGTAGTAGTTATTCCGTACACCGTTACTATAATACCTATTCTACCTCTGTATTCCCTACCTACACTTGATTATAAGACTCTGACCCAGTAACATCACTACACCTATCTGGATCTCAGACAGTACGTCTCACTACAGTCTTTCTCTTTTTGTTTATATAATTGTGTATATACACCTTAGCTCTTTTTACCATGTCTATTTGGATAAACGTCTTGTCCTTATCTCTGTGTCTGTGCCTCTTACCTGTACTCCTATGTCACCTCCTTCGTCACCCACCCTGCTTAACGCTCCTATTGTATCTGTACATATGTGTTGGTACGCCTTTGATCTATGGATCGCTCTTTGACGACGTATTGTGTCCCTCGAGTCGAACAACGAGACACTACCGGATCTCCATACCCCACGCCCCTCACCCTTCTTCCAAGTTCTTCCTCCCATATATACATATGTATATCGACTAAGTGAGACAACATATCGTCTTTCATTGTGTGGTAACATTTCGTTGATATAAGACTATTTTTAAAAAATTTTTATAAGACTTTTCTGTTACTAACTTCCTTTTTACACAAAGTCAACTTTTGACACGTAATAGATGTATACCGTATAGGTGTATTAGATGTTTACTATGTTAAGAGTCATTAGTTTGAGGTTACGAAATAACAGAAATCCGATAAAAGACTGAGGAACATTCCACGATCTGTTCGTTTATCTCAAAACCAACTGAAGGGATAGGGACTGTCTCTTTTTGTCAAAAACGGAGGTAAATGTTAAGATAACGAAATAAGGTATATATGAGTGGGAAAATAGAAAAAAAACTTGACTAATATAATTATTGTAGACGGACCAAGAGAGTAATTTACTCATTTTATTATTAGAAAATTATGGAATGTATTTAGAAAATTTATACAAGTAAATATATAGTCAAAATCTCAGTACTAAAAAGGAAAAAAGACTTTTAATAGACTTTGGTTACTATGACATAATTTGTTATAACCCTGGTTCTTATGAAAGGATACAGACATCAGTTGATCACTCCGGTCTTTTATAGACGGAGACTTTTCTATTGATTTTAACGAATAAATAACTCCGAAATGTTCCGAGGGAACTTCTGAGAGATGACTGATAGGGTAGTTAGGTTTAACATGTTGATATAGATAAGAGACGGAATTATCTGAACTGGTGTCTAATAGATCGGGTCTGGAATTTTTAGGACATTTATATGAAGGAATTTAGGGGACAAAACTTTTTGGTGACCAAAACAATTTCTATACGAGAGAGAACGACGTCATTCAGATTTTAAAGAGACGGATTAGTCATCTAAAAGAAACATCTCACACACACACCATCCAACTTCCTTTAATTATTGTCCTTGATACTGGTAGTCGACGAAGATGGTCCACTGTACAAGATCACGGGTCCAACCCTAATATCTCAGTTCAACTGAAAAAGATTATCTTTAGATACAACCCAGACGTCCGGTGTGATTCCTAGGTCTAGTCTTAAACAGTCACACCTCACTTCACAACGTGTAAGAAATCTACGGGTTTTCATAAACTTTCTTAAACATTTACTATTTTCTAGTAAAAAAGGGGATTTTCCGGTAATTAAACTCTTCAAATTTATTTTCAGACTATATGAATGTCTGAACATACTTATTTTTTATTCATGTATAATCCATACATTAACATAAGTAATATAAATTTACACGTCTCCTTTATCTCAAGTAAATACAGAACACTGATTTTACTAGACTAGAAAGAAGACTCAGGGGATGGTGTGCCACATCCATTTTCCACCCCTCTTTACAAATCAAATTACACAATTAAAATAAAGTCCGAGTATTTGACTTAGGACAGAAATTTTTTTTGATAGACAAAACCTAACCACAACATACACTACACTCCTCCCCTTAAAATAAAAGTACCGTTATCCTTTCCGTAGAAATATAGGGGAGAACAGAGCGAACGTTTAATCGACAGGAACCGTTACGATCCTCCGGACGTGATGTACATAGGGAGGTCAAGGGTAGTGGGTCTAGTTCACTGTTGGGGATTTTGAGAAGATTTTGAAAAGATCCCAAAGAAGGTCTTTGGGAGAGAGTGGGAGGTCGAAAAAGACCCTCGTCGGTGAACGGGAGTTTAAGAGAAGGGAGGTTATGACGACGACGACGACGACGATTCAGCGAAGTCAGCACAGGCTGAGACACGCTGGGTAATCTACCGTCGGGTCGTCCAAGGGGGTAGGGACCCTAAGAGGTCCGTCTTGTAACCTCACCCAACGGTAAAGGAAGAGATTACGTACTTTCGCTTTTCACTTTCACTTCAGGGAGTCAGCACAGGATGGGAGTGGCTGGAGTACCTGGCGTCGGAAGGTCCGAGGAGGTAGGTACCCTAAAAGGTCCGTTCTCATGACCTCACCCCACGGTAACGGAAGAGGTAGGAGGTTATGATTAGGGTCATAAAGATACAGGAAAGAGAGGGGAGACTTCCAGGACCGACGTCTCCTTTCCTTTACTTGTAAATGGAGGATCAAGGACATACAAGAGTGTACGAAGACAAAGGATAGTTGGATCCTGAAGGGATTACATTTTAGATTCTTGTTTCAGTTTTACCTCCCGTACGTTTCTAAAAAGTTCCCTTGTACATGTGTTTCATAAACTCTCTTATTTAAAGATCCAGGAAGTAAAGAAAACCATGTGAAAAGTTTAAGTTAGACGGACTCCTACGTAAGTACTAACGAAAAGTGAAGTAGAAAACGTCAAAGGACAACGTAAAATCAATTCTTTTGGTGAGTAAAGTAGTGGTCATTGGAATAGTAATGGACGATCACACTTTGAGGGGTCGTACGACTTGACTCTCATCTAATGTTAATTGACTCGACATTCTGTCTGAAAATAAACCCTTCTACAAAAATTCCATCAGTCTCCTGTTCTCCTCTTTTTTTTTTTTTTCTGAAATCTCCTTTAGTCTCGGAGACTGTGGATGTCGATGTGTTTGTAATTTGTATCGGATTGAGACTAAGTCTATTATATTTTAAAAGGTGTACGAGTTTTATAGACTATTTCCTTTTCTTTCTCCTAATACATAACTAATTTACTTGTAGACGTATTTTTTGTCGACTTTTAAAGAAGGTACTAAGTCCGTGAAATGTATTTAATAACGTTAGGGGGTACATAGGACTTGAAATCTTTAGTCTTTTGACTTCGGTTTCTTGTATTGCGTAATCCTGTCTTAAACCATCCCGAGACTTGGGTTGGTTCGGTCGGTCGTTGGTTCGGTCGTTCGACGGAGGTCACAGATTCCAAGGGAAGTGGGTCGTACTCTCAATTTTCACCTCCGTGTCCTCGTTTATTTGGTCCCTTTCAGACTCGAAGGATAATCTTCGGTCTATGACCTCAGAGGTACTTAAAGTTGGTTATAGACTTTCTGGTCACTCTTTACTTACAAACATCGATTCCTCATCGTTGTCCCTGTATCTCTGAGAGTAAGTCTTGTAAAGACTGGTGCGTTTTACAAAATGGTTAATCGAAGGAAGTTACTTAATTGTATTGTGATCTAAGATTTCTCGACGTCGTGATGTCCCTCTGATGTCTCTGGTAAGTCGACGGGAGTATCTGGATTCGTTGTACCATGTTTAGTACCTAGAACTGTCGACGGAACCCCTGTTCTACATTTACCAAATACGTATCCTCACAAATATACGTATATGTTTTGAAGATATTCATTTTGAAGCTTGCAAAAAATTTTTCACTTGATAGTCTTAGAACATTTTGAGGAAAATTGTAGGTAGGTTCAAGTTTTTTAACGAATAATAAAGACATTTCACTGGACGATAAAAATAACTTTATCAACTAAATGTTATAATATAATTAAAGTCTACATATTGTATGACTAAGTTATAAAAATTTCTAATATGAGGTACATTTCGATAACTTTTTATAACAGATATACAGAACACGACATGTAATATAATAACATCGAATAAAGTAAATATGTGTCCCCAAAGATGGAGAATTGTTAGAGGATGGTGGTAGGATGGGAAACGGGGAAGGGAGAGGGATGACCATTGGAGATCAAACAAGAAATATAAACACTCAGAAAGACAAAATAATATGAGTACGTAAACAAAATAGAAAAAATTTAAGGTGTATGTTTACTATGGTAATTCATAAAAAGAAAGAGACAGATTGAATAAAATGATTCGTATTAAGGAAGGTCCAGGTAGATACAACTACGTTTATCCTTTTGACGTAAGAAAAAGTATTGACTCATGATAAAGTAATGTATATATGGTAAAGAGAGACAAGTAAGTAGACAACTACTTTTGAATCCAACGAAGGTATAGAACCGAAAATATTTATTACGACGATACTTGTAACCCAAGGTGTATCGAAAAGATTGAACACATGATCAAAAGAAACTTATATATGAGTCCTCCCTTAACCTCCTATCATGCCATCAAGATCAAAATTAAAAAACTCATTGGAGGTATGACAAAGGAATCATCAAAGAGGTTAATTATAAAGGTGTCACATGACGACGACGATTCAGCGAAGTCAACACAGGCTGAGATACACTGGGGTATCTGTCGTCGGGTGGTCAGAGACCGCAGGGACCCTAAGAGGTCCGTTCTTGTGACCTTACCCAACGGTGGACGGAGAGGTCACGTACTTTCACTTTTCACTTTCGCTTCAACGAGTCAGTACAGACTGAGGAATCGCTGGGGTACCTGACGTCGTGTGGTCCGAGGAGGTAGGTACCCCAAAAGATCCGTTCTCATGACCTCACCCCACGGTAACGGAAGAGACGGTGTCACATGATCTCAAAGGAAAAGAAGTGCAAGAATGGGTGTGAACGACAAACCTTTGACGGTAAGACTGTCTACACTCCACTATAGAGTAATACCAAAAGTAAACATAAAGAGACTACTAATTACTACAACTTATAGAAGTGTAAGTACAACCGGTAGACATACAGAAGAAACCTTTTTAAAGATAAGTCGAGAAGAATGTAAGAAGAAAAAGACTACACCTTAATTTATTCGATAAATATATAAAACCTGTAATTGAGGAATAGTCAGTATTGTAAACGTTTATAAAAGAGGGTAAGACATCCAACAGGAAAACAAGACACCTACCAAAGGAAACGAAACGTTTTCAAAAAGTCAAATTAATCCAGGGTAAACAAATAAATAAATAAAAAGGGGGGTTCTTAGTTGAAAAAAAAATTAAAAATAAAATTAAAATAAAAAGAAATGTTATGACATAACCAAAACCGTATGTAACTGTACTTAGAAGGTGCCCACATGTACTCGAGGGTTTGTACTTGGGGGGAGGGTGGAGGGTGGGGTGTAGTAGGAAGGCCTAGTAGGGGTACGTGGTCGGGGTTCGTAGGACATAGGACGTAACTTGTATCTGACCACTAAGTAAAGAATGTACTATCATATGTACAAAGTTACGGTAAGAGGGTTTAGTAGGGTGGGAGAGGGAGAGGGAGAGGGAGTCTCAGGCTTTCAGACGAGATGTGTAGACACAGAGAAAACGACAGAACATATATCCCAGTAGTAATGGTAGAAAGATTTAAGGTATGTATACACAATCATATGACATAACCACAAAAAGAAAGACCGAATGAAGTGAGACATATTAGCCGAGGTCAAAGTAGGTAGGGTAAACAAATAAAAACGACAACAAAGGAAACAGACTACTCTGTCTAGTTTTTTCTATGACAGCACAGACTGAGAAACGTTGGGGTACCTGATATAATGTCAGGTACCTTAAGAGGTCCGACCTTATGACCTCACCCGTCGACAAGGGAAGAGGTCCCCTAGAAGGGTTGGGTCCCTAGTTTGGGTCCAGAGGACGTTACGTCCGACTAAGAAATGGTCGACTCGGTGTTCCCTTCTGGGTTAAAGGAAACGGACTCCTCTGTCTAGTTTTTTCTATAATAATGTTAAATGTATTTCCTCATAAGATGATGGAGAAGAAGATCAAAATACCAAAGTCTAGAATTTAAATCCAGAAATGAGGTAAAACTCGAAAACATATGCTACACTCTTTTACAAGATTAAGGTAAGAAAAAGAACACTGGTCAAAAGAGTCGTTTTGAATAACTTTTCTGACAGAAAAGAACGGAGGAAACAGTGTCTAATCAACTGGTATTCCATACACCTAAATAAAGACTCGGAAATAAGATAAGGTAACTAGAGACATAGACAAAAATACAGTCATAGTGAGAAAAAAAAGTCATGATATCAAAAAATCACATCAGACTTCAGTCCCTCGTATAGAAGTCGAAACAAGAAACAAGAGTTCTGACGAAACCGTTAAACCTCAGAAAGTACCAAAGAGTATTTAAAATCCCTCGAAGGATCCACCGTCATCACCATTTCTTAAGTGGACGGTTATGTCCTCTACATTTTCTACGTCTAAGTTAGGGACCCTACCCTTCTAGGGGACCTCCTCCTGTACCGTTGAGTGAGGTCATAACGGACCTCTGACGGTACCTGACTCCTCTGACCACCCGATGTCGGGTATCCTAGCGTTTCTCATCCCGTGCTCTCGTACGTACGTTTTGAAATCCTAATACACAAGACCCAGATACTTTTTACAGTACCCATAAAACTATTTTTAACGTAATTTAGTCATCTAACGAAACCTATCATACCGGTAGAATTGATAATTAAACAGGTTAGGTTTTGTGTCCTATAGAAACGTAAAGAAACACAATAGAAGTCAAAGGAAGTAACTCCAAAATATCGAATGTCTCTTATCCAGAAAGTGGAGAAACCGATTCAAATATGAATGCATAAAATATGGAATATGAATCCATAAAATAATAAAAACTACACTAAAATTTATCCTAACCAAAGAACGAAACAAAGACTGTCAAATAATAATCACACGTCGACACGAACCAACGAGTCAGTACGGGTTGAGAAACGTTAGGGTACTCGACATCGGACGGTCAGAGGAGACAGATACCCTAAAGTTTCCGTTCTTATGACCTCACTCATCGGTAAGGGAAGAGGTCCCCTAAAAGGGCTGGGTCCTTAGTTTGGGACCAGAGGACGTAACGTCCGTCTAAGAAATAGGAGACTCGGTGCTCCCTTCAGATAGTAATAATCACATATCTTTTTGTTATATAAAGACATATACTTAAAAATAGAACTTTGAAATAACTTAAATAAAGTCAAGTCAAGTTAAGTCGGTGAGTCAGTACAGACTGAAAAACGCTGGGGTACTTGAAGTCGTTCGGACCGAAGGGACAGGTAGTGGTCGAGGGTCTCACATGAGTTTAAGTACAGGTACCTCAGCCACTAACTTAAAAAATAACAAGATTATTTAAAAACCACCTCTGAAGTCCGAAAAGGAAGATCTTATGGTGCGGTAGACGTTTAACAGTGTACAAATGGAGAAAAGAAGGTCAAATCTACAGAATGAAGAAAGGAACAACGACCCGATCCTGAAGGTTATAACACAATTCATCTTCCCTGCTATCACCCAAAGGAAATGAACAAGGACTAAAATCTCCCTTTCGAAAGTCAAAAAACGGTAATTTATACTACAATCGACACTCAAACCAGATATACCGGAAATAATACGAGTTTGTACAAGGGAAATACGGTTCAAACTACCCTTTTTTACAAGATGTGAAGAGAAAACCAAAGAAGAAGTTCACTGTAAAAAAAGGACTAACACCTTTCGCTAACTTTTATTCCTGGTAATTTTCTTTTTTTTAAGGTATTAAAGTGATGGGTGTCAATTGACGACTATTACAATACTAGAAAAATAAAGAAAGATACATTCATACATATACAAATGTATCATCTTTTAATGGTTTAACCTGAGTATATACACACACATTTGTGTGTTTGTGAAAACGAAAGAGAAGATGACAGGAATTTTAAGATGGTATTCATAAGAAATGTATGATTCTCTTACGATAAAATAACCGATACATTATAAGGTCGTATATAAATACAGTATTAAGTCTATTGGTTTTAAAATACGACCTATGAAATTTCAAAAAGTGAACAATTCACTTTACAATTCACTTTAATATTACAAGGTAATATTTATTACATTTATTAGTAGTGAGAGATTTCGAAGGGGTAAAAAATTAGCTTCTTTTTATCATTAAATGTTTGTTCATCTTTTAAAACATTATTATCTTTACAAAATAAGACGTTACAGGTCATCTCATAGGCAATCGGCGTACACCGATAATTCAGGAACCATACACCAATTACGTCGACTAATTGACCAATTGACCTAAAAAGTAAAATGGATTGAAATTATTTAAATTTATCGGTGCACACTAGAATAACGAATTTCGTCTTGAACTTTTTCTGTAGTGTAGTGAAATTCATAAACGAATGTACGTCCTTATAGGGGTAGAACACCGGAAAATCTTATGACGGATATTTTAAGAAACTTTGGTTCTACATAAACGTTGATATTTGTGTTAAACATCAACAGTGAAGTACTACAGGTACTTAGTGTTTTCAGGTGGATCATTGAATATATTTCACAGCCGTTTAATTTTCTGACCGTAACGATTTTGTGTCAGTCACGAGTCCCGTTTAACTTAATGTACTGTCACTTACGGACCTGTTTCAGATTTTTATTCGGACAAACCTTGTCAAAACCAACTAGGAAATTATTTGTCGACTTTAGAGATCTTTAATAACTGTGGTTTTAATACAGAAAGGAAACAAGACAATAGGTTCTCAGGAGATTTAGGAAGGGAGTCTAGATGGTGTGTAAAGAGTTTTGACCGAGGTAGACACACACACACACATATGGGTATATAAAACTTGTATATTTGATAAACACTAAATTTACCCCTTGTTTTAATTTATGGGAGGAATGGGTTGATTCAAACATTGATATTCTCTATCTGTCCCCACCTTTTGTACACTTCTAGCACATAAAATACCGACCGTCTTGATAAAAATTTTTTTGTACCGAAACACCGTCTCGGTACTACCTTTAAGATTGTAGCTTGAGGATTTAATCAAAACAGATGGTTGAGTGTCCCGAAGGGAACACCGAGTCGACCATTTCTTAGACGGACGTTACACCCTCTGGACCCAAGATAGAGACCTTACCCTTTTAGGGGACTTCTTCGCTTTCCGATGGGTGAGGTCATAAGACCTATCTCTTAAGGTCCCTGGCATATCAGGTACCCCAGCCTTTCTCAGTCTGTGCTGATTCGCTGAAAATGTATGCATGTATGGTTGAGTGTTCGTAGAAACATTTGGGTGTCTGGAGGAGGATTTCCGTCCAGTTTTCAAGTCCTGTATTTCCTTCCGATCTCTACATATATAATATTCGTTGACCGGGGTCTCTCTTCTCCACCTACCTCCGTCCTCCGACCTCTCTTTCCTCGTCTTCTCTGAAACGATATTCACCGTCCATTGGGTATAAAAGATTCAATATTAAAGAAGAAGAAACTATCTTTATTAATTTCCAACGCGTCCAACAAATTCTTTTGAGGGTGAAATTTCTTTGACCTTTCGACACTTTTTCATACGTGTGATTACCTTTACTTATTTAATATAAGGTCGTACTACAATCACTTTTAAAATCGACAAACTGTTTTATTAAAGTCGAAGTGGACTCTCGTCAACCCCTCTTGTCATGAATAAGTAGAAACGTGTTGAGACGTGTACTGACAAGTAGAAAAAGTTGGACTTCGTCATTTTGTTTTTGCTGGTGACTAGAGTCCGAGTAAGGAGAATTTTACGACGGAGTCAAACAGACCTTCTGACTTTTCCGTGACCACAGAAGATCAAGTTTTTGTTTTCTTGATCGAGTTTTTGGTAATACGATAGTTCAACAAATTTTCCGTAAGTCATTGTTTTGTTTCCCATTTTTAGTTATCCGTATTGCTGTAATACCGTTGTTATTCTTCGATGTTGTCTGTTATTTTATAAAACAAGGGTCGTCGTTGTGTTTATATGTTAAGATTAACATCCTTAAGTGGGATTCCTATATGAACGTCAACCTATACTGTCAAACAATATCCATATAAGTAGTTTTTTAACAAATATTAGTAGGAATATTTTAGTACCACCCTACCATCTACAAAGATTCACACGATTGGACCGTTTTAAAATTTCGAGACACTGTTGAGATATAAGAGGGGTTGTGGTTTCTGAGTGATCAGACACTTTATTATTTGGACTTTTGTTAAGATTAATCTAAATGATTATACAGTGAGACCCTTAACCATAACCTCCATTATCAAACATAGATACATAGATATAGATTTACAGTCCTTTAAGTCAAACTAAACTCAGTGACGTCCAACCGTGGGGTAAACAGTATAGATTTATAGGGACATAAACACTAGTGATTCCTATTGGTGAGAATCTTCCCATCCTCCATATCCGACAACAGGTTTTTACCTAATTTAGTCCGGAGAGACACAGTTCTCTGACTTACCCTTTTAACGAGTCCAGGACCGTGCCTAGGGACTCTACTCTTCCTCTACCACGGGAAAGATCCTCTGTCAAGACTCTTGGTGACACGTAGGGGACTTTTACGGGTCAAGTCTCTGGACAATATACCCTTACTTTCGTACCACGAAGAAACTAATTTGGATTGTGGTCTTAGTCCTGACGTTTATTCTCACGACAGTCTTTTCGTATTTCCCAAACACAGTCCGACGGATATTTTGTCTCTCTGTTATTACAAACAGTACTTTACATACGTGGTTAATTTGTGAAGACGACGACGACGATTCACCGAAGTCAACACAGGCTGAGAGACGCTGGGGTATCTGCCATCGGGTGGTCCAAGGGGCCGGGACCCTAAGAGGTCCGTTCTTGTGACCTCACCCAACGGTAAAGGAAGAGGTTACGTACTTTCTCTTTTCACTTTCACTTCAGTGAGTCAGCACATGTTGAAAATCGCTGGGGTACCTGACGTCGGATGGTCCAAGGAGACGGGTACCCTAAAAGGTCCGTTCTCATGACCTCACCCCACGGTAACGGAAGAGGGATTTGGTGAAGATCCCCGTCTAAATCAGGTACCCGTCGGTCAAACACTGAGAATTGACTGGACTAATCAATTAGGAGAAAGTTTATTAGTGTCGACTTCATAGGGATCACGATTTCTTGGGAGAACGGTTACTTCCTCTGTATTCTCTGTGTCCCCAAAAAAAAACAAAAAGAAAAGAAAAGAAAAAAAAAGAAAAAAATCTCTGTGTCCAAATTATGGACCTAGTCTTTCTAGGGGACGTCCTCCCGTACCGTTGGGTGAGGTCATAAGAACGGACCTCTTAGGATACCTCTCTGCTCGGACCACCTGATGTCGGGTATCCCAGCGTCTCAGGTTGTTCTGATTCCGCTGAATCGTGTGTGTGTCCGAATTACATCCTCAGACTACGTCTGTCCAAAGACGCGGGCCGTGAGTCCAAGACGGTACACCTCGTCCTAGGTACAGTTGTCACTGTGGTATACCGTCACTTCTCGTCGCCGTCACACTGGAGTAGGTTGAGAGTTATCTACGATCTAAAAGATAATTGTGTTGTCCGACCCCTGAATTTTTCGATTGGAAGATCTATCTCGTTACATCTACGCTTTATGATCTATCTTATTACATAACCGCAAGTCAAAACCTCGGACATGTGGTTTAAGTCTCCAAAGAAAGTGGAAGGGAGAGAAGGAACTGTAAGAGAAAGAAAAGAGAGAGGGAGTGAAAGAGTACTAGAGAGGGACAGAAAGAGAGAGTGGGTGAGAAAAAGGGGAATTGTCAAACACTTCAAAAATTCCCATATAACACTTTAGAGGAAAGAATTTTACCTCTATATCGTCTGACCTGTGATGCAAAAGGGTGCATGTACTCGATCAATTATTCACAACCTTAAAGTAGAGACAGTACTCAGAATTAGCGAAGGGTATTCGGGTACGATAAGTCATGTAGGTAACCATTCTTTCGTGAGATTGCTATCTCGAGACAGACGATTAAAAGAGACATAAGTGGTTAGTAAAGAGAGGAAAGATAAGGACATGGGTCAAAGAGTGTAGGTCTCTATACTTACGTTATAACAACTGACCATCTACTCGATTCGACTGTCAACCACCGTGACGAATAGTTGGTTTTAAGTTTTAAGGATAACACATTCGTATTCTTTGAAATGGAGAAATAAATGGTACTCTCCATTAGATTCGTGAGTTCTGTACTCTTAACGATCCCCTTGTCTAAAGACTTGGGTTGAGGACTCTCTGTTTGTCTAATTCAACACTTTAGATGTCCGAATTAACACAAGACTTACTAAGGTTAAGTTAGGTATTTAGTGTAATAGACTTCACTTCTGTACCCCACTGTCTCGAGCTTGAGTTCTTATCACGCCCTATTCAAAGAAAGACTATATAGACAGAATAGACTCCCCAAACGGTTCCAGAAGTCACTATAAAACAAAGATAGTCAAAAGATACATACTCCAAGGGACCACGAGTCTACCATTTCCTATACGGACGTTACACCCTCGGGACCCACTTTAGGGACCCAGCACTTCTAGGTAACCTCTTCCCTCATCTTTTTAGAGACATTAAGAAAGAACGGATCTCTTAGGTACTTGTCTCTTCGGATACATATGTATATATAATGTACGTATATAGACCATATAGATATAGTATTTGTCGATAACTGACAGTCAGAATTAGAAAAATTACTAAGTAAAGAGTAATTCTAGTTTTAAGTAGACGATTAAGGTGGTTTGTTTACTCATCGGTTCTAAAAACAGACACACAAATAACTGAAACAAAGATTACGAATTAGTATTCGTAAAATAAAATAAAATAATAAAAAAATTAATTCGACTTTGACTTTATTAAAATGGTACTTGTGGGTTTACGGATAGTGGATCTGAGATGTTAATCGTAAAATGATAGGACCAAAGTAGTTACGTAAGGAGATAATAACTTGTACACGATTCAGTGAAGTCAGAACAGGCTGAGACACTAGGACACCTGTTATCGGACGGTCCGAGGAAACAGGTACCTTGAGAGGTCCGTTCTTATATCCTCACTCAACAGTACGGTAAAAGGTCCCCTAGAAGGGTTGCGTCACTAGTTTGGGCGTAGAGAATGGATAGGATGTAACCGTCCGTCCAAAAAATGGTGATCCTCTTCCTTTACGTTGGTGGGGGGTCACAAGAACGGACCTCTTAGGGTTCCTGTCTCCTCGGACCACCCGACTTCGCTGAATCGTCGTCGTCGTCGTAACGGGGGACCCTTCGGGAAGGAGATAATAATCACTTCACTTCACTTTCACCAAGTCAACAAAGGTTAAGAAACGTTGGGGTACCTGATATATCGGGTACTTTAAGAGGTCCGGTCTTATAACCTCACCCATTGGAAAGAAAAGAGGTTCCCTAGAAGGGTTGGGTTACTAGTTTGGGTCCAGCGGGCGTAACGTCCACCTAAGAAATGGTCGACTCGGTGTCCCTTCGGAGATAACAATCCAACCACGTTTTAATGTCAAAACGTGACAACTCGAACCGGTAAACTATAACCTTATAGTTTAAGAATTTGTTGACACCCATACAATACGTCGTAAAATTACACGCAAAGAGTGAAATACGTAAAAACGATTATTGAATAATGAACGATAAATAAAATGTAAATAAGATCTGATCCCTTTAATACAATCTGTCTTTCCTTTAAGTTCACTAAAAGGATAAACTCAAGTGTTATCCAGTATTTAGTTGTCTATGTTGAGTGTTGTACTTGTTACGTAAACGGGTCTTTGACGATTACCTAGTCGTCACGTCACCACCAAGTTCTTCAAAACGTTCCCTCCACTCTCGGAACTTCTACTCCTCTCATCACCCGTCGGTAGTCGTCCACTGTTGTTTGTCAACTGGAGAATGTTGATGTACTCTTCAACGGTTTCTCGAGTCATAGTTGTTAAGATGTCAGTGATCCGAAAACTTCTTTTAACTTTTCACTTTTTCGAGTTATTCACCCATGGAGTACTTGACTGACTTTTAAATTTTTTAACAAGACTTTACAGAAAAAGAGAATAAGATATTTTATTACTTGGTAAAGAGATAGTCTAACACTGTACATTGTTTTTCACCTAAAATATGTTGTTGGTCACTACTGGTCGAGTCACCGACCTGACTCTTATTCCAGGTTTCGTGAAAGGTCTCAGTTTGAACGTGTTTTTATTCAGTACCAGTGACATACCACCGGACGACGAGTAGACTAGGTGTTGTCGAAAGACTTAAGGTCCTTTGATAATGTAAACTCTTCATACGACTTGTTTAGTTACTCTACGGGATTTTCGACGTTGTGGACGTCGGTCGTAACCAGTTGTCTTTCCCGAGTTAAGAAGAAGTCCTGTTACGGGTTGACGTGTAGGGTGTTGGTTACGAAGTCTTCAACTTAGTTAACCCGTTACTTTAAAACGGAGTAGTCGGTATAATTGGATTGGAGAGTTGTTGGCTGATGGAGAAGAAGTTCGTAGAACTGTTAAAAAACGTCCCTTTTGTGAAGGTGTTGGTCGTCCGCCGTCTTTTAGGAAAGGTTCTGAAGAAACTTCGCACCTAAAAATGTGTTGTCCTTATTTGTTTGTAAAGAGTAATCGTTTTGACACAATTAACATTACCAAGAATAAAACTAATTATTTCTACACAACTCGGACCAATATTACTAAGTTTTAAGTGTTAAGTTTTGGCGTTAATATAAATGTGGTTGGATTATTTATAGTCAAGTAGAATAACAAATTAGATAGAATAAAGTTATATCTAACCTCTGTAGTCAGTGATACTTAGAGAAGTTGATCTCAAGTTTCAAACAAATACCAAAAATGTATTTCATGTATGTTTTACTTCAACATTCGTCACTTTAAGCATGTAGAACCCCATAATAAGTCACTCAAGTCTGTTGGTGTCAGTGGACACGTTGGATTTAAAGACAGTACTACATCCTGTAATGGTAAAAGGGTCCTTCTAAAGAGTATACGAAGTCATTTAGTGGGGGTGGAGTGTCTTCGTTGGTAACAATATAAATAAGTGATATTTGATTCTACCGATCAAAAATTATAAAGTATATTTACCTCAGTATACAATTCGAAAAATATACATTGTGAGGAAAATAAATAGTATAAAAACTCTAAGTAGGAAAAACAACACATGCACACACGAATCAGTGAAGTCAACACAGACTGAGACGTTGGGATATCTGACATCGGACGGTCCGAGGAGACAGGTAACCTAAGAGGTCCGTTCTTATGACCTCACCCAACGGTACGGGAGGAGGTTCCCTAGAAGGGTTGGGTCCCTACTTTGGGTGTAGAGAATATAAAGGACGTAACCGTCCACCCAAGAAATGGTGACTCGGTGAACCCTTCAGACAACACATATAGTTATTGAAAAAAAAGAGAAAATAACGACCTATTGTAATGTTAGATGTTTATATGATACCGAACAAATAGGTGATGTAAACAACCTGATGACTCGACAAGGGTCAAACCCCTATTATACTTATTAGAACGACACTTGTAAGTCCATGTTCAGAATGACACCTTTATATAAAAATACAAAGAACCCACTTTTGAATGAACATCTTATCACTCTAGTGTCTCCTCCATACATAAATCAAGTTGTTTTCCAACGGTTTTAAGAATAATTCGTCAAGGAGGTGAAATTGATAAAAAGTAAGGGAAGTTATTGTAAACTCCCAAAGTCAACGAGACACAGGAGTCATTGTAAATTGTAATAGTCAGAAAAATTAAAACCGTTGAGACTATATATACGTTGTCAATAGAATATTAAATTCACTGGATTCTCAACCGAGAAAAAACTTTCTCAGTACCCCGAATAAAAATTTTAAGTCTCGGTAAGTATTTATTGAACCTTTTTTACATAAACTTACAGATAAGAGTATACATCTTAACAATCCTATATACATTTTCCACTTTCTCTTTTTACACGTGGACAGGATTGTCTCGAATGTAAGAATTGTAGATACCATTGTACATTCTGGACACACTGACTGAGTCTTACGACGTTCTAAACTTATTCTTACCAGTAACGTTGTCAGTTGACGGTCTCTTCAGAAATTTGACCTCTAACTTTTTACTCACGATAAACTCAATGTCTTATTTCACTCCTTACTTCGACCGTAAGACGATCCTTTTATCGGTCGTACTCTGGGATCCAAGTTTTGTTCGTTCCTCACACCTACACCTTTTCACTCCCGGACGTGGAGGAAGACGTTTAAAATCCGAAGGTACTTTTAGTGTTATGGTGGTCCAGGGTGCGGTTCCAAACCAACAGATCGGTAAGAAGAACGATGTACAAATGTTGATTTAATAAAGAGTAAATATTAAAGTGTGATGTTTTAACTTTGGTTATAAAGTCACATGATCACTCTACATCTCCTAAACGGGATACACCGTCCAGTTTACTTACTGTTTCAGATTACATACAAAAGACAAAAAAACTTCAACCTTCGTAAAACCTGTTGAGAAATGTGTTTTCCCTTCGTCTTCAGACACTTCTTTCGTCACAGAGTAAAAAAATTTTATCCAAACTCTGAAAGGAAGTAATCAAAAGAACGAGAAAAAGGAGTCTTTTCATATAGTATATTATGTACTCTTTTATTCGAACGTCAGTTAGTCTATGTGGACTCAAATACCAGACACAGAACTCATTCAATTAACCTGAGGCATTTGGAGCGGAAAGAGTAGAGATTTTAACCCTATTACTATCTTGAACGGAGTAGTAAAACAACTCTCCTAATGTATTCTATTACGTACAATTCACGAAACGTGTCAGAGACCGAGTCATTTACAGTCAACAAAAATAATGAGAGAACTAGTGGAAACAGTCAAAGTGGACTAAGGAATGATTCATAAGGATGTATTATTCATAATTTATTTTTCATACGTGTCACGCGTATTGTCCGTATCACAAGTCAACGGACTTAAGTGACTATCCAAATTATAGAAGGTTGTCTCGATTTAATTAAATACCAAGAGAACTAAAAGGAAGTAACTTTGTTATCGGGTATATATTAGACCTTAGAAATTTACTTACGTACTTACTTAGATTGAACTGAAAAATATTACGACTTTATATAAGTTTTAAATACGGACTTTTCTTATAATTTACACCTTATCTACCCTCTAAGAGTCTAGTGTACCAATGCCACAGTTCTGAGTGCCCTTAAAAAGACTCTGTGCCCGTTGAATTAGGGATTGTTGTCCGTCACCACGTTATACCCAAACTTAGGGTTCCATGATGGTACCGGAAACAAAAATAATCAACGTTTTTGTCGGTCGACGAGTCTACTTCACTAGTCACCCTGAGACCCTGTTTGAGAGATGATTTTTTATAGTGGGGAGGTGGTGGACCGATCGTGAGACTGACTTTGACAACTTATTAAGGGACAATTTTACTTTTATTAATTGTGTAAGTCGTCAGACAACTCGGGTGGTCTGAAATTTGACAAATTAGTCTACTTAAAGAGTAACTGGAATTAACATTTGGAAACACCGTTAAACCCGTTAAGAGATTGTCCGTTTCTTCTGTTTGTTCTGTTTTATACCGTTCGTTCTCAAAAGTAGACCCGTTCGTTCGAAGTTCTATGTTACACATACTCCCTCCGACCCTCGTCCTGACACTCTGTCTCCTGTTTCTAAACTTAAAATAAGGTATTAAACTACACATACGTCTGAACCAGTCAGAAGTTTAAGAACTTTGTACACAAGGAATGGATGTATTATTTCTTTACGTGAAGACAAAATTTATTATGAGTACTATAATCACTCTTTGTTCTAATATAAGTGATTTCAGGACACCTATGTATTTCGTAGGTTATATTGTGTATTACGATAAAAAAAAAAAAACATCAAATAACCATTACATTTTAGAACCTTTCTTGTATAGACAACTTCTTAACTTTATCCATTCGTATTATTTTTTAGGACTACTTCGTCATTAAACTGAATAGTAATCAGAATTATACTACAACGAGGTAGTCATAGTAATAGAATAAACTAGAAATGTCTTTGCGACACTGAATCCCGACCATAAAGATAGGGGTAAAATATCTACTTCCACAGCTCTAGTTACGTACACTCAGTAGGACTTGTCGTAGTAAAAGTAGACATGGAGTGACGACTGTCTTATTGTACCCGTGATGATTCTCCGACTTCGAATGTCTTTTTATGTTCTTTTTTTTTTATTCATGAAAATTTATAAACTACGTTTTCCTTCTTCCTTCTAAAGAAGTAATTAACTCTGTCAATCTCATCACAACTATATTATGTCAATCTTTCTCTTGAGAAGATTGGTAACATGGGACTTTTTCTTCTCAACACGCCGTAATTTCTTCTACATTATAAACTGTATGTTCGAGTCATGTATCTGACTTTTCCTCTGGGACCGAAGAGACTTTCTGAAATCTAAGTATCAGATCTGTTTATCAAGTAAGACTTTGTCTTATAACTTATCTTTACCGTTTTCTTCGTTCTATAATCATATTCTGGTTAGCCCAAGTATTCACGTTAGATATGGTCCGATTGAGTTAAAAGATTCCCGAAACAAAAACGACGACGATTGGATGACAGTTGACTAACTAATTAATTAGTTTCCTTAATAAGATATAGATGCTTGTACTATTTTTAAAGAATTAAATGGGAACACCAGTTCTACTTGTGTACTCTATACCTGTTATTCATTTATCTCATCGAACTATTATCCAGTGTTCTACTATATGTTCACCTTAATTTCTTGACTCCAGGTTTCCATTACTCCAAAGACCACCTGCCGGTCTCAAGACAGGTTTTCAGAATTTAGACTCCTTCGAATTTTACTGGGTCAACGTAAATCGGGATGTACTCCTACTGTACCATCCAAATTTGTAAAATATAGAGGGTGTTAAATAAAGAGGGACTAGTAGGAGTAATCGTTGGGACCAAGACTAGAGGGAGGAAGACGAAACTGAAAGGTAGAACAACTAGACGGTTGAAAGGAGAAGAAATTGAAAGACTCGAAGTCGGTCGAATAAGGAAAAACAATTCCGTAAAGACATCTCTGGTGAATCTTTATTCTCTATCAGGAGTGAGAGTCTTTCTAAAATCCTAAAGATACGAGACACTTGACCAGAGTACTTTTTGAGTCTAATTAGTAATAAAAGATATTCAAAGTTATTAGACAAATTAACTAGTCAGTACATGTTGAGAGGCTGGGACACCTGACATCGGTCGGTCAAAGGAGAAGTCCGTTCCTATGACCTCACCCGACGATACGGGAGGAGGTCCCCAAGAAGGGTTGGGTCCCTAGTTTGGGTCCAGAGTGTGTAACGTCCTCCTAAGAAATGATAGACTCGGTGGTCCCTTCGGTCCAAAATTATTATCAATGGTATTAATTCATCAGTACATACCTACACTCTTAACCTGATATTTCTTTCGACTCGCGGTTTCTTAACTACGAAAACCTGGTACCACAACCTTTTCTGAGAACTTCCAGGGAACCTGACGTTCCTTTAGGTTGGTCAGGTAGGATTTCTAGTCAGGACTTATGAGAAACCTTCCTGTCTACGACTTCGACTTTGAGGTTATGAAACCGGTGGACTACTCGTCCTGACTGAGTAAACTTTTCTGGGACTACGACCCTTTCTAACTTCCACCCTCCTCTTCCCCTACTCCTACTCTACCAACCTACCGTAGTGGCTGAGTTACCTGTACTCAAACTCATTCGAGGTCCTCAACCACTACCTGTCCCTTCGGAACGTACGACGTCAGGTACCCCAGCGTTTCTCAGTCTGTACTGACTCGTTGACTTGCTTGACTTGGTATTAATACATGAATAATTGTGGTCGTGATACGAGTCTGAAAAAATTTTTTTATAACGATGACATTTACGAATAACCGTAAGTAATCAGGATATACAGTTTACTCCTTTGGTTTCATCACTACTGTTACTTTATTCTCCATTGTACCCTTACTACAGTGTAAGTTCTCTAATACTAATTTAAAGTATTGTTTTTTAATGTCGTCAATTTAAATCCATCCGTCTTATGACAGCTATACCTTACTTAAGATCTCTCCTACTTTATTCAACCATTTTTCTAGACTTCTAGTTAAATACCCTCGTTTTTACTTTCTTACCTCCGATCTATTTGACCTCCTAAACCCTCTTTTTCCACAGACAAAGGTTTGTTTATTCTACAATAGTGTCCTACCTTTCATAAGGTAAATAACTGTCATAAGGTCTTACATCCGATTCTTGTTCTTTAATATCCCTCCATCTAAAGTTAAGTTATGTTTTTTTTTAACTTCAGAAACTTCTACCTTATAAGATGAAGTAGTTAATGTGAGAGACAATGTCCATAAGTGGTGAGTTGTTTTTAAACATCTTGTTTAAGAATGTATCCCGTCTTTTAACTAATCAAGTCACTGATCGTTCACGTCCCAATCCCGGGTGACTATGACTGATTTTTATCGTAATTTAGTGAAGTACAATAAAGGAAAAAAGTGAAAGAAAGTTAGAAAAAATAAGGACAGTTCCTCTTAGAGCTTAAACATGATCACAGAGTTTATAAACGACAACAGAAAGTCAAGAAGTCAGTAACAGACTGAGAAACACTTGGGTACCTGACGTCGTGTGGTCAAAAGGACAAGAAGGGGTAGAGGACGTCGAACGAGTTTGAGCACAGGTAACTCAGTCACTACGGTAGATTTGTAGAGTAGAAGACAACAGGGGAAAAGGAGGACGGAAGTCAGAAAGGGTCGTAGTCCCAGAAAAGGTTACTAAGACAAGAAGCTTAGTCCATCGGTTTCATAACCTCGAAGTCGAAGTCGTAGTCGGGAAGACTATTTATAAGTCCTGACTAAAGGAAATTCTAACTGACCAACCTAGAGGAACGTCAGGTTCCCTGAGAGTTCTCAGAAGAGGACGGCCCTCGGTCACACTCCTTAGGGCGGGTACTGTTCCAGTACTCCTTCCTTCGACTGTATGCGTTCCGCACGAGTCTGAAGTCCCCGGGGAGACCTTTAAGGATTCGTACATGGGGTTGTTTTTAGACGGCTAAAAACACGAGACGAAAAGGTGAGAAGACTGTAAAAGACCTTTTTCAGTTAAGTCCCGAAATCAGAAGACGTAAACTTTCTCACAAAGTTAGGTTTTTGGGGAGACTACCGGATGGACGTCCTGAGCATGTCGACGTGCACACTAACAAACTCCGGAGGACTGGCGTCCTCCGTGTCCTTCGAATTTTGTAGGATCCTTACATCCTCGAAGGTTCCTCAGTTTTTAGAAATCTTATCCTGACTAATTTTCAAAGTAAACAACTCAGTTACGAACGACGACTTAAAAGTATAGGAAATAAAAATCTATATCAACCATATATCTTTTTGTTCATCATCTGGAACATAATCGTTGTAATCTATAAACTCAATTCATGGAAGAAACAATATTGGGTGACGTGGAAACAAGATATCTCTACATTGAAATCGCGAAATTCCTCTACATCTAATTTCTTTTTGTGAACTCCCCTTTGTTTTAATTGTAAGTAATGCCTTCTCTCGGTTTTTCACAATTGTTCGGAGCACCGGTCTTCTATTACATTTAGTGGACTCTGGAAAACATATGTTTTACTATATGCCTTTCTTAGACCCAACGCTTGCGATGTATTAAAACACAATGGGTAACTAGAGGCACAAAATATTTTTCATATTTTCCGGAAGACTTGTTATTTCCTACCCTGGTCGAAGAGCCTGGTCAAAGAGCTTGATCAGAGAGCCGGACCAAAGAACCCTTAGACCGAGGGGGGTCACAGAGAGAGAGAGAAGAAGAGAGAGAAAGGGAGGGAGACGAGAAGTTAAAGTCCGATTTAAAGGTAGACCCCGTACCTCAGAGCGGTCCAGATGAATGAACGGGAACGGGACCGACAATTCTGGGTGCGCTTTCCCTCGAATTCCGCTCCGTGGGAATCTATAAGTTCGCCCGTGGCCACCGGGTTGCATCTACCACGTTTAAGGAACAGACCTTAAAATAACCAGAAGGCGCATTTGTTCGATAAGTCGGGAGAAGGAGGTGAACTAGAAGAATGATGTGATATCAAAGAATTAGATTAGAATATAGTTAGTTATTTGTTCAGAAAGGTGCGGTTGCGGCAGGTGGGAAGCTAAAGGGACCTAGGTGGCCCCGACCTGGGGGCGTAAGAGGTTGTGGTGTCAAGTTTTCGTAGTTAAGGAGTCACAAGTCGGAAAAAAATGACAGGTCAAGAGTATAGCATCCACTGATGGTCTTTTAGGTATGGAAACTGATACACCTGAAAACATCCGTTTCATTGAAGAGACGGAAAATTTTACGACAGATCCAAACAGTAACAAAAAGAAGGTTCCTCGTTCACAGAAAATTAAAGTACCGACGTCAGTGACAGGTGTCACTAAAACCTCGGGTTCTTTTATTTTAGAGTTTGTAATTTTTTTTTTGGAGTTTATATGGATAAAATATAAGTAGGGTCTAATAATGAAGAATTCTACAAGTAAAGAGACAAAGTAGATGATTGAGAAGAAGTACTTCAAATAAAGGAGTACGTAAGAAATCCCTAAAAATATACTCCAGTAGAAATCCCTCTCTCTCAGAGTGACTCCACACTAATACTGAGGTGTTCTTACTAAACTCTTTAAAAAGACGGTTTATTCGGTCCCTAAAGAGACCAAGTACGAAGCAACTCCTCCCCCTCACAACTAACGAAGAAGTCAAACACACGAAGTGCTTTCCACGTCATTATATTTATGTCTGTGGTGGGTATCTTTCCTACCACTTCCTATCTCTAAAATTAAAGAATGACTATAGTAGAAAAAGAAGTGTACTTTCAAAGAAACGGTCACTTGGTGCGTTTCAAATCCCTAAAAGGATCGCACACTCTGATCCTTTGATAAACTTTGAGGTATAGAGTTCGAATATTAACTGAAGATCCGAAGGTAAAAGGAACCTACGATCGGTTCAAGAATCGTCAATGCAGAATGTTTATGGGTTACAATCAAAGAGAATGTCAAGTTGAAACTAAAAAGGGAAACTAAGAATATGTACTTCTAAAGGAAAGGTAAGAACTTAACGGTACATTATGTAAAAATTTACATAAAGTAGGTCGTAAGGGTAAAAAACAATCTTGTATTAACAAAATGTTACAACACAATCAAAGACAACATGTTGTGACACTAAGTCGGTATACACACACACACATATATATATATATGTGTGTATATGTATATATATAGGGAAGGGAGAACTCGGAGGGAGGGTGAGGGGACAAGGTGGGGAGATCTAGTAGTGTCTCGTAGTTCGACTCGATGGGTACGATATGACACCGAAAGACGGTAGATAGACAAAATGGGTACCATCACGTATATACAGTCACAATGAGACAAAAATTTCCCTCGTTATCTCAGATGAATAATCACACAGTCATGTCGAGACAGAGTCGATGTGGAGGTAAAAGATTTTCTCTCTCATTTTGAATCCCAGTCCGTAAAACCGTACCTTATCATAGATTGATTAAAGTATCGAAACAAAAGTAAAATTAAAATGCCACAGAAAACACCTTACACACACACACCCCCCCCAACAAACGAACAAACAAAACCACTTTCAAAACAACTTTTTATTAAGAATACGGTATAAGAAACGGGTAAATTTTATATGTCACGTTGACAAAAATTGTTTTATACGTTGATGGTGATTCAGTTAAAATCTTATAAGAGTAGTGAGGTTTTCTTCGGGACATGTGAACCGATGATGAGAAGAAAACAAGTGAAGGAAGGGAAGTTGTGAAGTCAAGTCAAGTCAACTCAAGTCAGCGAGTCAACACAGACTGAGAAACGCTGGGGTACTTAGTGTCGTGCGGTCCGGAACGACAGGTAGTGGTGAGGGCCTCAAGTGAGTCTAAGTGCAGGTAGCTCAGTCACTACGGTAGGTCGGTAGGGTAGGAGATCAGTGTTTCGACGAAAGACGGAGATATCCAAACGAATAAGAGGAGAAACTACGTTTACCTTAATATATTAGACATAAAAGAAACTGACCGAAGAAACTGAATCGTATTCCAAAAACTCCAAATGGGTACAAAATCGTACATACCTATGAAATAAGGAAAAGGACCAGTATATTATAAAGTAATATACTTATGTGATGTAAAACAAATAGGTAAGTAGTCAACTACCTGTAAACGTCAACCAAGATGGAAAGACCGATAATACTTATTACGACGATACTTGTAAAACCATGTAAACCCTTTCAAAAAATTTCTGTATATACAAGTGAAGAGAATCTACATATATATCCTCTCCGTAACAGTCCAGTATACCATTGAAATAGAAGTTAGTAAATTCCTTGACAGTCTAACAAAAGGTTTCATTCACATGATAAAATTTACAAGTGGTCATTACATGACCCAAGGTTAAAGAGGTGTAGGAACGGTTGTAAACAATAACTGACAGAATAACTACTATCGATAAGACTACCAACGTTATAACGTAGAGTAAAACCGAAACCAAACGTAAATTGACTACCAGTTACTTAACTTATAGAAAAATACATGAATAACCAGTGAAAATGTAAAAGTAATTTCTTTAGAAATAAGTTTAAGAAATGAAAATTTAACCCGATCAATAAAGATAATAACTCAAATAGACAATGTATATATAATATATATTTCAGAAAGTAGTCCATACCCTAAATGTTTATAAGAGAGGATAAGACAACCAGTCAACAGAAAGGAGTAAGAACATTTACATGAAACTACGTATTTTCAAAAATTAAGACTATTTCAGATTAAACAGATAAAAACAGAAGTCAACGAACACGAAAACCAATATAGTTACTTTAGTAACGGTTTAGGTTCGAGTGCTATTAAACGAGGAAACAAAAGAAGATTCTGAAAAGCTGTAGAGGATCTAAATCCTGATATTAGACAAAACGCCTTTAAAAACATATACTATACTCCATTCACAAACAACCGTAAAATTTTATTGTCATCATTATCTCTTTAATAAAAATTTTATATTGATACATGTATTTTCACACAATATAAATTACTTTTTTACATTTCATAAATTATCACATACGTATACACTTGTCCCGTTTTTATTACTTCACTATATACCGATTTACTACTGAGAATCTATGGAAGGATCTAACTAATTATGATTTAATAAGAGGGGTCACCGAGTCGTTATTTCTGAAACGGACGTTAAGTCTTCTGTCCTTTACGTCCAGACCAGACCTTCTAGAGAACATCCTTCCGTACCGATGGGTAAGGGTAAAAGAACACACCTTTTAGGGTACCTGTCTCTTTGGACCGTCCGAAGTCAAGTATACCAACGTTTCTCAGCCTGTGTTGACTTCACTGACTCGTGTATATATTAGACTCACCTTTGTTTAATGGATAGTTTTAAAAACAAAAAGTTACTTAAAAATAAAACTTGTAAGAGTTTAAATGTCTTTTTAAAATTATTGTGTTACTTATACGTTTAATAAAGTGGACTTAAGGGGTTAATAAATAGGAAACAGATAAGAGAAATAGGAGGATATATCATTTCTAAACTGAAGTGGATAACCGAAGGGACCACCGAGTCTACCATTTCTTAGACGGACGTTACACCCTCTGGATGCAAACTAGGGACCCAACCCTTCTAGGGGACCTTTTCCGTTACCGTTGGGTGAGGTCATAAGAACGGACCTCTTAGGGTACCTGTCTTCTCGGACCATCTGATGTCAGGTATACAACGTTTCTCAGTCTACACTGACTTCGTTGAATCGTGTGTACGTATTTCTCTTCAGACTAGTAACGATACTGAGAACCCGCTATTGGAATTTGTGAAAGGACTGTCTTTATAAAAACCTTAAGTAGTACCACCACCACGAAATCAACGATTCAGTACAGACTAAGAACGTTAGGGTACCTGACATCGGACGGGTCCGGGGAGACGGGTGTCCTAAGAGATCCACTCTTATGACCTGAACGCAACGGTAAAGGAAGAGGTCTCTTAGAAGGGATGGGTCCTTAGTTTGGATCCACAGGACGTAACGTCCGTTTAAGAAATGGTTGACTCGATACTCCCTTCGGTACCATCCGGGGATTCCAGTATGGTCATTAAAAATGATCATTCCACTGAGGGTCACCTTCGTCTGGTGTGATCTTTCCGGTTGGAATATTAATCTCCTGACCCCGAAACCCGGTATATTATAATCGGAATGTAGACCTCCCCCTCGTCCAACGATCTCTAATTCAAGTTACTGTATCCGTTACTTAGTTATTAGAACTAATACATTACTTCACTGTCATTTTGGAGAGCTGTGACTTCGAACTCACTCGAAAGGACCAACCGTTATAAGACATGTATGACAGTAGACAATTACGGTCCTCCACCATGTAGGATCCCTACTATCATCGAAATTAAGACATTAGAAGGGTCTGGTACGGAATGACGACCCCAGGTCGGGGTCACCTAGGTTCCATTAAGTTTCACCCCTGCCTCAGTCGTTAACTAAATCTCTCTCTATTCCTTTCTTACAACATCTATTCTTTTATCTCCTCTCTTTCTCCGACTATAAGGAACCAAATGTATCTTTCGGTTATTTTGAGGATCTTTTCCTCAAACAGAACAAGTGCCTCCGGTTTCCACGGGAGGTCCAGAAGGCTCCCTCACTTCTACGTCTTGCAGAAGGGCAAGTCCAGAATCTTTGGGTCCGTCTATTCACTCGTGTCCCTCGGAGGTACGAGGTTCCCTAGTCGGACTTTTTCTCTCCCTTTCCCTCTCTCTCTCTCTCTTACTAACTGTCTTTCTTTCTGTGACCCACTGGTTCGACAAAGTCACTCGCTCCGGGGAATAAATAAAAATTTTTCCTGAAAATATGGAGAAGGTGTTTACTACAACACATGGAATAGAAGACCAGAACCTCCGAACACTTGTAAAATTCTGGGAGAAAACTATTTCCGACAAGTTGGTCTTTTGAATAAAAGGGAACTTCACAAAAAAAGAAATATAAAGATTAGATACAGTCGGAGTCTTTCATAGTTTGTTTCAATATAAAGAGTGCCTCGTTTCCACATCATTCAATGTTGTTTCTTTCTTGGTTAATCGAGTTTTCAGACTACACCAATCAAAGTTCCGGTGATAAAACAAAAGAATGTAAGGTTGATACAATTGATTGCGTGAGGGTCCACGTGTCACCTATTCTCTATACCCTTGAATGTTGTTCGTAACCGGGTTATTACTTTAGGATGTGGTCGTGATGAGATTATTGAAAATTGAGAAACTTTCCGAGATACAAAATCCGATGGGCACGGAGAGTGTCAACCCTCCGACACTTGTTAGTATATGACAAGTATGACAAGTACCTCAAGAGTCCCCTTCTTATGACTTCACCAAACGGTAAGGGAAGAGGTCACCTGGTGTAAGACAGTGTGGAGAGGTTTTACTGGGTGGGTAGAACCCAACGGGGCCCCCGTACCGAATCAAAGTAACTCAATCTGTTCCGACACCAGGATCATACTAATCCAACTGATCTAAAGACACTCATACCAAAGTCACACAGACGGGAGACTCTGGGAGAACGTTGTGGATGGTAAAATGAACCCAAAGAGAATGGAACTCGCACCCCATAGAGAAGTTCCGACGAGGTCGTTTCGTGTCGGCGACGAGGAATGGAACCTACTTCCAATAGAGGAAGACGACGGGAAGGACTTGAAGTCGCACCCTACCGAGGAAATCCGGGAGGACTCGGACTCGTCGGTGGTGAGGAACCTGAACTCCAACGAGGTGAACCAGCGGCGGGACCGGAGTCCGTACCCCAACGAGGAAGACTGGTGACGGGTTCCGGAGCCCGTGACGGGAAGTGTAGTCTGCGCCCTACCGAGGAGGACCGGTGGCAGGGACCGGAGCCCACTCCCCATAGAGGTAGACCGGTAACGCTAACTGGAGCCTCCGCCTCATCGAGGAGAACCGGAAAGGACGCGGCAGCGTCTGACCGTGAGATCCGGTGACAGGGACTGGAGCCTGTACCCCATCGAGAGCCGGCGAGAATCACACGGTCGTCGACGGTGACAGTGGACGCGAATACTTTTCCGTTTTACTATCCTATGACTTTCTCCTTGAGGGGTTTAGTCATCCACTGGTTATACGATGACCTCCAGTCACCTCTTTATTTAGGTCTTTCTTATTTCCCTACCTCAGTTTCGTTTTTGTTATGGGTCGACACCTACACTGACCACTATCTTCGTTCCAAGTTACGACATTTCTCGTTATAACGTATCCTTGGACCTTACAGTCCAGGTACTTAGTTCCGTTTAACCTTCACCAGTTTGTCCTCTACCGTTCTCACTTACAGTTGTAAGATCCTTAGTCGCTTGATTTTACCTGACCTTACCCACTTAAATTGAGTCTACTGGTAATATAGATGATGACGTCCGTCTTTATGGAGTCTTCTTTACCTCATCGGTAGTACCAGTTGTCTTCTCAGGTTTTACGTCATGAACCTACGTCAGAGTTTTTACTGTCTTACTAGAGACAAGCAAAGGTTCCGTTTGGTAAGTTATAGTGTCATTAGGTTCAGATACGGGGTTGGTCATTACGACTTCTTCGACTTCAACTCGCCAAGATACTTCTTGAAGTTCTGGAAAATCTTGATTGTGGGTTTTTTCTACAGGAAAAGTAATATCCCCTGACCTTACGTTTTCATCCTTCAGTTCTTTACGGACCTCATTGTCCGTTTAAACCGGAACCTCATACCTTACTTCGTCCCGTTTCTGATTATTTCAAAACGGTTCTTTTACGTGACCAGTATCGTTTGTGGGAGAAGGTTGTTGTGTTCTCTTCTGAGATGTGTACCTGTAGTGGTCTACCAGTTGTGGTTTTAGTCTAACTAATATAAGAAACGTCGTTTTCTACCTCTTCGAGATATGTCAGTTGCTTTTGTTCTGGTCCTCGACTGACACCGAGTCTAGTACTTGAGGAATAATGGTTTAAGTCTGAGTTTAACTTCTTTCGTCCCTTATGACGATCTAGTAAGTCTATACTGGATTTACTTTAGAGAATACTAATATGTCATCTTCACCCTTTATCTAAATTCCCGGATCCAGACTATCTATCTCACGGACTACTTCATACCTTACTCCAAGTACTGTAACATCTCCTCTGTCCCTAGTTCTGGTAGTGGTACCTTTTCTTTACGTTTTTTCGTTTTACCGACAGACCCCTTCGGAATGTTTATCGACACTTTTCTTCTCTTCACTCTTCGGTTCTCTTTCCTTTCTATGTTGGTACACTTACGTCTCCAGGTTCTTGTCGTTCTTCTCTATTCTTTCTGAAGAAGTCGCTAGTTACGTTTCTTTATCTCCTTTTGTTGTCTTACCCTTTCTGGTCTCTAGAGAAGTTCTTTTAATCTCTATGGTTCCCTTGTAAAGTACGTTTCTACCCGAGTTATTTCCTGTCTTTACCATACCTGGATTGTCTTCGTCTTTTATAATTCTTCTCCACTGTTCTTATGTGTCTTCTTGACATTTTTTTTTCCTAGAAGTGCTGGGTCTATTAGTGCTACCACACTAGTGAGTAGATCTTGGTCTGTAGAATCTTACACTTCAGTTCACCCGGAATCTTTCGTAGTGATCCTTGTTTCGACCACCTCCACTACCTTAAGGTCAACTCGATAAAGTTTAGGACTTTCTACTACGACACTTTCACGACGTGAGTTATATGGTCGTTTAAGCCTTATGAGTCATTACCGGTGTCCTGACCTTTTCCAGTCAAAAGTAAGGTTAGAGTTTCTTTCCGTTACGGTTTCTTACGAGTTTGATGACGTGTTAACGTGAGTAGAGTGTGTGATCATTTCATTACGAGTTTTAAGAGGTACAACCGAAGTCGTTATAAACCGGACACTTGAAGGACTACAAGTTGGACCAAAATCCTTTCCGTCTCCTTGGTCTCTAGTTTAACGGTTTTAGACGACCTAATACCTTTTTCGTTCTCTCAAGGTCTTTTTGTAGATAAAGACGAAATAACTGATACGGTTTCGGAAACTGACACACCTAGTGTTCTTTGACACCTTTTAAGACTCTCTCTACCCTTATGGTCTGGTGGACTGGACTAAGAACTCTTTATACATACGTCCAGTCCTTCGTTGTCAATCTTGACCTGTGCCTTGTTGTCTGACCGAGGTTTATCCTTTTCCTCATGCAGTTCCGACATACAACAGTGGGACGAATAAATTGAAGATACGTCTCATGTAGTACTCTTTGCGACCCGACCTTCTTTGTGTTCTACTTTAGTTCTAACGGCCCTCTTTATAGTTATTGGAGTCTATACGTCTACTGTGGTGGGATTACTGTCTTTCACTTCTCCTTGATTTTTCGGAGAACTACTTTAACTTTCTCCTCTCACTTTTTCAACCGAATTTCGAGTCGTAAGTCTTTTGTTTCTAGTACCGTAGACCAGGGTAGTGAAGTGCCCTCTATCTACCCCTTTGTCACCTTTGTCACAGTCTGAAATAAAACCCCCCGAGGTTTTAGTGACCTCTACCACTAACGTCGGTACTTTAATTTTCTGCGAATGAGGAACCTTATTTTCAATACTGGTTGGATCTATCGTATAAGTTTTCGTCTCTGTAATGAAACGGCTGATTCAAGTCAGATCAGTTCCGATACCAAAAAGGTCATCAGTAAATACCTACACCCTCAACCTGATATTTCTTTCGACTCGTGACTTCTTAACTACGAAAACTTGATACCACAACCTCTTCTGAGAACTCTCAGGGAACCTGACGTTCCTCTAGGTTGGTTAGGTAAGACTTCCTCTAGTTGGGACCTAAAGAAACCTTCATTATTACGATTTCGACTTTGAGGTCATGAAACCGGTGGAGTACCCTTCTCAACTGAGTAACCTTTTCTGAAACTACGACCCTCCCTAACACCTGTCTTCCTCTTCCCCTACTGGTTCCTACTCTACCGACCTACCGTAGTGACTGAGTTACCTGCACTCAGACTCACTTCAGGCCCTCAACCACTACTTGTCCCTCCGGACCGCACGAGTTAAGTACCCCAGCGTTTCTCAGTGTGTGCTGACTCACTGACTTGACTTGACTTGTTAGGATACGTATCGACTTTTTCAGACCTATTTGGACGGTTCGTTCGATCTTATAATTGTCTCCTCCAAACTAAACTCTGTGAGGAAAATATACGTCCTCTGACATTTGACCTCGTGATTCAATATAAAAAGGTCTCTTTTCACCAGCCCTTATCGGGGACAATTACAGTTTTCTCACTCACTTTTCATATTACGCCATTCTGTCTGTCTGAGACCTAAAAACCCCATCTACGATCTCTTTCAGGTTCCCTGGGGACTCTGGACTAAGGTGGCAACGTAAAACAGTCCGGGGAAGGGAGTACTGTAAACGGTGACCGTCCTAAGGGGTACGACCGAGGGTCGTGGAATGTAAAGGGAAAGAAGACAACGAAGATGGAACATAGGAGTAATACATTTTGAAATTAGTATTCATATCCCAAAGGGACTCAAGAGACTCAGTAAAATCACTTGATAGCTTGAACTTCTACTAAATGTCTGTCGAAGATTGAAGGTCAATACTTTACTTCCGTCAGAAAACACTCTGATAAGGAAGACTTAAACGTCAGACTCAGGAGAGGCTTTTATTTTACACTTGAAGGACTGCGAAGGAGAGAGTTATGAAGTCGTGAGTAGAGAACGTTTGTTCTGAGAGGAGGTATTGACGTTATTATAAAAAATTTAATGGATTGTATGTTAGATATAAGTTAATAGGGTCAACACGGTGTTTCCACAATTATAAGTAATATTTTTACTATGATTCTTTATTGTAATACGGAAGATAAAAATTTTAAGAGACAGAAAATACTTCTCTTTTGAAAACCTCTTGTCAATATACCTTTTGTCTGTGGTTTTCTAAAGTCAAACTTCGTATTAGTACTCCTTTTTTTGTAAAACTATAAGACAGGGTAGCCTCGTTGACTGATATCTATCCACCACCCACTTCCTCGACGAAAACTTCCCTCTTCTTTGTTGTTACTTCCTTTTGGTAACTTATTACCAAATTCGAAAAAAAAATTAATTTTAATTAAAAAACTTCCAAAGTCAAGTCAAGTCAAGTCATCGAGTCAGCACAGACTGAGAAACGCTGGGGTACTTAGCGTCGTGTGGTCCGGAGGGACAGTAGTGGTTGAGGGCCTTAAGTGAGTCTGAGTACAGGTAGCTCAGTCACTATGGTAGATCGGTAGAGTAGGAGCCAGCAGGGGAAGAGGAGGACGGGGGTTAGGGAGGGTCGTAGTCTCAGAAAAGGTAACTCAGTTGAGAAGGGTACTCCACCGGTTTCATGACCTCAAAGTCGAAGTCGTAGTAAGGAAGGTTTCTTTAAGGTCCCGACTAGAGGAAGTCTTACCTGACTAACCTAAAGGATCGTCAGGTTCCCTGAGAGTTCTCAGAAGAGGTTGTGGTATCAAGTTTTCGTAGTTAAGAAACCGCGAGTCGAAAGAAGTGTCAGGTTGAGAGTGTAGGTATGTACTGATGACCTTTTTGATATCAGAACTGATCTGCCTGGAAACAACTGTTTCATTACAGAGACGAAAACTTATACGATAGATCCAACCAGTATTTAATAGAAGGTTCCTCATTCGCAGAAAATTAAAGTACCGACGTTAGTGGTAGAGGTCACTAAAACCTCGGGGGGTTTTATTTCAGACTGTGACAAAGGTGACAAAGGTGTAGATANGTTGTGGTATCAAGTTTTCGTAGTTAAGAAACCGCGAGTCGAAAGAAGTGTCAGGTTGAGAGTGTAGGTATGTACTGATGACCTTTTTGATATCAGAACTGATCTGCCTGGAAACAACTGTTTCATTACAGAGACGAAAACTTATACGATAGATCCAACCAGTATTTAAAAGAAGGTTCCTCATTCGCAGAAAATTAAAGTACCGACGTTAGTGGTAGAGGTCACTAAAACCTCGGGGGGTTTTATTTCAGACTGTGACAAAGGTGACAAAGGTGTAGATAAAGGGTACTTCACTACCCTGGTCTACGGTACTAGAAACAAAAGACTTACAACTCGAAATTCGGTTGAAAAAGTGAGAGGAGAAAGTTAAAGTAGTTCTCCGAAAAATCAAGGAGAAGTGAAAGACGGTATTCCCACCACAGTAGACGTATAGACTCCAATAACTATAAAGAGGGTCGTTAGAACTAAAGTAGAACACAAAGAAGGTCGGGTCGAAAAGAGTACTACATGAGACGTATCTTCAATTTATTCGTCCCACTGCTATATGTCGGAACTCATGAGGAAAAGGATAAACCTTGGTCAGACAACAAGATACAAGTCAAGTTTGACAACGAAGGACTAGACGTATATCCAAAGAGTTCTCCGTCCAGTCCACGAGACCATAAGGGTAGAGAAAGTCTTAAAAGGGTGAAAAATTTTTAACTTCATATCAACTAAATGTTACAACAAGTTCAAAGTCCACATATCGTTCATTATGGTAATATATATATTATATATATATATCTTTATTATATATATAAGAAAAAGTCTAATAAAAGGGAACATACAATGATGTTTTATCTCATATAGAGGATACACGAATGTCATCCAGGAACAACCAATATATAAGATATATATCATCATACATACTTATGTACGATTAGGATTTGAGGATTAAAACTTACAAATTTACTCTTAACGGAGTTGAACACTATTTCGTAAAGAAAAATTTGTCGTACAAAATGACATCTTCCGTATCATGTCCTATCATTTCAAATTTCATATCTAAACAACAGGATTATAATATCTTTCTTATCGTAGTAGATTTTCCTTCGTAACGTCCTAGATCCACAAAGAAGGGAAATGGACTGAATAGAATCTAAGGAAGAAGAGTGAATTGGTAAAATACGTCGTTTAAAATAACTCGGGTAAGGCACACGCTCTACTAATAGTCCGTAGTCCTAACACCGTCATTCTTGTGTCTGTTCCAAGAAGAACTTTTAGTGTAATTTCATTCCCCCTTTATATGACATATCCATTAACAGTGATATTTATCAATAAACCTTCTCTTTATGTCTTATGATATCTACAAAAACACTAAATCAGCGATACAGACTGAAAACACTGGAGTACCTGACATTGGGTGGTCCGAGGAGACAAGTACCCTAAGAGATCCGTTCTTATAACCTCACCCAACGACGAAGGTTTAGCTTGGATCCAAAGGACGTAACGTCGGTCTAAGAAATGTCTGTCGTGGTTCCCTTAGGGGTATGTACTGAAATTGGTCCTAGAATTACGCCTAGTATCTATCCGAGAGGTTCCTTCGTCGGACATTCGACTTAGGGTTTTAAATTCTAAGTGGACCCATTCCCTCCTCCCTATTCTTTATCCTTTTTTTCTTCTCCTTTATCGCATACTCTATTTGTGTCGTCCTTTCTTAGAAAAGTATATTACCCCCCACCTTAAAAACTTTACCATTTGACCAAGAAACAAGGAATTTAAAGACAAAGAGGAAACAGTTAAACGTTGAAGAATTATAGAGGGAATAGAAATGTAAAAAAGTTTAGTTGACAAAACAAACACCTTAGAATTCGTTAACTATTCTAGTCTTTCGTTCCAGACTATCTCCTTTCCGATCCAAACGGAATCTTGGAGAAACTGAAGTGGAATTGAGGTCTAGACGACAGGTGAGAATCGAGCCAACGAAGACAGGAAGAATTTAAACTTCTGATAGAGTACCGAGACCCGGTAGAAGACACCCGTGAACCTCTGGCGAAAACAAAGAGAAGGATTCTTGAAGTAGAAGTCAAATTGTGGTAGAGAGGACCCGAGGTAGTTAGAGTAAAGATAAAACGTTCCCCTTCCAAAGTAGCACACGTATGGTATTTGTTAAAAAACCACGTCGTAAACTAGACTGAGACATTTTAGGAGGAAACCTACGATTAGTATATGTATAGTCAAGTCAAGTTAAGTCAGTGAGTGAGTACAGGCTGAGAAACGTTGGGGTACTTAGGGTCGTGCGGTTCGGAGGGACAGGTAGTGGTTGAGGGCCTCAAGTGAGTCTAAGTACAGGTAGCTGAGTCACTACGGTAGGTCGGTAGAGTAGGAGACAGTAGGGGAAGAGGTTGACGGGAGTTAGGAAGGGTCGTAGTCTCAGAAAAGGTTACTCAGTTGAGAAGCGTACTCCACCGGGTTCATGACCTCAAAGTCGAATTCGTAGTAAGGGAGGTTTCTTTAGGGTCCCGACTAGAGGAAGTCTTACCTGACCAACCTAGAGGAACGTCAGGTTCCCTGAGAGTTCTCAGAAGAGGTTGTGGTGTCAAGTTTTCGTAGTTAAAAAGCCGCGAGTCGAAAGAAGTGTCAGGTTGAGAGTGTAGGTATGTACTGGTGACCTTTTTGGTATCGGAACTGATCTGTCTGGAAACAACCGTTTCATTACAGAGACGAAAACTTATACGATAGATCCAACCAGTATTGAAAAGAAGGTTTCTCATTCACAGAAAACCACTGACTTTAGTGGTAGACGTCACTAAAACCTCGGGTTTGTTCATTTCAGACTGTGACAAAGGTGACAAAGGGGTAGTACCTTTTTCGTTCTCTCAAGGTCTTTTTGTAGATAAAGACGAAATAACTGATACGGTTTCGGAAACTGACACACCTAGTGTTATTTGACACCTTTTAAGACTTTCTCTACTCATGGTCTGGTGGACTTGACGGAGAACTCTTTGGATTTACGGCCAACCTTCGTTGTCAATCTTGACCTGTACTTTGTTGTCTGACCAAGGTTTATCCTTTTCCACATGTAGTTCCGACGTATAACAGTGGGACTAATAAATTGAATATACGTCTCATGTAAATCTTTGAGACCTGACCTTCTTCGTGTTCGACCTTAGTTCTAACGACCCTCTTTATAGTTATTGGAGTCTATACGTCTACTGTGGTGGGAATACCGTCTTTGACTTCTCCTTCATATTTCTTAGAACTACTTTCACTTTCACCTCTCACTTTTTCAACCGAATTTCGAGTTGTAAGTCTTTTGCTTCTAGTACTGTAGACCAGGGTAGTGAAGTATATGTATATCTGTTTTTATTAACTGAAGTGAAAGTAATAAGAAAAACCGAGAATGAAGTAACCCGATCAACCTAAATCCGTGTCCGGGGTCAAACACATTTAAGTAAAAGTCCTACAAACATACCGAAGGGTCTATCCGAGACTCTTCCTTTCCTTCATCAGGATCGTATCATTTATGTATTTTTTCTGTTAGTACACGTAAGTACGTCGAGTAAGTTTCGTTTTTTAGGTCAATTAAGATCGTTGTTTGACGTCTGGAAATTTTGTGTACGAGGTATTATCCCCCTTGAAGTGACTAAAACAAGTGACGACAGAGAACGTTTACATCTCCACGGGTAATGTAACATCTTCAATTTACTAAAAAACAACTTATGTACCTATTTATTGATCGTTATCATCTTAATATCTGTTAGACATTTCTTTGACTACATGTTTGATGTAGCTCAAAGAGAGGGATTTATCTACATATCTGTCTTCATTTATAACAATAAATAAATATTACTCAGATACTCGAGACATAGAAGGGTTCCTACCCAGTCCCCCGGGTCTAGGAAGGTTTTTCCCGATGAGACCCCCGACCAAGTTCCTACTCGAAATCGAAACTTTACCAAGTGAACCACAGTCTCAGTTCGACAAACTTAGATTACGATCTAAGTGGTCACCTTTGCTTTAAACACACAGAATACAAAAGACAAGGAAACCAAATATAGGAACTTTGACGACATCTTTACTGGTTACTGACATTGTTTAACGATTTACTGAAAAACCACACCACATCTGTGTTGATCTAACCAACCGGGGTTGGGGGTTTCTGAAAAGATTACACGACTCGAAATAAAAGACAGGGAAGAGAGACGCTAAATCCCATCGTCCTTGGTGTGGGGTTTTGAGTCCCTAAGTGAGTTCCGTTTGAAGTTTCATAAAGTATCGGGTTCCTTCGGTGGTTAGGATTAGATAAAGAACTACGGACGACAGGTCAGGAATTAAGTCGATGGAGAATGTTGAGTAGTAATACGATTTGTGAAACTAATAAAATACCTCCATTACCGTTAAAAGAGATTTAAAACTAAAGAGACTTTTTTCTCAGACTATAATATATTTCTTGGGGTCTGACTCTTTATAATTAGGTATTGGACTTATGGTCGAAACACAAAGAATCTATAGAGAGGAAAAGTGACAAACTAACCGATATACCAGCACTACTAAAGATTACAAAGAGACCGAGAATATAGAACTTGGGATCCTTCTAGGTCTGGTTTGTGAGACGAGGAAAATAACCATATTTTTTACTTAGGTAATAAAGTAACTATAACAAATTAAACGGAAGACAGTACTCAGGGAAAATAAGAGATATTAAATGTCGACTCCGAGACACACTCTGTAACATATACTAAAAAAAAGAGGGGATGGTAGACGGTTTGACAGTGTTTAGGAGTCTTTAGTCGAAGTCACTGAAAGAAAGGGGATAATTATGAAAATCATGGTCGTTACCCAATGGTAAGACTCCCTTCTTTCACTTCTTCTTGATTTCTCGGAGGACAATTCCCACTTTCTCCTATCACTTTTTCGACCGGGTTTTGAGTTGTTATGTATAGGTGATGGTATACATTTTATCTATCGGTCACTCTTAAACGACATACTGAGTCGTTTGATTTTTGGTCCCGAGACACTGTTGGATCTCCCCACCTTACCCTCCCTCCACCGTCCTTCTAAGTTCTCCTTCCCCTGTATACAAATGGATACTGTCTGAGTACAACGACATACCATCTTTGGTTGTGTTATAACATTTCGTTAATAGGAGGTTAATTTTCATTTATTTAATTTTTTTTTTTTTCTTTTTTGATTCTAGTACCGTAGACCAGGGTAGGCGAAGTAGGTTTATCTTCCCCCTTTTCACCTTCATCACTGTATAAAATAAAAGAACCCGAGGTTTTAGCGACACCTGTCACTGATGTCGACACTTTAATTCTCTGTGAACGAAGAACCTTCTTTGCGACTGTCTGGATCTGTCACAAAATTTTTCGTCCCTACAGTGAAACAACTGTTTCCAGGTATATTAATTTCGATACCGAAAAGGTCATCAGTATATAGCTACACTCTTAACCTGGTATTTCTTCCGACTCACGGTTTATTAACTACGAAAACTTGACACCACAACCTCTTCTGAGAACTCTCAGGAAACCCTTCATTCCTCTAGTTTGGACAGTTAAGATTTCCTTTAGTTAGGACTTATAAGTAACCTCCCTGACTACGACTCCGACTTCAAGGTTATGAAATCGGTGGACTACACTTCTCGACTACGTAATCTTTTCTGGGACTCTCACCCTTTCTAACTTCTGTCCTCCTCTTCCCCTGTTGTCTCCTGTTCTACCAACCTACCGTAGTGGTTGAGTTACCTGTACTCAAACTTGTTCGAGGTCTTCTACCACTTCCTGTCCCTTCGGACCGTATTCCTCAGTCTGTACTGTCGTTTACTCGTTGTTGTTGTCCCTTACTACACGACCAATATCGGATAAATTCGAAAGGATAACTCGTCCGTCTAAAATTCCCCAGTTTTCTTTGGGAGTTTTTCGTTTACGGAAGGATTCCGGACAGAGGTACAACTTGAAGTCGTGTAAAAGGGATTACTCCTGGATCTGACGGAAAAGACCAAGAGAATATAGTGAGAAACTATGTCCGTACACCCTTTGGTGGACCAGGTGACTTCTGAGTGTTTATGGGATGGGGACCGGATAGTAATGACTCTAAATGAACGTCTTCCGAAACAGTCGTCCCCACGGTTGTAGTCTTTATGGTACCTATAAAATTCGAATTAAATATGTCTCTGAACCTGAGTCTCAATTCCCCGAACGTCAGATCGGTTTTAACGGAGATGGGAACTCGTTCCGTACGTAGAAGAGACCTCCATACAACCCACCCGGAATAGACTTTCGGGATACTTCCCCAGTGACCCTGTACACGAGTTATAGACCAAATGTTTCAGGTAAGATGGAGGTCCGGACGTCCAAGTATAAAACTGTTAGATATCTATCTTAAGTGGAATGTCGGTACAAATTAATTATAAACCATACGAGTCACAAACCGAAACGTAACTTAAGTCTATAGACTGTACACGAAAGGTAATGGTGTTCGTTAAGACCCTGTGGTCAACCCACAGTATGTTAAATTGAATTAAGACTGTCATAGATGGGTCTCCATCACAGTCTAAGGTGTTCAATTCCCAAGTTGGATGTTCGAAAGGAGGGTAGAACTGAAGTAGTCTTCGGTCAGTGTTCAGGTCCAACACTAGTTACTGATATTTAGACTCTAAGGGTAATGGGAGAGGAGTCCAAGTTAATTGAACGTTCTCAACGAGGGTCTTGAGTTGTTTTGTAAATGCATGATCCAATGACCAAAAATCTTTTCCTATATCGAGTCCTCCTCGGTTTCTCTTCGCTACGTCTTCCGTTTCATATACTTTTCCCCTTCATGTTTTGAAGGTACGAGAGAGATTCGTATGTGAGAGGATCGTGGAGGCGTTCAAGTAGTTGAGTCTTTGGGAAACTTGGGGTAGGAAAACCCGGAAGTAATGGATCGATTCTGATCAATAGTGACCGGGAACACTAACTTTTAGAGGTCGGGGAGAGGAAAGAACTTTCACTTCGACTTTCAAGGTTGGGAGTTTAGTGTCCCTGATAGGTTTTCAGTGAAGTAATTGTATTTAGGTACACACCAATCTTCCTCGAACAATACTTATTGGTTTCTGAAGAATTTGGAAAACAAGAATAGTGAATCTTTTATACTTCCCAAAATCTTCGAGACACGGTCTTTTCTAGTTTATATATAAAGAATAACGTTTGGGTTATAGTGTCCTACGGAGTCGGTTCGAACTGAGTGAGACGGGGGTGTCAGGTATGGTAAGGTAAAATAGTACGTGGACCGGGTCAAGCGTATATGAACTGGGACCTTCGTAAACTTAAAAACCGAAGTCCAGGTTAGACACATCTATAACGGGGAACCCCAAATACTTTTGTTTACGTTAGTACAATCTAAGTAAAAGGTTAACTTTTACCCAAATAACCCCATTTTTAACAAATGAGACTCTAGTTTCTTAATACAGACACAACGTCGTCAATTTTAGTCCGTCAAGGATGTTGGAGACAAGTGACGGTAGACAAAATAACTTTGTTTGGTTGTCGAGTCGAGTCGAGAAAACACGTTTCAGTGGGTTCGGGGTCTACAGTTAAAGACCCTACACCAGTCATACTTTTCACAACTCTAAATGTATTAACGTAACATATTATGGACGTCGAGACCCGTCCGACGTCGATCAAGAATAAGTACGAGTCAATACCAAGATACCAAGTTTCTCGGACGACACAGATGACGTCCCGGGGTGACAAACGGACCTTCGTTCACCTATGGCGTACCCAGTCTTTCTCGTACTACCCTACTCTCCCCACGAGTCTCCCGTTCCCGGTAACACCATCTAACAGAGGTTCTACCGGGGAGTCTACGGGTCAAGGACCACAACTGTGGGTTCATACTAGGGGTAGGGAAATTCTTGTTCGACCTAAGTCATCGCATGATCATATGTCCTCTTCACTATCTTACCGTGAAATCACTGATTCAAATCCGGGAGGGAACGAGAGAGAATTTAGGAAACAAGACCTCCTTTGGGCGACTGTATAACTTTAGTTGGTGTACAACTTCGGGTGTACGTTTCTAGACTGTTTTTAAACTCCAGACGGTGTCAGGACGGGTGTCGGTGTTCTCAGTCGAACCTTCATCTATGGGAGGGTGAATCCGGAACTCAACTGACGTCCAGATCGGTGTCACGTCGTTTCTTTTTACCTCCGTCCACCTCGTACAGTCGAGATTCTGTTATACATAATATTACGAACAGGAATCACAGTAACAGTATCCTCGTGTAAGAATGAACCAATAAGACCTGCACGTATAAGATCCTGACACTGAACCCTGTTAAATAAATTGAGTAGACGGGTTAAAGGGTTAGACATTTACTTCCAAGTATTTCAGGAAGTACACCGACTACATAAGAGATTAAATTATATAGGTCTTTATCTACAGATTCCCTACTACACGGGGACCCAATCAGGACCAGTTTCCACCCCTCAGTTAGACAGGTGTCACACCCTTATAAATGACTTTAATTACTCTTAACTCATGACTTATGTAACTCCTTGTGTACCCTAAAAATACATAAATACGTTTCATCGTACCCGTTTGTTTTTTTCTCTACAGGTCCCTTTCCGACTACAAACAAAAGAGAGTGACCACGTACAATTACTGGATGTATTCTAAACGTTTAACCAGACATAGATGGAAGGTTCCAATTATAACATTAAACCACTCGGAAGTTTATCGAACTGAACCTAATGACACGACCGTTCGACGGTCCTTCGGGCTTAGTCGAACGGTGACAGATCAGTAAAGTATGTACTACCACCTGTGACCAATGGGTACCCTGTAAGATTAGTCCCCTTTCTCTCTCTCTCTTCCCTTCCTCGGTTATAAAAAATAAATACTGGGTCTAAAATTGAAGTTCAAGTAAAAAGGTTTGAGAGAATCCCGTTTCTACTACAAACGGAAATAACTATTGAAGACATTTGTCTCTATTGTGGAGACTAGTAAAATGACACTTTCACTTCATCGAGCCAGGACAGACTGAGAAACGATGGGGTACCTGACATCGGATGGTCCGAGGGGGAGGTACCCTAAAAGGTCTGTTCTCATGACCTCACCCAACGGTAAAGGAAGACGTCCCCTAGAAGAACTGGGTCCCTAACTGGGATCCCAGTATAATGATGAACAAAACAAACAAACAAACAAACAAAAACTTCCTTTTCTTCTAGTACACACAAATAGTATCTCAAATCCTGATCCGAACTTTTTCTCAAACAATAGAAAGTAGTTAAGAATTAATCGATAGGAGACATTCTTTCTCGTGTAAAAATCAAACACCGAAAACGCCCCGTGACCCTGTTTCACCTTCTCCTCTCACTTTTTCAACCGAATTTCGAGTTGTAAGTCTTTTGTTTCTAGTACCGTAGACCAGGTTAGTGAAGTACCGTTTATCTACCCCTTTGTCACGTTCTGAAATAAAAACCTCCGAGGTTTTAGTGACGTCTACCACTGACGTCGGTACTTTAATTTTCTACTATACCCCTTCCACCACCCTCCCCCCAAGTTCCAACCCTTGAGTACATGTGGACACCACCTAAGTACAGTTACATACCGTTTTGGTCATGTCATAACATTTCATTTTTTTTATTTTAATTTTTTTTATTTTTTTATTTTTTATTTTCATGATAGTTTGAAATTTTTTTTTTTTTTTCTGTGAGTGAAGAACCTTCCTTTCAATACTGGTTGGATCTGTCGTATAAGTTTTCGTCTCTGTAATGAAACGGCTGATTCCAGGCAGATCAGTTCCGATACCAAAAAGGTCACCAGTACATACCTACACTCTCAACCTGACACTTCTTTCGACTCGCGACTTCTTAACTATGAAAACTCGACACCACAACCTCTTCTGAGAACTCTCAGGGAACCTGACGTTCCTCTAGGTTGGTCAGGTAAGACTTCTAGTCAGGATCTACAAGAAACCTTCCTTACTACGACTTCGACTTTGAGGTCATGAAACCGGTGGAGTACCCTTCTCGACTCAGTGACCTTTTCTGAAACTACGACCCTCCCTAACCCCCGTCCTCCTCTTCCCCTGTTGTCTCCTACTCTACCGATCTACCGTAGTGGCTGAGCTACCTGTACTCAAACCCACTTGAGACCCTCAACCACTACCTTTCCCTCCGGACCGTACGACGCTAAGTACCCCAGAGTTTCTCAGCCTGTGCTGACTCACTGACTTGACTTGACTTGACCCTGTTTCTATACATTCAAAGTCTCTTCTCGAGAACCAAATCGAACTTCTCCTTCAAGGATATAATATTAACTAACTGTACGATGAGGTCTGAAGTAATTTTGTATAGTTCGTCAACGACCTACTGACGAACAACATTCACGAATTTTCTTTGTTGAGTTCCAAGTAAACCCCTGGTGTTTCCGTGTAAAGTTTGGTCTCTCACTCATCGGAATAGTGAGAAACGTCTCGTCTTTCACTTGACATGAATCGATCAAGATAATGAACATATAGTCACGGATCTTTATGGACCTTATTCTTCCGATCACCTGTTTAGGTAAACCTCAACATTTCTGTTTTAATAATTGTGTCTAATTTATTTTAAAGGATGGAAATAACTTCACTTATCACGGATATTTATCTTTTGAGAAACTTCAAAACGTTAATCATCTTTCCCAATGGTCGGATCTTCCCCTTATACGGTCCATCCCCATTTCTTCTGGTCACTGAGGTTTTGTCGACAGGTACCAAACCGATTATATCTTAGTGAAATCACATTAGGATACAGGGATGGTCCCGAATTCTCTTCCTGTAACCTTAAATATACTATTTATTTGAAAGGTTCACTAAAGTATATATGGTCAAATCCTTGGAGAAATAATCTACTAGAGTTTAAAAAGGATTTCGAAAATTTTGATTCTATTACAATTCTCCTTTTTTTTTCACAAAATAAAATCGACTTAAAGTAAGATTTTAGAGTCAAATTTAACGTCAAGAGATAATAGTCACGTAATGTAAGTCGATTCGAAGTAGTAAGTATTATTTCTACGGAAAGTAAGTTCTGAAGAGATCAACAAATGTCTATAAACGGAATGGAGTCTTGACTGGTGTGTGAAGCCAAGGTTGAGATTTGAATGATTCACCTTCCATTTAATATCTTCTGTGTGATCACCTTGAAGATTCTACTATGTTTATTTTTAACCGAAAGGGGAATAAAAAGTCTATGACTCGTTTTTACTTTATTTATTCCCTTTATATCGGAACATGTAAATACTGGCTCCGTACATATAACCCGGTACCATGATCCTATCCCACCTCTTCCCGTACCGTTGGGTGCGGTCATAGGAACGGACCACTTAGCGTACCCGTATCTTCGGACCACCGATGTCAGGTCTCAGAGTTTCTTAGACTATGCTGACTTCGTTGAATCGTGCGCGCGTGTTCCTATCTCACCCTAGTGTTGACCCCCTCATCCGTCACACCAGTCTTTTTTCTCTCAATTCATAACTTTCTCGTCCTCATATCGTCCTGTTCTCTCTACCCTTCTGTTCAGGACCTTTCCCCCTCAAGGTCCTTTTCCGACCTTGTCGAACCGCTTTAGACCTTAGACATTTCTTCAAATTGAGCACTGCAGAATATGTACTCGTATAAATTTAGGAGACAACGAATTTTGGTCTGAATATATTTATAGTACCCTGAACTGTCAACTATTACAGGTGTATTAACTTACTCCTAACAATGAATCAAAGCAAGGTGTGAGATGGTTCTCAGACCTTGTATTGTGACAAGTTTTAGTTCTCGTTTAATTAAAAGGACTGTTCGGACAACACAATCGACTTCTCCTTCTGAGACCTCTGTTTTACGACTCAAGTTTTATAACAACGAAATTCAGGAGAGATGTACTAATGGTATTTAACATTTTACCTCTATTATGAATGTCAATGATTATCTCGATAATACACGTAATTAATTCATTTGAGTATCGTTCACGGATCTATTCGTTAACGGTGTAGTCGTAAAACACGATAATGTCTCAACCACGACACTTCCCCCCTGTTTAGTCCACTCACTACCTCCGCTCCACGACATTGTGAGACACAGGCCATCAAGGTCCAAGACCCCCTTCTTCCACGTAGAGTACTTAATACACTCCGAGAAAGGTTAGTGAAATGGGAGGAGAGATTGATTATTTATATTTGTGAAGAGACTGAAGTTACCGTTGAGTAACTGTTCGAAATTCATTTACATATCAAGTCAGGAAAGAGGTTCAGTTTCCTACAGGAAATACAAACATTGGGGTCACGGACTGAATATCGTCTGTCGGCGATTACTGATACTGATACTTTACTCACTTACTTTCATGTTACTTACAGATACTATTTTGGTCTAATAATATGGTCGTAGTTTCTTCTTTTTGATACTTAAAAATAAATTGAGGGATACCCACGATATAAAGTTACATGTATACTTCTCTGTGAACTGGACTTTCGTCATAACTTCGTTCAACAATTTCTAAAGTAAGTCATAACCGAGTCCTTTTGTAGAGACAATCTCAAGGGGACCCCTCATTGATTCGACCATGAGATATACAATAGGATCTTCCTCGTACCCCGGGGGTCAGTTGTCGGACCCAAGATCTTTTCGACACAATAACGGATCGAGAAGTCGAGACTCGTTCTTCAGTCAGAGAGATTCGAGGTCAAAGGGGCGACCATTTTATTCCTAGTATTATCATTATTAAGAGTCATCAAAAATTTTCAAATTCCTATTTTAATAAATCTTATGAATTGTGTCACGAACCGTGTCTTACACACGAGTTTTTTTAATTAACTATATAATAAAAAGTATTAGTAGTGGAACATTTTAGTATAGTAAGTATACTTTTCGTGTGTTTGATGTTTTTCTTTTTCTCTTCGTGAATACTCTTTCCCCTTTAAAATTTGTGACCTATTGACTATTGTATTCCTCAAAGACAAGTACAAAATTCTAAACCACGACTATGTTATAAATTTAGAAATACCTTTTCGGGGCTAAACTATCTCTATATTTGACTGTATAAATACTACGTTATTGACACTAGATGAAGTTTTATTAGTCCTGACTACCGTTGTCCCAGGTTTCTATTGTGTTCTAACCGGTATTTCACCGTTAACTAATAAAATCGTTGAGTCTGTACCTATAAGTGAAGTGATGGGAGAAGTGAAAATATAGACAAACTTTTAAAGGTATTATTTTCAATTTTTTTATTAATTACAATGTGTATATATATACTTTTGTTACTATTATAAGACTTCAAAGACCAAGGATTAGTAGGCATAAGAGGGTCGGGAGTGGAAAAGAGACACCCAAGGAGTGTCCGTGAAATGAGTTGGGGTCTTCTTTGTCACGACGTCGTCTTTTACTAAGTTCCTATCGGATCTAAAACAATGTAACAAACGAAGGACTAAACAAAGCTCTTCAATTCCTGTGTGTTGACTACAAACTTATGTTAAAGTAGTACTAATAACTTTTACGGAACCATCGCCATCTTTACTGTTCGTGTTGTTCCTTCTCCACGCCTTAGAAGTAATCTTTCCAATTTTCCACTTTAGATTTATCCTTTGACTTTTTATCCATCCAAAAGTTTTCTTCGACATACCCCCTCTTTTCCTTTCTACTTGGTGTGATGAGGTTATTATGTAATTTCTCTCGGACATAGTTTTCCGTTTTTCTCTAAAATCTTCTAATTTTCCTGTCTACTGATTCCTCTCCTTATACGGACCAAATTTAATAAGACTTGGTAGTATGCCTCCGAGAATTCACTGCGGACACGGTCACAGGATCCCGATGACATTTTTTCATGTGTGACCACCGAATTTTGTTGTCTTTAAATGAAAGAGTGTGTAGACCTCCGAGATTCAGGTTTTAGTTCCACAACCCGTCTCTGGATGAGGATGACTTTGTACATCACTTTATGAGAAACTGAGGAATGTCTAAGACCATCAAAGGATTGTTAGAACGTAAAGAACCGAAAGTCGGTGTCTGTTGTTAGAGACGGAAGTAGTAGTGTACCGAAAGGAACACTTAGGGACAAAGCGTACGAATAGAGAAATATTCCTGTGGTCCGTAAACCTGATCTCCGGGTGTGATGAAGTCGTATTGAAGTAGTATTGATTAACGTTGATATTACGGAGGTATAGGTTTGTTCAAGTGTAAAAATTTATGACCTCAATCCTGGAGTTAGAGAGAAAGAAAGAGAGAGAAACCGACACGACCCAGAAACAACACCTCATACCCGAAAGAGATCAACATTGTGTGTCCTAAGAGAAAGACACGTCGAACTCGAGATCTCACGTGGCAGAGAGATCGACACCGAACTCCTGAATCAACGAGACTCCGTACACCCTAGAATCCATAGTTTGGGATCATGGGACGTAACCTTTCACTTAAGAATTGGCGACCTGGTGGTCCCTTCGGGAAACCCAAGATTAAAACCAAACAGGTAAAGAACAGGCACACTACAACCTGGTAAAGGGAGTTCAAGAGACTTAGATACCTTGTTCTATGGACAAAGTATGTTAACTGTCACAAAAACGTCCCTCTTTATTTTACTATTACATTTTCGTGAACCTCTAGAGTCTCAGGACCTTAACTTGAGACATTTCACGATAATGACTGGGAAGATAAGTACAGTAAGTGATAGGGACACGTCTGTGTGATCTTTAGAGTTATTAATCCTAGTAAAAGATACTCACTTTTGAAACGGAGATCTTGTAAGAATTCAAGTCAATTGAAGTCGGCGAGTCAGCACAGGTTGAGAAAGACTGGCGTACTTAGTGTCGTGCGGTCCGGAGGGAAGGGTAGTGGTTTAGGGACTCAAGTAAGTGTGAGCACAAGTAACTCAGTCACTACGGTAGGTCGGTAGAGTAGGAGACAGTAGGGGAAGAAGAGGACGGGGGTTAGGGAGGGTCGTAGTTTCAGAAAAGATTACACAGTTGAGAAGTGTACTCCACCGGTTTCATTACCTCAAAGTCGAAGTTGTAGTAAGGAAGGTTTCTATAGGGTCCCGACTAGAGGAAGTCTTACCTGACCAACCTAGAGGAACGTCAGGTTCCCTGAGAGTTCTCAGAAGTTAAGAAGCTACGAGTCGGAAGAAGTGTCAGGTTGAAAGTGTAGGTATGTACTGAGGACCTTTTTGGTATCGGAACTGATCTACCTGGAATCAGCCATTTCATTACAGAGACGAAAACTTATACGATAGATCCAACCAATATTGAAAAGAAGGTTCCTCATTCGTAGAAAATTGAAGTACCGACTTTAGTGGTAGACGTCACTAAAACCTCGGGGGTTTTTATTTCAGAGTGTGACAAAGGTGACAAAGGTGTAGATAAAGGTTACTTCACTACCCTGGTCTACGATACTTAAAGCAAAAGATTTACAACTCGAACTCGGTTGAAAAAGTGAGAGGAGAAAATGTAAGTAGTTCTCCGAAAAATCAAGGAGAAGTGAAAGACGGTATTCCCACCACAGTAGACGTATAGACTCCAATAACTATAAAGAGGACCGTTAGAACTAAGGACGAACACAAAGAAGGTCAGGTCGCAAAGAGTACTTCATAAGACGTATCTTCAATTTATTCGTCCCACTGTTATATGTCGGAACTGCATGAGGAAAAGGATAAACCCTGGTCAGAAAACAAGGTACAGGTCAAGATTGACAACGAAGGACCGGACGTATGTCTAAAGACTTCTCCGTCCAGTGTACGAGACCATAAGGGTAGAGAGAGTCTTAAAAGGTGTCAAATAACAGTAGGTGTGTAAGTTTCCGAAACCGTATGAGTTATTTCGTCTTTATCTACAAAAAGACCTTGAGAGAACGAAAAAGGTACTAGGTCACCTACAACCGTTAAACTAGAGACCAAGGAGACGGAAAGGATTTTGGTCGAAATTGTAGTCCTTCAAGTCACAAGTACATAACGACTTCGACCCGAACCTCTTAAAACTCGTAATGCAATGATCGTACCCTCTACTCACGTTAACACGTCATCAAACTCGTAAGAAACCGTAACGGAAAGAAACCCTAACCTTACTTTTGAGTAGAAAAGGTCAGGACACCGGTGACGACTCTAGAGGTTTAAACGACCGTATAACTCACGTCGTGAAAGTGTCGTAGTAGAAAGTCCTAAACTTTATCGAGTTGACCTTAAGGTAGTGGAGGTGACCGAAACAAGCATCCCTACGAAAGCTTCCGGGTGAACTGAAGTATAAGGTCCTACAGACCGAGCTCTACTCACTAGTGTGGTAGCACTAATAGGTCCAGTACTTCTAGAAAAAACTTGTCAAGAAGGTACATAAGAACGGCGGAGAAGAATTATAGAAGACGAAGACAATCCAGGTATGGTAAAGACGGGAAATAGCTCGGGTAGAAACGTACTTTATAAGGGAACCATAGAGATTAAAAGAACTTCTCTAGGGATCAGGAAGGGTAAGACAAGAAAAGGAGATAAAGAAACGTGACTAGTGACTTCTTCCGAAAGAATAGAGAAGAACGATAAGAAACCTTGAGACGTAAGTCTACGAATATAGAAAGGAAAAGAGGAACCGAAGAGTGAAGAGAAGAAAAGTGTCGATAAACATTCCGAAGGGGTCTGTCGGTAAAACGAAAAAACGTAAAGAAAAGGTACCCCTACTAGAACTAGGGATAGAGGAGATGTCCCAGTGTTTGGAGTAAGGCATCAAGTAGTCCGTGAGATAGATAATCTGGATCCGGGAATTTAGATAAAGAGTAAAGGTGACATATTAGTATTCCCTAAACTAAATCCAGTATGGATTTACCAGATCGCCAAAAGGGATGAAAGAAGTTAAACTCAGACTTAAACCGTTATTCCTCGAGTACTAGACTCGGTGTCAGTCGAGGACCAGAACAAAAACAACTGACATATCTCGCAGAGGTAGAAACCGACGTCTCTTATATTAGTTAGACTAAATCCACAACTGGTAGACCACTACAGGAACACATCTCAAGAGAGAACACAACAACCTTCTCCTACAAACGATACTGGTCACATAAAAGAACCTTTTTGAGACAGTCAAAAACGAGACGAAGTAAGGCGTAAGGTTCCGGTTTAAACGGACAATGAGGTCCACAAAGAACTGAAGGATGAAAACGTAAGGTCAGGGGATATTACTTTTCCTGTAGAAAAAACCCACAATCAAGATTTTCCAGAACATCCAGAAGTATCTTGACAAGTTGAAGTCGAAGAAGTCGTAATGACCAACCCCGTATCTGAACCTAATGACACTATAACTTACCAAACGGAACCTTTGCTTGTCTCTAGTAAGACAGTAAAAACTCAACGTAGGTTCATGACGTAAAACCTGAGAACAGTTGGTACTACCGATGAGGAAAAGAAGACTCCCTAAGGACGGGTGTCATCATCTATATTACCAGTAGACTCAATTTAAGTGGGCAAGGTCAGGTAAAATCAAAAGACTCAGGATCTTACAACTGCAAGTTCGAACGGTAGAGGACAAACTGGTTAAGGTTAAACGGAACTAAGTACCTGGATTGTAAGGTCCAAGGATACGTTATAACGAGAAATGTCGTAGCCTGGAACGAAGAGAGTGGTCAGTGTAGGTGTTGACCCATAACAAAAACGAAACCGAGGTAGGGAAGTAAGAAAGACCTAAATAAAGAGGTGACTGGAGGTCATCGTATAACTCGTGGATGACTGGACCCTTCATGGAGAAAGTCATACGATGGTAAACGGAAAAGTATGACAAGTACCCCAAGAGTTCCCTTCTAATGACTTCACCAAACGGTAAGGGAAGAGGTCACCTGGTGTAAGACAGTCTGGAGAGGTGGTACTGGGCGGGTAAACCCAACGACACGTTCCGTACCGGATCAAAGTAACTCAATCTGTTCCGACACCAGGATAACACTAATCTTACTGATCAAAAGACACTCATACCAAAGTCACACAGACGGGAGACTGTGGGAGAACGTTGTGGATGGTAGAATGAACCCAAAGAGAATGGGAACCGCACCCCATAGAGAAGTACCGACGAGGTCGTTTCGTGTCGGCGAAGAGAAATGGAATCTACTCCCCATAGAGGAGAACGGCGGGAAGGACTGGAAATAGTACCCTACCGAGGAGATCCGGGAGGACATGGACGTGTCAGTGGTGAGGAACCCGCACCCCAACGAGAGGACCAGTGGCGGGACCGGACCCAGCACCCCATCGAGGAGAGTCGGCGGCGGGGACTGGAGCCTGCGTCGTATCGAGAGTCGGCACGAATCACGCGACCGGACGGTGACGGTGGACGTGAATCACGAATTATTATATACTTTGACGTTTAAAGTTTCTCTTTCTTTTCTAGTGAGTTACCTAGTTCGTCACCGTCAGGTCTTCTAAACTTCTTTCTTCATCTTTATTCGTGTTACGACAAGTCATTTACGGATAGAAAGAGGAGGTTCTAGAGATCAAAACAATGTCCTTCCCCCTGGGGAAGGTCCCGGACTTTGACCTGAGAACAGATTGTGAGCCTTTACTTAGTAGACTCCTCTGTGTGCACGATTGTCTCGTTCTCTAAAATAACCCTTTGCCGTGGGCCCACCTCTCGTCCTCCCATTCCCTTGGGTCCTCTTGACGAGACGGTGCACCGAGTGATAGAGCCCAAAATACCACTACCCTAATCAAAGACCCACCAGAAAACCGGTTAGTAAGATTAAGTCTCAGAAAGGACCACCGCGTGCGTAGCGAGTCGGTTCTACCTACGATCGCTCTCCCTAAGACCCTTCACCTGCCTGTACGCCACAGAGGAAAACTGGAAAGGGCTTGAGAAGACCAACCACCACCGAATAATCAAGACATAAGGAATGGTCTTAGAGGACAGTATTTTGTTGAGTACGTTTACCAACGATACCACGGGCCGGGTCCCACCCGTCAAAGTTAGTCACACGAAGGGATTGTCAAAGTTATCTCCTTCTTGCACCTGGAGAAATAGGTGTTCCTCTTTTCGGACCTTCAGAGGGACCCCGGTTCAGGTTGAAGAAGTACGTTTTACTGATTAATTACACTCAAACTCAAAGTCTGTCAGTCACTCGAAGTCAAAAGAATTTGTCTCTGTTCTATTGAACCAGGATATAAGACTAGAAAACTAAGGAAATGGAACGGTCAATCTCCACATTTGTCGTTCCGAATACTGTGATTGTTGACTCCCAAGTCAAGTGAAGTCAAGTCAGCGAGTCAGCACAGACTGAGAAACGCTGGGGTACTTAGTGTCGTACGGTCCGGAGGGACAGATAGTGGTAGAGGGTCTCAAGTGAGTCTAAGTACAGGTAACTCAGACACTACGGTAGGTCGGTAGAGTAGGAGACAACAGGGGAAGAGGAGGACGGGGGTTAGGGAGGGTCGTAGTCTCAGAAAAGGTTACTCAGTCGAGAAGCGTACTCCACCGGTTTCATGACCTCGAAGTCAAAATCGTAGTAAGGAAGGTTTCTTTAGGGTGCCGACTAGAGAAAGTCTTACCTGACCAACCTAGAGGAACGTCAGGTTCCCTGAGAGTTCTCAGAAGAGGTTGTGGTGTCAAGTTTTCGTAGTTAAGAAACCGCGAGTCGGAAGAAGTGTCAGGTTGAGAGTGTAGGTATGTACTGGTGTCCTTTTTGGTATCGGAACTGATCTGCCTGGAATCAGCCGTTTCATTACAGAGGCGAAAACTTATATGACAGATCCAACCAGTATTGAAAAGAAGGTTCCTCATTCGCAGAAACCGACGTCAGTGGTAGACGTCACTAAAACCTCTGGGGTTTTTATTTCAGACTGTGACAAGATGACAAAGGGGTAGATAAAGGTTACTTCACTACCCTGGTTTACGGTACTAGAAGCAAAAGACTTACAACTCGAAATTCGGTTGAAAAGGTGAGAGGAGAAAGTGAAAGTAGTTCTCCGAAAAATCGAGGAGAAGTGAAAGACGGTATTCCCACCACAGTAGACGTATAGACTGCAATAACTATAAAGAGGACCGTTAGAACTAAGGTCCAACACAAAGAAGGTCAGGTCCAAAAGAGTACTACATGAGACGTATCTTCAATTTATTCGTCCCACTGTTATATGTCGGAACTACATGAGGAAAAGGATAAACCTTGGTCAGACAACAAGGTACAGGTCAAGATTGACAACGAAGGACTTGACGTATGTCTAAAGAATTCTCCGTCCAATCCACCAGACCATAAGGGCAGAGAACTCCCAAAAAAAGACCCGTTGAGTCCCAAGAGGTCTTTTGAGTCGAAAGATTTATCAATTCAGAATTCCAACTCTCTACTCCTTCTTATTACTTTAGGGATGAAGATCTTTCAGCGAATATGGTCCCTCGGGACACAAAGTCAATAACCATGAACGGGTCGGATATTTAATTTGATTACGGAACGATGGATAACCAGTATAAAACAGGATAGTAAATCTAAAGATATCTTTCCTCCCCACCGATAGTCGAAGAAGTGAAGGGGTCCAGGAGGATTTTTATAATAACTCAGGTTCGAATGAGACGAGTGGTGTGTTATCCGGTTACTTAGGTTCTCTACTCCACAACTCCGTTTCTTCTCTGAAATTAGTACCTCGACTGACTGGTTCTTCTACCGTCCGATCACGGAGTTTTATCGGTAGTATAACCCCATACCTACGGTCCAAGAAAATATCTCGTCTCTTTTTCTTCGTTACTCCTAGATTTCAGTTTTCCGTCTTCTCTCCCTCTACGTCACCCCTTTATTTCACTTTCCCTGAAGTCAGAACGTTTTGTAGAGGTCGGAAGTCTTCCTCACGGGAATTAGAGAAGATAAGCGTCCACCCGTCCCTGTTTGGTAGAGAGGAACTCGATTTGTTTCCGTGAAGTCAAATGTCAGTTCGTCTCTTTGTTCCAGGAGGTCCGTTCGGTAACTCATTCTAATATTATTATTTTCGACACTTTTCGTTCAGTTTCTTTGTCAAAGGTTACGCCTCAGTCTTAACCGAAAGAGGGACGTTGTATGTGTGGATGGAGGAGTTGTGGGTTTTTTATTTTAACTCAACTCAACATCTTCCTTGACACCATGACCTCTTCTGAAAACGCTCAGGGAACCTGTCGTTTCTCCAGTTTTAGTCAGTTAGGATTTCCTTTAATTGAGACTTATAAGTAACCTTCACACCGACTCTTCTTCGGTAAATACTAAAGTACAACCTTGACAAAGAAACTAAACGAAAAGTAACGAAAACAATAATATTAGTATGTCTTACCGGACGGAGTTCCTTAAGAAGGGGAGACGGAATGACAATTTGATTAGTTTTGTCGTTCTCTCAAGGTCTTTTTGATGGAGACGAAATAACTGATAGTGTTTCGGAAACTGACACACCTAATGTTATTTGACACCTTTTAAGACTCTCTCTACCCTTATGGTCTGGTGGACTGGACGGAGGACTCTTTAGATATACGTCTAGTCCTTCGTTGTCAATCTTGACCTGTACCTTGTTGTCTGACCAAGGTTTATCCTTTTCCTCATGTACTTCCGACATATGACAGTGGGACGAATAAATTGAATATACGACCCATGTAATACTCTTTACGACCCGACTTACTTCGTGTTCGACTTTAGTTCTGACACCCCTCTTTACAGTTATTGGAGTCTATACGTCTACTGTGATGGGAATACCGTCTTTCACTTCTTCTTGATTTCTCGGAGAACTACTTTCACTTTCACCTCTCACTTTTTCAACCGAATTTTGAGTTGTCAGTCTTTTGGTTCTAGTGCCGTAGACCAAGGTAGTGAAATACNTTCCGACATATGACAGTGGGACGAATAAATTGAATATACGACCCATGTAATACTCTTTGCGACCCGACTTACTTCGTGTTCGACTTTAGTTCTGACACCCCTCTTTACAGTTATTGGAGTCTATACGTCTACTGTGGTGGGAATACCGTCTTTCACTTCTTCTTGATTTCTCGGAGAACTACTTTCACTTTCACCTCTCACTTTTTCAACCGAATTTTGAGTTGTCAGTCTTTTGGTTCTAGTACCGTAGACCAAGGTAGTGAAATACCGTTTATCTACCCCTTTGTTATCTTTGTCTCTCTGATAAAAACCCCAGAGGTTTTAGTGACGTCTACCACTCACGTCGGTACTTTAATTTTCTACAAACGAGGAACCTTCTTTTCAATACTGGTTGGATCTGTTGTATAATTTTTCGTCTCTGTAATGAAACAGTCGTTTCCAGGTAGATCAGTTTCGATACCAAAAAGGTCATCAGTACACAGTTACACTCTCAGTCTGATATTTCCTTCGACTCGTGGCTTCTTAACTACGAAAACTTGACACCACAACCTCTTCTGAGATCTCTCAGGGAACCTGACGTCCCTATATGTTAGAGAGGTAGGATTTCCTTCAGTCAGGACTTATAAATAACCTTCCGGACTACGATTTCGACTTTGAGGTCATGAATCCGGAGGACTACGTTTCTTGACTGAGTAAACTTTTATAGGACTACGACCTTTTCTGACTTCCGCCCTCCTCTTCCCCTACCCTGCTGTTTCCTACTCTACCAACCTACCGTAGTGGCTGAGTTACCTGTACTCAAACTCATTTGAGTCCCTCAACCACTACCTGTCCCTCCGGACCGTACGAAGTCAGGTACCACAGCGTCTCTCAGTCTGTACTGACTCGTTGACTTGACTTGACTTCCATGGAAACAAGTCTTAGGACAGGTGGTCACTACCGTCCTTCCTTCTTTAATTGTGGAGGGGACAGACTCCGAACGGTAAGATCCTCTAGAAACGTTCTAAATTCCGGAAAAAATGAAACGAAGGAGTGGACGGACGTAGAGACTAGAAATTTTTTGGAACGTACGTCTGGGGTAATTCTACCAATAGAACTCCGAGATGGCCCGGAAGAAGAATCAGTCAGTCGAAGGGTCTATTTCAGGTAAGGAACAGAATTGGAAATGACCGGATAGTACACCACTCATCTCACTTGAACCTGAGTCATTGTCTTCCTGACTACGACTTCGACTTCGAAGTTATAAAACCGGTGGACTACGTTTCTTGACTGAGTAACCTTTTCTAGGACTACGACCCTTTCTAACTCCCGTTCTCCTCTTCCCCCGTTTTCTCCCACTCTACCTACCTACCGTAGTAGCTACTCAAACTCGTTTGATACCTTCTATCACTTCTTGTCCCTTCGCACCACACAACATCAGGTACCCCAGTGTTTCTCAGTCTGTGTTGAATCGCTGACTTATTACTTGTTGTTGTCTTCTTTTCGAGTTCTAGTGTCTAGAGTTCAATTGATCCCAGTCTAGGGTGGAATTTTTCCTCAGTTATCTTTCTTGTTCAATACTCCACCGGTCCTTTGCCTAGACTTCACCCAGGCAAGACAATTGAAATTTCGTCGTCGTTAGGGTGATCAATCGTTAAAGATTCCGTGTGTCTCGACCTCTTAGAAAATAACAGTCTTACGGGTCCTTGGACTTCCTCTACCCAACACTCTGTTCTTACTCAACTTTCCGGTCCCACACTCCACCTCCTCCTTCTCGTGTCTCCGTCCGGACCCTCCTTCGACACGTCTGACGGATGAACGTCATAGTTGTAGAGGGTGGATGACTAACAGTCCCACTGTGTCACTCCAGTCGACGTCGGTCCTGACACCACTCCTCGATCCTTCTTTGCACCCCTTAAGTACTTTCGTGGTTTTACGAGACCCTTGGTTGACCTACTACCAGACCCGGGGTCAAATGTGTCCATCCGTCCTCCAAGTTTTGTAAATAAACCAGTCCAAACTCTGTTTTTTTTTTACTAGTTCAATCTCAATCTAAACAAAACGTTTCACACTTTCATTTCTATTTTTCCTCCTCTACTGTGAATCGTTCGAGAGGTAAGCAGTTATAAGGACACCCAAAAGGGTGAAACAGTAAGAGAGGAATAATTTCAGGGGGTTTTATTTGGTCTCTTATTTTGTTCAGAGAGAAGGAGAACCTCGACCGGACCACCGGTACCCACAACGGACCTTTCAGAAGACTCACGTTTACAACGATTCAGACCGTCGGTTCCTTTTGTAGCGGGTGGAAGAAAGTAAGGAGCGTCGAGGTCCTTCACTAGAGGGTACCAGACAGAGGGTGAGTCTCCGGGGGAGGAACGGAGGAGGGAGATGTTATACTTCGTTTAGACAGTCATCAGACCCGTCCCGGTGTTGTGTTCTAGGTAAACCGTTTTTTCACCCACAATAGAAGTTCTCTTCGTTTAAGAAGACAGAGACGACCTATAGTCAGATATTAATAGGGTTTCACAGACTCCTTTGGACCCAAAAGAGAGACCGAACCAATGACAAAACAAAACAAAAAGAATAAGTGAACCTTGATAACTTGACTCATTTCAACGATTTATCTTTATTTCTGATCTTGATACTACTCTATAAAAACTTCACTATATTCTACTACTAGGGTCTCAGTATTCTGATAATTCCTGAAAACATTGACAAAATACCACAACACAAATAACGGAGACATTCTAGGGTCTTTCAAACAGAGGTCTCAGAGTGTAAAGTCTCAGATCAGATTGCCTTAAAGGCAACGGGACTCACCAAACTCAGTTTCTATCACTCAAGTCAAAGTGGTACCCAATCTAAGTTAGTCAAGTCAAATCAACGAATCGGTACAGACTGAGAAACACTGGGGTACCTGACGTCGTACGGTCCGAAGGGACAGGTAGTAGTTGAGGGTCTCGAACGAATTTGAGAACAGGTAACTCAGTCACTACGGTAGGTTGGTAGAGTAAGAGACAGTAGTGGAAGAGGAGGACGGAAGTCAGAAAGGGTCTTAGTCCCAGAAAAGACTACTCAGTCAAGAAGTGTAGTCCACCGACTTTATAATCTCGAAGTAGAAGTCGTAGTCAGGAAGGTTACTTATAAGTCCTGACTAAAGGCAATCCTAACTGACCAAACTAGAGGAAAGTAAGGTTCCCTGAGACTTCTCAGAAGAAGTTGTGACGTAAAATTGTCGTAGTTAAGAAACCGTGAGTCGAAAGAAAAACTCTTTTCTCACCAATCAAATATAGATCTGAAGAGTCATATCTCTCCTTTACCCGTCCTTTCTGGAAATTAGATTGGACAACTTATAGGACTGCATCTCCGAGCCCTCTACGATGGTTAATCCTTCAAGAGACAGTGGGTAAGTGGTGACATGTTATCAACATGAAGTTCCGTAAATCCCGACAGACAAGGAGTAAATATGAGGATTAGGGTGTTTGTGTAAAATATAAAGTAGATGGAGTCTTTATTTGAAGGTCGTTGTGTAGTTCCTCATTTTATCACTGTCTTACCGTAATTAACGGGTCATTCTACACTCCAGTTTCCCTTTGTAAACATATATGTAGTGTGTAATCGTCGGTTCAAATCATTACCGATCTCACCATTGGTACTTCGAATATAGTGAACAAGAAGTCAACAATCGACGACGACGACGATTCAACAAAGTCAACACAGACTGAGACACGCTGGGGTATCTGCTGTCGGGTGGTCCGAGGGGGTAGGGATCCTAAGAGGTCCGTTCTTATAATGTCACCCAACGGTAAAGGAAGAGGTTACGTCCTTTCACTTTTCACTTTCACTTCAGAGAGTCAGTACAGGCTGAGAACCACTGGGGTACCTGACGTCGGATGGTCCGAGGAGGTAGGTAACCTAAAAGGTCCGTTCTCATGACCTCACCCAACGGTAACGGAAGAGACGAAGTCTACAATTTAGCACAGGTTGAGAAACGTTGTTCCTCGTTCGGACCTCTTGTCCGTTCTTATGACCTCACCTATCAGTAAGGGTAGAGGTCCCCTAGAAGGGTTGGGTCCCTAACTTGGACCCAGAGAACGTAACGTTCCTCTAAGAAATAGTATACTCGACAGTCCCTTCGGGAACATAGTGAATGATTCTACGTTTCAATAACATAATCAGACGTGTTGACGGTACTGTCCTAGTCAACGATTCGAGTCAACGAGTCAGTACAGACTGAGAAATGTTGGGGTACCTGACGTCGTGTGGTCCGGAGAGACAGGTAGTGGTTGAGGGTCTCGAATGAGTTTAAGTACCGGTAACTCAGTCACTACGGTAGGTTGGTAGATTAGGAGACCTATGGTGTCTGGTTTATCTGTTTCGTTGTCTATAAGTAAAAGGGTATAAAAACCTCCGACTTTCAGGTTTCATTACTATGGTCGTCTCCGGAGACCACTTAGGAGAAAGGACCCAAATTTCTACTATGGAAGAACATAGAAGTGTACCGGAAAGGAGACACGTACATTAACTTCTGTCCAAAGTCCACAAAGAGTAAAAGAATATTCCTGCGGTTAGGATAACTTAATCCTGAAGTGGGAAAACTAGAATAAAGGATCTCTTCCTTTACCGTTTGGTGAGGTTATACGAACGACCCTTTTAGGGTACCTGTCTCCTCGGACCACCCGAATAAGGTACCCTAGCCTTTCTCAATCCGTGTCGACTTTCCGATTGTTAAAGTAAAAGTTGAAATAAATACAGTAAATTACGGGATAGATGTTATAACAGTGTAGTCCCCCAATTCCGAAATGAAATACTTAAAACTCCCTGGGTTGGATCAGGTAGGACAGAAAGACCGTATGTTTGATAGTTATTTAAGAGAGAAAGGGTTATCGAGGTTTACGGAAATGAGTAAGGAAGTAACTAGGGTTTAAGTTTCCGAACAGATTTGGTCCATACCCACTCAGAGTTCAATGCTAAATAGTACTCCGTTTTGAGAAGAGGTCGACACTTGGAAACTTTGGTTTGTTTAACACACAAAGGGTTTATGTTACTTACCATCCTGTCCGTATCTTATCTATAAGGGTAAGGTTTTTCTGTTGTCTCCATTACCTAGGGTTCGTTCAGACGACGACGACAACGATTCAGCGAAGTCAGCACAGATTGAGACACGTTGGGGTATCTGACGTCGGGTGGTCAGAGGGGACAAGGACCCTAAGAGGTCCGTTCTTGTGACTTCACCCAACGGTAACGGAAGAGGTGTTGGTTCAGATTTTGGATCGTTATGTTTAAGGAAAGGTAGTATTCTGAACTCTTATTGTAGTAAACCGAGTCGTGAGATAGGAGACCCAAGTACCTCCATCGTCGTAATGAGAGTACCGATATTCGTCTTCGGGTCGGAGGAACTGATGTACGTCCCTAGGACGGGGGTCCGATACGTCCTTTCAAAACAGGGACTCAGTGACCCGGAGTCCTAGGACCGGGTCGGTTATTGTTTAGTTTCTCCACGGGGTTGAGAGACTTGGGTTTTTCCTTTTGTCGGAATGAGGGACCCGAAGACCATCCTCACTGTCAGAACTACTAGAGACCCAGTGAAGATCCAGCGTGAAGAAAAAAGAACTTCCTATCGTATACAAGTTTCGGTCTATCGAGATAACAGGGTCGGACATCTTAAACTCTTCAGAATATCTGAAGTAAAGAATGTAGGGTAAAAGACAAAGGGAATCAGGGTCAATTGTTACAAAGACGACCATATTAGTGTAGACATAATCAACGAAGTCGACTTTACCGATTAATTGAGACTCCCGTTAGAGAAATATCTCGCCAACAAGAATAAGGCGACGTTGGAACCATAAGAGTAGTCTCGTGTGAAAGAGAAAAAAAACGTTATATCCATTCTATTTTTAAAGGATTGAGAAGCTCCAGACCAGGGAAAACCGTTTTAATCAAATAGTGAAAAAGAATGTAAAATAATATTCGTCATTTCCCTTGGGTCCGGCATGGAAGTTGTGATGAATCTTTAAAGGGGACTATTGATAGGTTCCAGTAGTGAGTATACAGGATAGAAGGTAATTTGTGATCTTGTATTAAGGTTTTTAATAAACGGAGAAATTTTATTCCTAATAGAAAGGGGTCAAAGGTTCTTTACAAGTAGTAAAAGTAGACTCTAGAGTGGACTTCGTGAAAAGTAAAGTGTACATATGGTTGTAAGACAAGAACTACTGTATACATAAGAGAGTCTACTATCTTCGACAGAGATATCGAGTGGAGAAAAGAAAGACTCGAGAGTGGTCTAAGTGGAAGTTAAAGGTACAAAGGTGGTTGTCAGGGAAGTTTAGATTCGAAAAAGATTGTACGGGGAGATGGGAGAAGTGAGAGATGGGTAGTGGATCAAGGTTCCGGTGAAGTAAAAAATCATAAGGTATGTTATCGTAAGGTGAAGTGTATGGTTTCAGACGTAATCATATGAGGTTGACGGCATTCTTCTTTGGCATCTAGACCACCGAATATGTGTGAGTAAAGACAAAAGTATTAAGACTTAAGACCCTCAAGTTCTAGTACCACAGTCGTCCCAACAAAAAACCATTCGGAAGGAAGAAGTTGAACGTCCGCCACGGAAGAGAGACGCAAGTTTACCGGAAAAGAGACATGTGTGTGTTCCACTCCCTCTCGAGACCACACAGCGGGAGAGGGGAATGTTTCTGTAGTTAAGATAACCTTAACCCGAGGTAGGAATACTAGGGTAAATTACCTTTAGTTGGGACTTATAAGTAACCTTCCTGACTACTTCTTCGACTTCGAGGTTATGAAAAACTGGTGGACTACGTTTCTCGACTGAGTGAACATTTCTGGGACTACGACCCTTTCTAACTCCCGTCCTCCGCTTCCCCTGTTGTCTGCTACTCTAGTAACCTACCGTAGTAACTGAGTCACCTGTACTCAAACTCTTTTGAGACCCTCTACCATTTCCTGTCCCTTCGGACCACACGACGTCAGGTACGCCAGTGTTTCTCAGTCTGTCCTGACTCACTGACTTGTTGTTGTTGTTGGAGGAATTTCCGAGACAGAGGTTCGTGTCAGTTTAATTTCCGGTCCCAAAGTTCGATATGTAAAACACCCCTTATGTTAAGTCATATGAATTGTCAATTGTTTTCTGTTTTCGTCTCTGTCTTCATCGAGACCTTGACAAATCGACTTATTAAAAAGTATATGATGGAGACCATTTTCTGTTAACGAATTTTAATCAGTCGTTACGTACGTGGAAGGATGTATTCTCTCCTCTCCCGGTGTCTTTATTTGATATAAGGAGGACGTAAATCGATTATGAAAGGTCCGAACCCTCGTACTGGTCAGACCTATATTTACAGTGAGGTCAAGTCCTAATCAGTTTCCCTAAAACTCTAGTGAGTCCACTAGTTTCTCTTTTTCGTAAAGGCAAGTTGTAGTGACCCGGACTTACCTCCCTCCATAGGAACAAACTTCCACTTTATAACCTCCTTTTTGATTATACTTCAGATATCTTTCGAGGGAGGTGTACCTTTTTGTTCGGTTCGTACGTTCGTTTTCGTATCGATACGTTTTCCAAAATCTATGTTAGTAAAACAAAAGAGACACTATAAGACCTTTTGATCTCATCTGACACTTTCTCTAGTTATTTGTTATCCGACTTTTATAAATTAAAGTTTAATTTACCAATAGTTATTACACCTAGTTTTTAGGGTTTTTATTTTTTTTCTACTCTCTTGAAATTTAAGATATTTTCAGAAGAGGAATTTATAGTTCTTTAACTCAATAATATATTAAGAACTTAGACTTTTTATCCCCTTTTACGCATCCGGACTTTTAAAATGTTTTCAATCTCTGTTGGAAGTTAAGTCACCAAGAGTTCTACACTCAGGAGTCTGGTAGTCGTAGTCGTAGTGGAGTCTAGATCAATTTTTACGTAAAGGAGTCCAAGTAGAGGTTTGACTGACTTAGTCCTTAGAACTCTTACCCTGTGTCATTAGACACCAGGTTGTCAGGGAGGTCTACTAAGACGATGTAGGACTCTAAACTCTTACACTTCAGGGAAGTTTTAGTCATTCATTTACATTGTATTTTTTGTGTTTGGTATCGTTCTTTGATAAGCATTGATATTAGTAAGTGAGTTTTTTATAAATACCCAATAAGAGTACGGGTATGGTGGTAAGATCCATGACCCTTGTGTTTACATTTGTGAAGTCAGTATCTCGTCAGATGTTCCATATGTCTTTTTAAGTTTGTTGTTCTCTCGTTCCTGTGTAATTTTTATCTTATGTACTTTTTATTGTTTTTATTTGTTCGATAATGTTATTTATGTATATTAGATTTAAAACGTTTTAACCTGGTGATATTAAGAGTCTAACCTATTTTTGTTTTAAGTTGTAAATGACGAATGCTTCGGGTGTGGATTGTAGTCCCTTAGAGTTATTGTTACTATTATTATTATTAACGAAACTAATCCTAATACTAACTTCTTAAAGATCCGTTTACGTTTCTTTTTATTCAATTACCTTGTTATGAATAACGTCTCTATTATACTGAGTCCTAGTTTTATTGTAGACCTTAAATTCTCCCTTTAGGTTCATGTTGAACTTTATCTGTTACAACATGTCTCAATCGAAATTCCTGAATTCCCCACACTATTCTACCCCACTCCGGACCAACACAGTTTTCCCGACTCCCGTCTCATTCTTTTTGATTTAAGAGACAGGAAGTATGGTGACCTTCATGTCTACTAATAAATTTACCATGTACGTTTCATACAAATTTTATACGTGAAGGAAATTACCCTTATATTAATCGAGTCGTTCGGACACCAAAATACCCATAATAACAAATCTTATTCTGATTTACCTTTTTTTTTTCAATTAAATTTCTTTAATAACTCTTTTTTAATATATAAGGTTAATGAAAAGAACTCATGTTTTCTATTAGTCTATGCTTCCGCTACGGAATTTTTTCCTTTTGACTTCAAATCTACTATCACACTATTAATTCCACTTTAGTGATATAACTTACCTTAAGTAGGTAATAAGTCGTGAGTTAAGAAATTTCGGTATCTGTTTTAAACGGTAATAATAGAGAAGTCCCTAATCTTATCACTGAAAAAAAGGTCTTCGGTAATCCTGACTTCCTTGGGACCTGGAGTAGAATAAGATGACGTTGGATGAAAACAAAACTTTAATCAACACAACACGAAATGTTAGTGAACGTTTCATTATGTCTATATTTCTCTTTCATCAAAACTTCTTGGATGAACTGTGATAAGATACTTAAGTTCAAGTCACGACAATTCGATACTTTTTTTAAGGTTAATGTAGTATGTGGCGGAGTTAAACATTTGCTAGGAGAAGACGAATGTTACGTCGTCGAAACAGGGACCAGGAGACCGGGTAGACGAGACGAGGAAGTATCGGAAGTGTGACGTAAAAAGTAATCGAAAAATTTCTTAGATATTATTATCCTATCCCTTCTGAACCGGAGGGTAGATATAATTTTACGAAGTCCGTATCGTAATAACTGGAGACTCCTTAACAAGAGTCTTTCTTAGTATTAGTGTCAAAATTAGTGTTGATGAATCTAAAGACGGGGTTTAACGGTCAACCTCCGTTTAACTGGTCAGTGGTGTTTATAATCGTTACCTATTGTGTGTTGTATACCTCCTTTCGGTCTTATAAAGTGTTTACACTCAGTGCGCTGAGGTCACTAATCACTTCGCATTATATAAAAGAGGGGATCTCGACTCGACCTTACTCTGTGAGTCCCTCCCTTGATCTTTCGTTCAGGTATGCCACGGTTCTGTCGGATAACCCTGACAACTTCCCTACCTTTAGGTGACGAATAAAGACAGGTCTTTAGTGACTCAGTTTCTTGGTGTGTGGAGATTTCCTTGAACTTTTAGTAGGGGTTTTACTCCTGCGACACCATTTACACCATTTCCGATGACGATGACGACGATTCAGCGAAGTCAACACAGGTTGAGACACGCTGGGGTATCTGTCGTCGGGTGGTCCGAGGGGACAGGGACCCTAAGAGGTCCGTTCTTGTGACCTCACCCAACGGTAAAGGAAGAGGTTACGTACTTTCACTTTTCACTTTCACTTCGGTGAGTCAGTACAGACTGAGAATCGTTGGGTACCTGACGTCGGATGGTCCGAGGAGGTCGGTACCCTAAAAGGTCCGTTCTCATGACCTCACCCCACGGTAACGGAAGACAATTCTGATTCTGTTCGGATTTAAGGTTCTTCAAAAAAAAAAAGGAAGGGAGGATAGAAGATGACTTACAACGATACGAAAACCTCTGTTTACCTCAATTGTGTTTTCAGTTTCCTCTATGAAGGGACCGTCAGGTCATCAATTCTGAGACGTGAAGGCGACGTCCCTTGTACCCAAACTAGGGATTACGTCCTTGATTCTAGGGTGTTACGCCTTTGTCGATTTTTTTTCGTGTTTGTTGTTGTTTTTTAGTACAGTTTCCTTGACCTTCGTCTGTTGAAAATAAGGTTTCGACTTCCAAACCAACTTGTATATAGTGATTTCTTAGAAATTATAAGTTTAATCTACACTGGTGTATCTCTATTACTCCCCTTTACTAAAGTCTTAAGTATTATTTAAGTTTAAAACCAAAAAAAACACGTTAAGGATCTTAATATTTAGTCCTTCTTTAAATTCTATCAGTTAGACCTGAAAGTGTCGGAGGATTGTTGTTGTCGTTTCTAATTTTCATCCTATTTATATTCATGTTAATCACTCTGTTTAAAAACAAAACAAAACAAACCCTATAAACAAGAACTCGACTTCAAGTACACGGGTTACACATTACTCCGGTTTGTTTAGTTTTGTCACCTGAAACCTCGTCTTTTTCTAAATATTGATCCCAGTTTGTTCCCTTTCTCCGTCGAGTACGAGTTTTCTGGGTTTAAGGGGAGACCAAAAGTCGTCTCAAAAATTTTCGTTGTATATCCCACTCCTGACATCTCACATACTGAGAAGATTAACCAACCACCACTCCACTGTCCCACCACGGGTCCTTAGAGTTAGTAGTCGGAAGACCAAGACTGACTAGACACCAGAGTCGTACGTCAATGGTGAGAGGTAGACTCACCTCCGGAACAAAGGGTGTCTCGTTAAGTTTATATACACAGTCTGACAACATGTAAAGGGTACTTCTCCTTGATTCTTGAACGAAATATCGATATGATAATAAAGAAAGTAATAATAAAGGAGGAAACAAAGACGTAAGAGAGGGAAAGAGATTAATCATTGACAAACTTGAACGGGAAACCTTAAGTCCTTTATAGATCCTCCGACTCCTAAAGGGTCCACCGTGATCACCATTTCTTAGGTGGACGGTTACGTCCTCTGTGTTCTCTGTACCCAAGTTAAGGACCTCACTGTTCTAGGGAACCTCTTCCTTTACTATTAGGTGAGGTCATAAGGACGGACCTTTTGGGGTACCTGTCTCCTCGGACTACCCGATGTCAGGTATCCCAACGTTTCTTAACCTATACTGAATCGTTGACTCGTACGTACGATCCTCCGACTTCTGAAAAGGATGTTTATTCTTTACTTCCTGTACCTTTCCGAAAACATGGATCCTCCCGGGAGTTCCTGAAAGAAACTATGAAGAGTTAGAATCCCTCTTGTCCATACCCTGTTCTTTCCCTTATTTCAAAACCTATCTCTCCAATTAGTATTTGAATCGTCTCCTTGAGTCAAAATCCCCCGAATCCAAATCACTAAAAATTAGTAGACTTTCAGTGAATCCCGATGGTTTATACTTTCAATGGTCGGTGTGGACATCACCAACAAGAACCACAGGACGGATATGGCAGAGGGGAAGTGGTGAAACCACGTTCAGTCGGACTGAAGGTTGGAGACCTCGGAGGGGACTAACGAGGAGACCGAGGATCCCGTACAAAACTGGTGGAGGTATCGTCCCGACTTTATAAGTACTCCATTGTGGAGAGTCAGTAATTTTACTGAAAGACCTGAACCTCTTATTTATAACCTTGAGGGAGGAGTCACCTCTTTTGAGACTCTCCGTAAGGATGTAACTAGGGTAACCCGAGTTCGAAGTTATATACACAACGTACGAATCCGTGAGTCACCACAGGTTGAGAAACACTGGGTACCTACCCTCGGGTGGTCGGAGGAGACAGGTATCCTAAGAGGTCCGTTTTTATGACGTCACCCATCGGTAAGGGAAGAGGTCCCCTAGAACGGTTGGGTCCCTATCTTGGGTCCAGAGGTCGTGACGTCCGATCAAGAAATGGTAGACTCGATGGTTCCTTCGGTTCGAAGTTATATAGACTAAAATTTTTAGGAAAAAATAAAGGAAGGGGAGGAGTGGACTGAAGGAGTGAGAGGATGACCATAAAGGACTCTAAGATTCATTTTATGGAGTAAGCTCACAAAGTCTTAAGTAAAGATCTTCATCGGTTTGATTCCTTTGACCGGAGTTTACATCAAGGTTCTTCTCTCAGAGTTTTATCTTATAACTTTTAGTTAGTAAAAAATCCTGTTGAACCGTCGTTAATGGAGTAAAGACCACCACCCCATCACTATTGGTAACAACCCCACAGAGTAGTGTAATGATTCCTAGAATGGACACTAATTAGTCAACCGTATCTTACGGAACTGTATAGATTATAACCGTTGTAAACTCTCTATCCTTCTGTTCGAGGAACTGACTACAATTCACAGTAATCACGGGGTTTCCTTCTTTTATTTCCGAGTCTAGTCTGGTGAGTCCCTTAACGTACTTTTGTCATCTCAAATTACTGTTGTAAATTTCTCTAGAAGTATAGAACATTTGGTTCCTGTTTAATATGACTTTTAGTTGGTATTATAGACTAAAACCCTCATTGATCTATTGTTTCTTCTATTTAAGTGTTAGGGACGTTTCAGAGGGTACGATTTCATTTACCAGACTAGACTCTAGACACTACTTCTATAGACTTATCTACACGAACTCTTGGAACCTGGGGGTCTAAGAAAACGCCATATTTATAAGGTAAAGAGGGACTACTTCGTTCGTCACACCTCAGGTTCTTTTATGGTGTAACTTAATCTACGGAATTTTTATTAAGAACGTGAGGATTTCTGTCTGGAAGAGTAAATATCCGGTTATTGATCCCAGTTCAAAATGGAATCGGATGAACCCTTTATTAGAGAGTGAGTAATTTCTTTGTCTCACCTTGAATCTCTTTTATGGACCTCTACTTACAACTTCTACGATCTACCTACTACCCTGGTTCTATATTTCGACTTATATTATAAAATTACTATACTCCCGGAGGAGGATATAGGACTTTTCGGAGACCTCTGTTAGGATTGTACAAAACCCCTATCAATGTTACATATACTATCTTAAGGTCTAACTCTAAATAGTCCGTCGATGAAAAATTTGTAAAAAATTTAACTTTATTATCAACTAAATATTATAACGTAAATAAATAGATAAATATAAAAACCAGTGTGAGAAACCGTACACCCTAGACACAAGGGACTAGTTTCTAGTTTGGGTGTTAGGGGTCGTAACCTTCCGTTTCAGAATTGGATGACCTTCCCTTCATCCCTTTAGGGTTCCACCGATAAGAATTAGTAGTCTCCGTTTCCCACATATTAACGGTAATGTCTCTCGTTGCAGTCTTACCGTCTGTCCCTAGATACCGTTATCTCCGGTCCAGAACATTAGAAATTGTCGATCTATCTATATGTCGGTCTTTCTTAACCAACTGGGTAAATTGGTTTTGTTCTAGATATAGACCACTCATTTCCACTTATAGTCGATAGAGTGACCTGTTTAGTCTTAAAGGAGTCGATCAAAGGTTCGTAGTCGGACAAGAATCTGAGTCTCGGATAGTTAACTTCCCGAGAGACTCAGAATTCTTTCTTGGAATCTTTCCGTGTCTTTATTATCTCATCGTCAACCAGGTTATGAAAGGGTTTCCTGAGGGTTGACAGTCGTTCGATTGTCAAATGACCCTTTCCCCCTTATAAGTCTAGAAAGTTCCCGACGACCTATATTCTAGATGCGACTATAAATATAGTCTCTTACGGTGGTCCATGATTTATGCGAGGTCACTTTTCCGACCGGGTCACAGTGTGTTCAAGTAACTATGGTCTACCGGGTTTAACAGTAGTACAGGGAGGGACGAGGCACCCTTGCTTAACTTCACTTCGTTATTACCCCGTCCCTCCTCGTACAGACCTTGTATATCTTAAAGAGTCCTATGAAAAACTACAAAGGAACAAATTACTATTGAGATTTTCCCGTTAACGTTATTAATGTCTGATTGTCTCCGGAACCTCGAGAGTCTCAATAGAGTTCTTCACACCTAATAGATCCTTTTCGTTGTATTTGATCGTCTTTATGGTCAACTAGTCAAGTCAAGTCAAGTCAAGTCAACGAGTCAGTACAGACTGAGAAACACTGGGGTACTTAACCTCGTGTGGTCCGGAGGGACAGGTAGTGGTTGAGGGCCTCAAGTGAGTTTGAGTACAGGTAACTCAGCCACTACGGTAGGTCGGTAGAGTAGGGGACAACAGGGGAAGAGGAGGACGGGAGTTAGGGAGGGTCGTAGTCTCAGAAAAGGTTACTCAGTTGAGAATCGTACTCCACTGGTTTCATGACCTCAAAGTCGAAGTCGTAATAAGGAAGGTTTCTTGTGGGTCCTGACTAGAGGAAATCTTACCTGACCAACCTAGAGGAACGTCAGGTTCCCTGAGAGTTCTCAGAAGAGGTTATGGTGTCAAGTTTTCGTAGTTAAGAAGTCGTGAGTCGAAAGAAGTGTCAAGTTGAGAGTGTAGGTATCATTCCTCATTTTCCCTTAAGATAACATCTTACCCAACATCTTCTCGTTATACTATATGTAGTTAATGCTGACACCCTGATATGTCCTTGTCGTAATCCTTAGGTCCAACGGAGTAATTATGTTAATTATATCCGAAGGGCCTTCCGAGTCTAATATTTCTTAGACGGACGTTACGTCCTCTGTGTCTAAGATAGCGACCCAGTACTTCTAGGGGATCTCTTCCCTTACCGATGGGTAAGGGTATAAGAACAGACCTCTTAAGGTACCTGTCTCCTCGACATCTGTACCCAAGTGTTTCTCGACCTGTGTCGATTCGTTGATTGTATGCACCCGTGTATACTAATTATGTACTTCTAATTATAATATATATATTATATATATTACATATGTATCTATAATTAGTATTTTATTATTGGTCTTTGATCGAACTTCTCAGTCCCTGTCCTGTCTCACTTCAATAACTCCTTGTACTTACGTACTACACTCTTCTGACACGGAGTCNCTGTACCCAAGTGTTCCTCGACCTGTGTCGATTCGTTGATTGTATGCACCCGTGTATACTAATTATGTACTTCTAATTATAATATATATATTATATATATTACATATGTATCTATAATTAGTATTTTATTATTGGTCTTTGATCGAACTTCTCAGTCCCTGTCCTGTCTCACTTCAATAACTCCTTGTACTTACGTACTACACACTTCTGACACGGAGTCGTAAGCATCGTTAGAGGAGTAAGAGATGAGACGAATAGAGGTTAGAACCGGATTACACCACACAAGTGGAGTAAATCAGAGGATAACTTTTGTCTCATACAAGTATCATCCTTTTTTAAGGTTAAATCGTAGTGGATTTTATCTCTCTTTTTCTCTCGTTAACTTAAGAAGGAACGACGACGGAGATATCTATAGGCCAAATTTTAGGGTACCGGGATTACTCGGTTGAGGAAACTGGTTACTAAGAACCGTTCATCAACGTTATGGAAACGGGTACAGTCTTTACCTACAAGTTATATCAGTCTATTCAAACTTAGGACAGTACAACCCCGAACAGGGAGTGAAGAAACACACTTCTTAACTTCATAAAATTCGGTGGAGTCTCCCTGGTATAGAAATGATCCCTAGGTGGGTCCTTCATACAATCTTTACGGACGACCTGACGAGTCCTGTATATCTGTCACAAGGCTCCAAAGAAGAGTATACCACGTCTCCTTGGGTGTCGAAGGACTCATAAGGGTCATCTTTTTGTCGACTCTTTGAATCGTGGAGTCCTCATTCGTGTTTGAAGTGTCGTTCACGATACTTTGAATTGTCGGATTAAATCCCCGATGTACCTCCAATACCGACTCTCCCCCGTAAACGTCACGGTTCGTTCAGTAATTCCTTTCTGACGACTCGGATTAGTTTGACTTCCTTCACGGTGGAACAAGTGGTCGATGTCTGCAGTCCGAATCCGTAGTCGTTACGAGGGTCACTGGTCGTCTCTTCCCTATAAAGGGTCTGCAGAGGTCTGAGAACTATCACTATCTAAGAGTCACTTCTGTCTGAGAAAACGCTGGGGTAACTAAGGAGACAGGGACCCTAAAGGTATCCAAGGAGACAGGTACCCTAAAGAGTCCGTTCTTATGACCTCACTCAGTAAAGGAAGAGGCCCCTAGAAGGGCTAGGTTCCTAACTTGGATTCAGAGGACGTAACGTCCGTCTAAGAAATGGTAGACTCGGTGGTCCCTTAGAGTCTGAGAATCCTCCATCACTCTCCGTCTGATCATGGAGGATCATTTTGAGGTGACACACAGGGAAAGAAGAATACAAGATGGTAGAATAGAAGGACACTGAGACACGAAACGAGAGTCGGGTGTCCAAAAGGCTCCCACGAAGGGGTTGAGTGGATATCGTCTCAGTGGACCCCATCGAACTTTTTATGTCTGGGAACTAGGGAGGTGTATGAATGTCAGTCTTAAAGACTTCCGCATCGGAACCTTAGATATGAAAACTTTTGTTCTTCAATTCGTAGACGCTCCCTCTTTGTATGAGAGTAATTCAATAGGAAGATCGCTCCTCATTCAACAAGAAAGTCAATAAAACCGATAATCTGTAAAAGAATACTGTTGTCGTCCTAGTACCTCGGTACTCTCTCCACTGTAGATATACCCTAAGTCCTCGAATAGATCTAGGACTTCGACGACCAGGGTCCTCCACCAAATAAGAACGACCCGTGTGTCCCCAGGTTTGGGATCGTTTTCTCAAAAACACTGTATTGTCTATTCTTTTTGTCCCTTAAGGATCTCTCTGACTATCTCTCTTTAGTAAATGGTCAGTGTCGTGTCTTTCACTTCTCCCCCTTTAGTTTTACCTCTCCTTTATTGTTAAATAAGGAATACTTCACCGATTATACTAATCGAAAAGCCATAGACACACACTTCTCTACTTGTCGACCTCTGCGAAAACTAGAGTCGGACTGATCTCCTAGTGTTGTCACCCACCTCCGTCGAGAGTCTAGAGGACGAGACCCGTCGTTCGGGTCGAGAAACTTCACGGGGAGAAAGGTTGAAACGACGATTGTCTGTCCCTTCTTCCTCCAGTACAGGGGTCCCGTCCAACACCTCCGGAACTTCAAAGAGGACAGAGTCCTTCACTTATCTCTACTGGAACCCGTTTAAACATTTCCTCAAGTCCGATTCAAAGTTACAGAGAGATAGCGACGAACCGAGGTAACAGTAGGGTCCGTTTATCTCCACAGAAACGAGGGGTGTTAATGTCTTCCGAGAAGGTCCTTCGGGAGGGGTCGAGTCTACTATGAGGTACATCATCGAAAGGAGGAGGTAGGTCTGACCGGACTTGGGGAAGACAGTCTTGTGACCGTAATTTACTTAAGTAGGATCCGAGGTTATTGAATGTTATTTTTATGGATTGTGATAGTTCCCACTAATAAGTAACCCAGGATAAAATTTCTGAAATCAGACTATAAGTATTATTGGGATAATGTCTCGACCGTTACAATGAACGAATTTAGTGAATTACCTCCGTTGAACGACGAGACGATTCCTATTCCGAGTGGTCCACCATTCCTCTTAAGATTTCTATTAAGAGACTTTTACGGTCGGAACGAAAGGGGTTATAGAGTCAAGAAATGGACCTTGAAGGACTTCCACAGGAACAAACACACGGGTCAAGTCAGTCAGTCAAGTCAGCGAGTCAGCACAGACTGAGAAACGCTGGGGTACTTAACGTCGTGCGGTCCGGAGGGACAAGTAGTGGTAGAGGACCTCAAGTGAGTCTGAGTGCAGGTAGCTCAGTCACTACGGTAGGTCGGTAGAGTAGGAGACAGTAGGGGAAGAGGTTGACGGGGGTTAGAGAGGGTCGTAGTCTCAGAAAAGGTTACTCAGTTGAGAAGGGTACTCCACCGGTTTCATGACCTCAAAGTCGAAGTCGTAGTAAGGGAGGTCTCTTTAGGGTCCCAACTAGAGGAAGTCTTACCTTACCAACCTAGAGGAACGTCAGGTTCCCTGAGAGTTCTCAGAAGAGGTTGTGGTGTCAAGTTTTCGTAGTTAAGAAGCCACGAGTCGGAAGAAGTGTCAGGTTGAGAGTGTAGGTATGTACTGGTGTCCTTTTTGGTATCGGAACTGATTTACCTGGAATCAGCCGTTTCGTTACAGAGACGAAAACTTATATGATAGATCCAACCAGTATTGAAAAGAAGGTTCCTCATTCGCAGAAAATTAAAGTACCGACGTCAGTGGTAGACGCCACTAAAACCTCGGGTTATTTATTTCAGACTGTGACAAAGGTGACAAAGGGGTAGATCACGGGTGAGTCTATATTTTCTCATCTCATTTTTGTTTAATCGAGTGATAACTTTTGAAACTATTTATTTTTTAGTATTGTTTTTATGTTTTGTGTTTTTTGTCAACTATTAAGTTTAAATAAAAACATATTATATACTATGCCGTAGGGATCGAGTCCAACCGGAGAAGAAGGGTTCTAAAAAGTCTTGTTCTTCGTTATATGAGGGTCATAGTACCAAAGGGAGTATTGAGTCAACCATTTCTTAGACGGACGTTAAGTCCTCTGTGGTCAAGCTGGGGACCCAACCCTTCTAGACGACCTCGTCTCTATCCGATGGGTGTGGTCATAAGAACACGAAAGGAACACCGAGTCGACCGTTTCTTAGACAGACGTTATGCCCTCTGGACCCAAGTTAGGGACCCAACCCTTCTAGGGGACCTCTTCCCTTTCCAATGGGTGAGGTCATAAGACCGGACCTCTAAAGGTACCTGACATATCAGGTACCCTAGTGTTTCTCAGTCTGCGTTGACTCACTGAAACTGAAGTAAAGTGAAGTGTGGTACATACTTACACTCTCAACCTAGTATTTCTTTCGACTTATGGTTTCTTAACTACGAAAACTTGAGACCACAACCTCTTCTGAGAACTCTCAAGGAACCTGAACTTCTTCTAATTTAGTTAGTTAGGATTTCCTTTAGTCAGGACTTATAGGTAACCTTCTTGACTACGACTTCGACTTCGAGGTTATGAAACCGGTGGACTACGTTTCTTGACTGAGGAACCTTTTCTGGGTCTACGACCCTTTCTATCTTCCGTCCTCCTCTTCCCCTACTGTCTCCCACTCTACCAACCTACCGTAGTGACTAAGTTACCTGTACTCAAACTCGTTCGAGACCTTTAACCACTGCCTGTCCCTTCGGACCACACGACGTCAGGTACCACAGTGTTTCTCAACCTGTACCGACTCGTTGTCGGTACTCTTTGCGACCTGACCTTCTTTGTGTTCGACCTTAGTTCTAACGACCCTCTTTATAGTTATTGGTGTCTATACGTCTACTGTGGTGGGAATACCGTCTTTCACTTCTCCTTGATTTTCCGGAGAACTACTTTCACTTTCACCTCTCACTTTTTCAACCGTATTTCGAGTTGTCAGTCTTTTGCTTCTAGTACCGTAGAACAGGGTAGTGAAGTACCCTTTATCTTCCCCTTTGTCATCTTTGTCACAGTTTGAAATAAAACCCCCCGAGGTTTTAGTGACGTTTACCACTGACGTCGGTACTTTAATTTTCTGTGAATGAGGAACCTTCTTTTCAATACTGGTTGGATCTATCATATAAGTTTTCGTCTCTGTAATGAAACGGCTGATTCCAGGTAGATCAGTTCCAATACCAAAAAGTTTTCAGTACTTACCTACAATCTCAACCTGACACTTCTTCCGACTCATGGTTTCTTAACTACGAAAACTTGACACCACAACCTCTTCTGAGAACTCTCAGGGAACCTGATGTTCCTCTAGGTTCGTCAGGTAAGACTTCCTCTAGTCGGGGTCCTAAAGAAACCTTCCTTACTACGATTTCGACTTTGAGGTCATGAAACCTGTGGAGTACGCTTCTCGACTGTGTAACCTTTTCTGGGACTACGACCCTCCCTAACCCCTGTCCTCCTCTTCCCCTGTTGTCTCCTACTCTACCGACCTACCGTAGTGCCTGAGTTACCTGCACCCAGACTCACTTGAGACCCTCAACTACTACCTGTCCCTCTGGACCGCACGACGTTAAGTACCCCAGCGGTTCTCAGCCTGTACTGACTCGCTGACTCGACTTCACTTGACTCGTTGACGTGACTTGACTTTACTTATAAATAATAAAAACATGGTCTGTGTCATGTTCCGGAACTAATATATCACCTACTGGTTCTGTCTATGTTGTAGACATTACACCTTCTTGTAAAACATAAGATAATGTTTAGTTAGTGATTTCCCTACAACGGATATTCGAATTTAATATGTATTACCAGGTAGAGACTCTCAGGACTGAGGGTCCACTATTCGTAAGTCGATTTTATAAAAGTAAAACGAGTATTCTATGTAGAACTGGTCAGGGTTGACACTTACTGACGTCCCTCCTTCTTTAATTTATATAGGGCAGGTCTCCAACTACCCTTGGTTCTTCACAAACCGAAATGAGGGTGACGAAAATCATTTTTTTTTAAGACTTAAGATTGAGTCCGTTCTACGCAGACACCCTGTGTTCGAGTGGTAGAAGAGCAAACGACGGAAAGGTTTATTTCAGTAATAAGGAACGGGTTGACGGCCCCAGGTCGGGGTCACCTAAGTCCCACTAAGCTTCCACCCCCCTACCGCAGCCACAGAAACCTTTTTATGTATAAATTAATGTCTATATATCTCTCTAATCTTTGCCTATCACATCATCCTTCTAATCACCTCTTTTTCTCCGACTTATTGAACCTAGTGCACCTTATCGTAGGTACGAGGTCTACCCTTAAGTCGGTCTTTTTACCCTCGTTCTTTCTTCGCTGTACCCCCTTAGTCAGAAAGACCTTTGACTAGGCTAAAGAAATAAAAACCCAAACGAATATATGGAAAACAATGTATATCCCTACTTATGTCAGTGCACCCCCAGTCGTCAGGACTGGAAATTGTTTTAGTCCACGAAATGTATTTTTCCAGAATGCCTAAAATACTAGGAAAGAAAGACTATTGGTTTTTTGAATAAAGAAGGTTTCCACAAAAAAGAATTTGGTCCGTGGTGGGAGGTTTATTTCAATGTAAGGATATCCCACTCCCACATCACTCAATGTTAGTTCTTTCCTTAAATAAATTGGGTTCCAATTGTACTAATTAGAATTTCCAATTACGAATAAAGAGGATATACGAATTTCCAATTATGAATAAAGAAGGATATACGATCAATATAAGTAATATTCCCATCCCTTGTACCTCTAAATCGTCGTTTGTAGTCGGGTTGTTTACTTTTAGGAAAGTGGTTACGAGGGGAATTCTAGATAAATCAGAATTCTATCACTATTTCAATGTAAAAATGTATCGTTCCTGTGTCACTAAATATTGTTTCATGTCACTAGATAATGTTTTCTCTTTTAGGTAATTGAGTTTTTCAGTTCATAACGATTGTAGTTTTTGGTGATATAAAGGAAAAGATATCAGGTTTATGTAACTAATTATATAAGGGTCCACGGATTCCGATACCTCCGGACCGTCATTAGTAACTGAGTTGTTCTTCTATTTCGGGATACGATTAATTCTGAGAGTTTTATGAGGTTTCGAGAGACACGACAAGTACCAATTCTCCATCATTTGTTAGTACACGCATCACCGTCCTCATATCTATTAGGACAGTGTGTTCGATCAGACGGTCGTCTCTCCAAACTGGACTCTGTAGGAACAGGGTGGGTCTCGTCCCTTAATCGTCGTTAATAACTGTGTTGTTTACTTTTTGGGAAGTGGTTATATTAAAGATTGGTTGGGTGATATGATTATTAAAGATTGAGGGGTTTTATTAAACGGAAATCATTCAGATTTTGTAGAGTACGGAGAGTCTAACCCTCCGACATTTGTTAGTGTACACCGGTCTGCTTGGATATGTCCACCCGATCTATTGGAAGTCTCCTCAGGCATTCGACTTTGTGAGAACAGTACGTGTCACCTCGACGTGCAAATAAGGAAGAGGCTCTCTTTACCAATACCCCCTCTCGGGGGGCATTTCAGTCTCCACATTCACTCTCGTATTTTGTCTGAGACCAAAACCCCATCTACGAGCCCTTGTCCCCCAAAGGACTCCGAACTAGTGCGGAAACGCATACATACGGTTCGGAGGAAGGAGAACTGGAAACGGTACCCGCCTCAAGGAGTGCGACCGGGGGCCGTGGGTTGTTAAACGGAGAACTAAAAATAACCCGATAACATCCCACTCGTTATCCTCGAATCTGAGTTACTGTGTATACGGGAGTTCTTTGAATGTTCAATCCATTTTCTCGAAACTCTCGCGAACCATGTTAGAGAATGATAAAATTAAAACTCTGTATTAATTGTTTATTGTAATACGATCAAAGTCTGTATGTTGTATTACTAAGGCATAAACACACAACGGTTAACTAATACTATTATTCAAGTCGACTGTACAAGTGTACAACCAAATCAACTGGACACGGTCAACTACACTAATAAACTGTACGCAGTGTACAGTTGATGTTTTTATAAAAAGAACACTATTTTTGAAAATTCTATATGAGAAAAATCGTTGAAAATTTATAAGTTATGTCGTAATAGTTGATATCAGTAGTACGACATGTAATATAGTAGTACTAAATAAAATATTGAGCTTTAAACATGAACAACTAGAGCAAGTGGGTAAAACGGGTATGGTATAGGGACTGAGATCTTTAGTGGTTAGATATAGATGAGTCATAAAAAAAAAAAACTCTAAGGTGTATAATCACTTGAGTATCCTATAAACAGAAAGAGACATACTGAATAAAGTCCATCGTATTGCGGGAACGTCAGGTTGGTATAACAACGTTCACCGTTATAAAAAAAAAAGGAAAGATACCGACTCATAAGTATGTGTCGTGTAAAAGAAATAGGTAGTAACTTGTGTATCCAACAAAGGTATAGAACCGATAACATTTATTACTACACTACTCGTCCCCTAACGTTACTTGTACTTAACGACCTAATATACAATCGAGATAAAAATTATAAAACTCCTTTGAAGTATGACAAAAGGTATCACCGATATGGTTGAATATGATGAAATTTCTTACGTGATACCAAAGGAAAAGGGGTGTAGGAGTAGTTGTAACGAATAGTGAATAAGATAACTATTACTGTAAGATTGTCAACTCAAAGGGACCACCGAGTCGTTATTTCTTAGGTGAAAGGTTACGTCCTCTATACCCAAGTTGGGGACCCAACCCTTCTAGGAGACCTCTACCTTTAACGTTGAGTGAGGTCATAAGAACGGACCCTTTAAGGCACCTGTCTCCTTGGATTACCGGACGTCAGGTACCTCAGCGTTTCTCAACCTGTGTTGAATCACTAATTTGTTGTTGTAAGATTGTGCATACTACACAATTGAGAAGAACCGGAACTAAACATAAAGAGACTACTGAATGACTACAACTCGTGGAAAAGTACATGGACAACCGATAAGTAAACAGAAGAAACCTTTTTTTTTTTACAGATAAGTCAAAGACGCCGGTAAAAAATTAGTCTAATAAAATAAAGTAAAAAGGGACAACTTAACGTACTCGAGAAATAAAAAAAATTATAATTGGGAAATAGTTTCTATTATAAATGTGTATAAAGCAGGGTAAAGTATCCAACGGAAAAGTAAAACAAAAACATCAGAGTGAACAAATAAAAAAGAAAACAACGAAATCAAACACCACAGTTTCGGTCTTTTTTTTTTTAGTAAGGATACTGGATATAGGTCCTCGAATGAGAGATACAAAAGAAAATCACTAAAATACCAAAGTCCAGAATCTAAATTCAAAATGATGTAAACTCAACCAAAAACATATATTCATTCTATACCCAGTTCTAAGTAATAAAAAGTACACCGTTTTTAAAGGGGTTGTAATCAAAAAGGTCATGGTAAATAACTTTTCAGAAAGGAAAAGGGTAACTCATAAGAACCAAGGAAGCAACATTTAATTAACTGATAGATATGTACTTAAATAAAGATCATAGATATAAGACAAAACAACTTAATACACAGATAAAAATACGTTTATGGTGAGACAAAATTAATAATATCGAAATTTTATATCAAACTTTAGTTCTTCACACCATAGAGGTTTAAATAAGAAGAAAGAGTTCTAATGAAACCGATGAACCACAAAAACATCAAGGTATATTTTAATTTTAAAAATATAAAGAAACTTTTTACAATAAAATTAAATTTATCCTTAAAGTAAATTAGACATGAAACAACACCCATCACACCTGTGAAGCTATTATTATTCAAAAGATAAGTCACTTATGTCCTATGGAAAAGTATAAAAGTATAGTAGAAGTTTAAAAAGTAGTTACAGTATCAAAATTCTCGTGTCTTGAAACTAGGAGGACCAATTTAAATAAAATCCATAAAATAAGTAAAAAATAGAAAATAAACAAATCAAACTTTTACTATAGGGTTCTATCCACGTCTAAAACCCTTAAATAGGACGAAGTAAAAGAGACTCGCAGAACTTAGACATTAAACCACAGACTGTAATTAAACCCTGTAAGAATCAGTAACGAAGTTTTTAAATAAGATAATGAAATAAAAAGAAGAAAAAATCATAAGCGTAATATATTATACATATAGTATGGAAAACATTAATGGGGTATCAGGAACCTATAAAAGAAGATGAAAAATGTCAGATACAAGAGTGAGAGAGAGTAAGAATCTCAAAGATAACTATTTAGGAGTTCGTGTCCCTAAGAAATGAGTCGATACAGACCAGACAACTCTGATAGTTCCGGCAAGAAATAAGGACGATGATAAAACTAGAGATCATAAAGAAAAACCAATAATTCTAAAGGAACAGATAACATATATAATAGGTAGTCGAAAGTGTAAGACGATGAAGTAGGTGATGTCAGGAGTCGTATATTTATCATCAACAAAGTTTAAGGGACAGACTATTAAGGTTGTAAGAAGACACAGACTGAGACCGAACGAAACAGAGAAGTTTGACATATATATATATATAAAAAAAAATAGAAAATCATAGGAACATTAAAAAAGAACTATCGTTCTGTACCACATAGGTCACCCCCTTTTTTTTAGGATATTTGTCGGTAAATCATTATAGTACCACTCCACACCTCCACCAACTTCGTAGGAGATCAGGATACTAATCTCAAGGACCTCCATTTTGAGTGTCCTCACACCCCCGGGACGAAACTGAACCAGAGGGACCTTAAAAATTGAGAGTCTACACAGGTGTACCTCGGAGGTTTTAAGTAGTTAGTGTCAAGTCCAAAGGGAGTCAAGTCAAGTCCAGTCAGGGAGTCAGTACAGACTGAGAAATGCTGGGGTTATTAACGTCGTACGGTCCGGAGGGACAGGTAGTGGTTGAGGACTTCAAGTGAGTCTGAGTACAGGTAGCTCATCAGTCACTACGCTAGGTCGGTAGAGTAGGAGACAGTAGGGGAAGAGGATGACGGGAGTTAGGGAGGGTCGTAGTTTCAGAAAAGGTTACTCAGTTTAAAAGCGTACTCCACCGGTTTCATGACCTCCAAGTCGAAATCGTAGTAAGGAAGGTTTCTTTAGGGTCCCGACTAGAGGAAGTCTTACCTGACCAACCTAGAGGAACGTCAGGTTCTCTGAGAGTTCTCAGAAGAGGTTGTGGTGTCAAGTTTTCGTAGTTAAGAAGTCACGAGTCGGAAGAAGTGTCAGGTTGAGAGTGTAGGTATGTACTGATGACCTTTTTGTTATCGGAACTGATCTGCCTGGAATCAGCCGTTTCATTACAGAGACGAAAACTTATACGATAGATCCAACTAGTATCTAAAAGAAGGTTCCTCATTCGCAGAAAATTAAAGTACCGACGTCAGTGGTAAACGTCACTAAAACCTCGGGTTTTTTTCTTTCAGACTGTGACAAAGGTGACAAAGGGGAAGATAAAGGATACTTCATTACCCTGGTCTACGGTACTAGAAGCAAAAGACTTACAACTCGAAATTTGGTTGAAAAAGTGAGAGGTGAAAGTGAAAGTAGTTCTCCGAAAAATCAAGGAGAAGTGAAAGACGGTATTCCCACCACAGTAGACGTATAGACACCAATAACTATAAAGAGGACCGTTAGAACTAAGGTCGAACACAAAGAAAGACAGGTCTCAAAGAGTATTACATGAGACGTATCTTCAATTTGTTCGTCCCACTGTTATATGTCGGAACTACATGAGGAAAAGGATAAACCTTGGTCAGACAACAAGGGACAGGTCAAAATTGACAACGAAGGACTGGACGTATGTCTAAAGAGTTCTCCGTCCAGTCCACCAGACCATAAGGGTAGAGAAAGTCTTAACAGGTGTCAAAGAACACTAGGTGTGTCAGTTTCCGAAACCGTAACAGTTATTTCGTCTTTATCTACAAAAAGACCTTGAGAGAACGAAAAAGGTACTAGGTCGTCTACAACCGTTAAACTAGAGACCAAGGAGACGGAAAAGATTTTGATGGAACTTGTAGTCCTTCAAGTGCCAAGTGCATAACGATTTCCGACCAAACCTCTTAAAACTCGTAATGAAATGATCGTACACTCTACTCACGTTGACACGTCGATCAAACTCGTAAGAAACCGTAACGGAAAGAATCCCTAACCTTACTTTTGACTGGAAAAGGTCAGGAGACCGGTGACGACTCAAAAGGTTTAAACGACCTGATAACTCACGTCGTGAAAGTGTCGTAGTAGAGAGTCCTAAACTTTGTCCAGGTGACCTTACGGTAGTGGAGGTGATTGAAACAAGTATCACTACGAAAGATTCCGGGTAAACTGAAGTGTAACGTCCTACAGACCGAGCTCTACTCACTAGTGTGGTAACACTAATAGACCCATTACTTCTAGAAAAAACATGTCAAGAAGACACATAAGAACGGTGAAGAAGAATTATAGAAGACGAAGACAATCCAGGTCTGGTAAAGACAGGAAACACCTCGGGTAGAAACGTACTTTACAAGGGAACCATAGAGATTAAAAGAACCTCTCTAGAGATCAGAAAGGGTAAGACAAGAAAAGGAGATAAAGAAACGTAACTAGCGACTTCTTTCGAAAGAATAGAGAAGAACGATAAGAAACCTTAAGACGTAAGTCTACGAATATAGAAAGGAAAAGAGGAAATGAAAAACGAAGAGAAGAAAAGTGTCGATAAACATTCCGGAGGGGTCTGTCGGTAAAACAAAAAAACGTAAGAAAAGGTACCCCTACCAGAACTAGGGACAGAGGACATGTTACAGTGCTTGGAGTAAGGTATCAAGTAGTCTGTGAGATAGATAGTCTAGATCCGGGAATTTAGATAAAGAGTACAGGTGACATTTTAGTATTCCCTAAATCCGGTCCCCGCCGTCGGCCCTCCTCTTTGGGGTGTTGGTTCCTCACCACCGACACGCCCGTGTCCTCCCGGATCTCCTCGGTAGGGTGCAACTTCCAGTCCTTCCCGCCGCCACTCCTCTATGGGGAGAAGGTTTCATTCTTCGTCGTCGACGTAAAACGATCTCGTCGACACTTCTCTATGGGGTGCGGGTTCCATTCTCTTTGGGTTCATTCTGCCACAACGTTCTCCCGTAGTCTCCCGTCTGTGTGACTTTGGTATGAGTGTCTTTTGGTCAGTTAGATTAGTGTGATCCTGGTGTCGGCACAGATTGAGTTACTTTGGTTCGGTACGGACACCCCGTTGGGTTCTGTCCGTCCAGTACCACCTCTCCACACTGTCTTACACCGGGTGACCTCTACCCTTACCGTTTGGTGAAGTCATAAGAACGGAACTCTTGGGGTACTTGTCATACTTTTCCGTTTTACCATCCTATGACTTTCTCCTTAAGGGGTCCAGTCCTCCACGGGTTATACGATGACCTCTAGTCACCTCTTTATTGAGGTCTTTCTTACTTCCCTACCTCGGTTTCGTTTTCGTTATGGGTGGACACCTACACTGACCACTCTCTTCGTTCCAGGGTACGACATTTCTCGTTATAACGTATCCTTGGACCTTACAGTCCAGGTACTTAGTTCCATTTTACCTTCACCAGTTCGTTCTCTACCGTTCTCACTTGTAGCTGTAAGATCCTGAGTCGTTTGATTTTACCTGACCTTACCCACTTAAATTAAGTCTACTGGTAATATAGATGATGACGCCCGTTCTTAGGGAGTCTTCTTTACCTCATCGGTAGTACCAGTTGTTTTGTCAGACTTTACGTCATGAACCTACGGTAGAGTTTTTACTGTTTTACTAGAGACAACCAGAGGTTCCGTTTGGTAAGTTATAGTGCCATTAGGTTCAGATACGGGGTTGGTCATTACGACTTCTTCGACTTCAACTTGTCAAGATACTTCTGGATGTTCTGGAAAATCTTGATTGTGGGGTTTTTCTACAAGAAAAGGAATATCCCCTGACCTTACGTTTTCATCCTTCAGTTCTTTGTGGACCTCATTGTCCATTTAAACGGGAACCTTACGTCTTACTTCGTCCCGTTTCTGATTATCTCAAAACGGTTCTTTTACGTGACCAGTGTCATTTGTGGGAGAAGGTTGTTGTTCTCTTCTGAGATGTGTACCTGTAGTGGTCTACCAGTTGTGGCTTTAGTCTAAGTAATATAAGAGACGTCGTTTTCTACCTCTTCGAGATATGTCAGTTGTTTTTGTTCTGGTCCTCGACTGACACCGAGTCTAGTACTTGAGGAAAAACGGTTTAAGTCTGAACTTAACTTTTTCCATCCCTTTTGGCGATCTGGTAAGTCCATACTGGATTTAGTTTAGGGAATACTAATATGTCCAAAGGGAGTGACCATGAATAAGGACATCACTAAATACGAACATTCAGAGATGAGACTTTTCACTTTCACTTTCAGTGAGTTAGTACAGACTGAGCAACACTGAGGTATCTGATATGTCAGGTATCTTAAGAGGTCCGGTCTTATGACTTCACCCATTGGAAAGGGAAGAGGTCCCCTAAAAGGGTTGGGTCTCTAACTTGGGTCCAGAGGACGTAAAGTCCGTCTAAGAAATGGTTGACGCAGTGTTCCCTTCGGGTTCTTATGACCTCACGCATCGGATAGGGAAAAGGTCACCTAGAAGGTTAGGGTCCTTAGCTTGACCCCAGAGGACGTAACGTTCGTCTAAGAAATGGTTGACTCGATAGTCGACATTTAGGGACATAAGTGGACGAACACAGAGATTAGAACCCCTGTTGTCAAAAGAGTCACAGGCGTGAAGAGAACACCTAGGTTCCTCTCAAAAATTAAACAGACACACAAGTCGAAAAATCAACAATCTTACCTCACTACTAAAGACTCGAAGAGTGTACGTCTTAGTTGTTGGTCTTATCAAATGATCCCTTTCCATACGAGACCCGTGGTGGAGTTTCCCCTTTCTATCTCCACGGAGAGACGAATGAAGCACATTTCTTTCTTCCCGAGGTCACCCGACTCGACAAAGGGACTTCGTTCCTCGTGTCTCATTTGATTCCATCTGTGAAGGGATTTCCGAGAGTTCAAAACTCAACTTAACCGATTTTCGTACCTGTGTCTTTTCTACCGACACAACAAATCTCATTATAGAGGTCTAACAGAGTCCTGTTTCTTACCGTCTCATATATCCGATCCGGGTTCTTTTGAGTGATTCCAAATGTAAAACGAGTTCTTCTGGTTGACCTCCCCGTGATTCTAAGGTCTTTTTTTTCTAGGATCAAACCCACTCAACTGTACCCTTACTGATGTGTTCATTTTATATAGTTGTATAATATTTTGTGTGTTTCAGACAGTGACCCCTGGTGATCCTTAAGTGTTTATATGACTTCTCTTTTACGTTCAAATTTGTAGACGGTCCGGGTGATTACTAATGGGATTAAGTTTATTTTTCATAGTATAGGGTGGACATAAAAGGGTAGTTCTCTTCTTTTATGGTAGATGTATCTTACTCTTGAAAACGGAGAAAAATGAGAAAGTGACACCAGTAGTGTTCGGTGAAAGTGTAAGGATAGTAGACTCAAACGTGTAAGTGTTTTAACGTGTACACACTCGTGTGTGTATACGTATGTGTATGTGTGTGTGGAACATAAACGACAAAATGTGTCGATCTCAATATGGGTAGGTGGGTCAAGAAACGAAATCGTTGTCACCCAGAAACTTAGAATCAGATCTGTTGGTATCCCCTCATCAGACGAGTTTTCTTTCACATCCCAGTGACGATTTGTGAATCAAGAAACCGACTTTTAAATTTGAGTTCAGAAGGGGGTAGATGTACGTTGTCTTAATGTGGTCATCGTCGAGTCCATCGACAGTCTATCAAGTGTCCTTTAACATACGGTCTCTTATAAAGAAAAAAAAATAATTTCAAAAATAGTAAAAATATAACAACTCATACAACCGACGAAGACCGAACGGAAAAACTTGGTTGTGTCAACTAACCTAGAGGTACAATAACACGAACGAATAATTTTTGGGTGGGGGTCATAGTCACTACGATTGAGAACATGATCCCCTGTCTCAGGACGTACCCTTAGTGCACTCCTCCTGTCCTGTACCGGACTCCGTCGTGTCGTCGGACTCTACAGACCCACGGATCCTTAGGGGAGTAATCATCGAAAGAGTTCCTTTATTTTGCAAAGATAAAAAGAGAAGTGGTTCAAAATACGGATAAATATAATAAATTAGAGATGTTTTCAGGATACCGTATCCATGAGAGTAGGAGTAAAATGTACATTCTATTATTCAGAGTTTCAACGGGTTAAGTAGTTGATACCTTTCTAGGTTCTAAGTTTGTACATAAATAGACCGAATCTTTGAACGTGGGGAGGGATTATTACGAAAAGTCTTGTCCCGTCCATCTATCAATAAACCCGGTAGTGGTAATTCATCGATGTCTGTCAGACAAAAACTCAAAAATACTCAGTTAAATGAAATAAATGGGGTGATGACAGGAAGAAAGGATAAACTCTTTTCTTCAGGGAACCTAAACCTTAACCTTCTGAATCGAAGATATTGGAGATTTGAAACACTAAAACTCGTGCAATGATCCTGAAAAAAACAGACACTTTACTTTCCAAACCACGTTAGACAATAAAAACTTGACACGAGACATCTGTAGATCTCCAACTTTAATGTCCACTCCCTAGGTTCTACCGGATGAAACCCCAGAACGACAAGAAACTAAATAATTTCGGAGATATGTGTTCAAAGTGAACTTATACTCCTGAAGGGAAGATGTCGTATGAGACCAGACTCATCCACCAACTCCCTGAGGTATTCTATGCTCCTATGTGTCCTACGAGACCTGGGTTCTACTGAGGTTGATATCGAGGACGAGGTAACGAATCGGGATTGACTTTCGGTCGACTGTACTTACCCCTTTATCCGGTTCACCTTCCTTCCAAATATCCTTGACCGTTCTTACTCTCTAATTCACCCAGGATCAGTTGACTGGGTCCCTGTCATGACCGTTAGTCGTTAGTTCAGATTTGACTGGTTCCATGTAGGTTCAAGAATGGTTATAAGTACCCCTCTACAATCCCTTCTTCGTTACCCGTTCCCGTGGGAAAGTCTTCATCTCTCCCTATTTTTGTTGTTTTCGTATAGAAGTCCAGTCGTTAGCTCTCTCCTCGATACACACGGAGTGTTAGGTTTTTATAACTGAGGTTCGAGTTCTCCCTTTTTGTTTTCCAACACCAGTATTGAAAAATTTGTTCGAAAAGTACTCGATACGGTTAATTTTTCGTACTCAGGACCAATATGAACAAACAATATGAACAAACACTATACCTTTTAGTACTATTAAAAGACTAATCAGACTTTCATTTGTATTCGTTTTCTCAGGGTCGAGTAAGATCATTCTATGAGAGGTTGGAGGTCCCATCAATAATCATACTTGTGATTTACATATAAAGGGGTAGGATACGGTTACTCCTTCTCACAGTCGTTGACCGACCTAACAGGGTCAACTTCGATAGTCTGTTATCCAGTCTCTTATGGATCTCGTTTCGGTATCGAAGATAACACCGACCTCATCGTTTGTCTGACACATCCTATCCCATCTTTTATATGAGTATTCCTCTCTTGTTCGTGGACTCGTAGAGTTCTTCACAGAAGGACATCCCTGAAAACGTCTGTTACAGTCGAATTGTAAGAAAGTAACCTTTTCCGACCTGTTATACCCCCACTAATAACCTCTACTGGTTGTCTGCTGAACCCCACCCCTCTAGTCGATCCTTGTTCCGGTCATGTTCTTCGGTGTTAGTGAACGACACAGGGAATTAGAGTTATAAAAATTGTAATAGTAAAACTTGTTATGTTAAAACTTAAAGAATTAGGTTCAAAAACACGAGAAATGGTTTGAGAAAATTCTCGGGAGTCGGAAAGGATTCATAGGTCTTCTAGGTTAAGTTTATAAGTAATACGTTGGAAGACCCTTTTACGGATTCATTAATTCCAACAGACGAGGTCATATCCACCATCTCAAATCTTCCGTCCACACATGTAGTATTGTTACACAGTAGGTTACCCCGACTCCAACCCACTCTCTTCCTTAAGGTAGTCTTTACAGATGTCGATCAAGAATTGTGTACGAGGAGAAAGGTCATGGATCTTACTCACAGACTTTTTTAGAGGGACCCATCAAGACTAGTTGTGGGGTTTACAGGTCACTAATAGAAACTTTGTTTCTCTATTCTAACTGTATTCACTCGACAGTGCAGGGACTCGTGTGGTATTTTCCATTATCTACACATCGTGCCTTAAAAGCTCCAATTATGATTCCTTTTCCACAACTATGATATTCCTAGTACTACCGTGGTATTCTCCTACGACTTTAGTGGAGGGGACTGTTTGTATAGTTTTTATGTAGATATACATCTCGTCAAGAGTGACTTTTATTTGACCTCGGACCATCTTTCTGAATGTGATGGTTCCGACATTTATCCTTAGTGTGTCTTAGGTCATGTTACCTTTTCCTGACTAGTTCGCCTCTGGACGTGAGGACTCTCCCCTGTGTCTTCTCCTCCTCACACCTCCTTGAACCTATAGGAGGAACTCCTCACTCCCCACTCAGGGGAATCGACTAGACTTTTGGTCACCCTGACTGTCTTCCCGACATTATTGGGATCTGGATCGAACACTTCTCACGTATGTACAAACGAATGAGGGTTTTGTTCCGTCTCCTTCGTCTTACTTTGACGGGTCATGAGGTCGACCAAAGGACACTGACGGAACCGTACATGAGGTCGAATTCAGGTCGTGGCTAAGGTCGAGACGAACGACACACCTCGTCGAAGTGTCGTCCCTTTCCCCTCTTGTATCATGTCTCGTCGGGTCTGGGTCGGCCTGTAGACTTACCCCATTCTTACCTGTAACGACCGTCACCTACTCGTCACCAGACCTTGAGACTGACCACGACTCTGAGGGTCTCAGACACGAGACTGGATATGGTTCATGGGTAAGACTGGGGAGAACGAGGTCGTAACAAGAGGAGACCCCATTCTAATCCCGACGACTCTTCTCTCTCTTATATGTGAACTCCTTTACTTTGGGTGAGTCTGTACTAGGAGTCCCGAAGACGAGGTCATGGAACCCTGGGTAGGAGTGGGGGTCATCTGACCACGACCGGTCACTCCGTTCTCCCTTTGGGATCGAGTGTGGACCAAGAACAAGATCGAAGAGGTATAGGTCGGGGTAAAGGATGGTACTACTGTCAACGGTCGTGTGGGACCCCTTTCGGTACTGAACACGACTATAATCTATATCGAGAGGATGGACCACTCTTTCGGTGGGTACGTCTGACATATACCTTTGACGGTGTGTTCCTGTGGGGAAGTCTTGGTCTATCTATTACAGAAGTCGATTAAACTATCTCTGCCTCTTTCAATTCATTTTAATCTTCTGTCTCCTTGAACAAAGTTTACTTTCTTGTTCTCTTTTTAGGACTTTTTTATTGATTACTTTCTTTCTTAAATAGTCTATCTCAAGTTTTGTAATTATTATTCTTACGATTGACTTAATTCCTTTTATTATGTACTTGTGTACTCTTGATCCTCTATTCCTGATCTTTTATGTTTTTTCTTGGTCAGTTTTGATTCTTATTTTATTGACTTTACTTTTTTGTGTGATTTCCCTTCATTCTCGGCTGATCCACTATGTCTTGTGTATTCACTAGACCTTCTGTCTTATTAGTTATAGTTGGTTAATCTTGTCGTTTTTTTTTGGAGAAGTTTAAATTTTTTTTTAATTCCTGTTAAATTTCCTGGAGACTTTATTACAGTTCGTATTGTTGTAAGTGTAATATCCACTCAGAGTCTTCCTCTTCTCTCTCTTATACAAAATTTTTTACATAAACTCTTTTAATACCGAGTTTATAAAGACTTGGACTTCTTCCTTTCTCTGTAGTGCCATGTCCTTTGTCTTTCTCAGAGTTTATTCTACTTGAGTTTGTGGGAGTGTGGCCTGTATAGTATTAATTTTACGGTTTTCAATTTCTGTTTTAAGTCTTCTGTCGTTCTCTTTTTGTTTCTCAGTATATGTTCCCTCGGAGGAGGTGTTACGATAGTAGACTAAAGAGACGTCTTAAAAACATCCGATCTTCCTTCACTGTACTATTTAAATTTCACGACTTTCTATTTTTGGACGTTGGACTATGAGTCGGGTCATTCTAATACTAAATCTTGTCCTCCTCTCTATTCTCGTAAAGTCTATCCGTTTTTTATTTTCACGAACAAGTATGCTTCGAAAGGGATTTTCTTTACGATCCCTGAAGGGACCACCAGGTCCCTTCTATTATATTATTCTATCATATTACACATACATTCTTTGATATTCTGTAAAAAGGTTCTAGATCCTCTCTATTCTGACTATCTTCTTGTCAAGAACCCTAAGTGGTTGTACTACCTTCTCTCATGAACCTCTCACTACCGGTGACTGGTGTCCCGTGTGGGAGATATTTGGAAACCTCGGAGTCTTCGTCTCTGTTCCCACCCGGTATCTCGTTAACTACGTCCTGTTTAAGTTCAGTATATTGACGTGGTTCCTGGACCTCCCTCCAAAATAAAGGACAGGGAGTGCCAAACCTAAACAAATACAGAGATGGTACACCTGGTTTAAAATAGGCACAGACTGAACATTGAAGTAATGACAGTGAGTTGTTCATTGTCACTCCGGAGAAGTCGACGGACGTCTCCGATTCAGTAATAAGAAGGAGGAACGACTTGAGTTCTGTCGAAGTACTCGTACTTTGGTTAACACAAGATTTTCTTGTGGTGAGTCTCCCCGGGGTGTGAAAGTCAATTATGAGACCCAAGTGATAAAACTTAAGAATCGAAATAATAATTTAAACTCCAAACATTCATTTAGATTGACCTGTTCCTTAGTGTGGCACCCTTGAACCTTGATCGAGTGTACACCAAGGAGAAGATCGGTGGAGGGATGTAAGTTACCTGTATAAGAGTCAACGTCAAGGGGAAGTACCGGGGGGAGGAATAGTAAAGGTGGAGCGGGGGTGGGGGTGGGGGGGTGGGGATGGTGGGACACGAAAACGGACCGGTATGAAGGTTATTGGTACGGGTCGTTCGTGACGACTGAAGACAGAGACCACCCTCTAAAGGTCACGTCTTTGTCTCTCCCAGTCCCAACTCGTACGTACCGGGTGTTGTAAAGATCCACCCCGTACTGTCACTGATGGGGTGGGACCTGACTGTCAGGGTACCATGGAATCCGTCTTCTAAACCGTTTTTCCGTCGTAAAGTCGGTGGAGACTGGGTGTTTAATCGAAAAGGTCCCACACTCCTACGTTTGGGATTCCCAATGGGGAGACAACACCACGGGGTTGGTCTCGTATTACGTACCAAGACCGTTGGGCGACCGTCCTCTACTTCGACGACTCAGCCCCTACCTCGGAGATCACGGACACTTCAAGACGTAAGAGGATCAATCATGAAGGACGGGATCCTACACAGGAATCACCTTTTATTTTTGATGAACTGATCAACACTATCTCTGAAAACTTCTTTTTAATACAAAGTCATGTAAATGGTCGTGGAAAATAGGACGAAAAACTTGTTACCCGAGGTGTAAAACGTGACACGTCCATTTAATACGTCAGCCGAGACGGACGTTTACACACCTTAGCTACTCTTCTTATTTTAGACTAGAAAGGAAAAAGAACTCTTTAGGGTAAAGGAAAGGAAGGGATTCTGAGAGGACACTCGGGTGAAAAGGTCTTACAAAGTGAGTTACTGTTAAACAATCAAGGTTTAGTTTGTATTTTTCTCGGTTCGGTTAATTGAATTCTATACTAAAAAAAAAAATTAGTGACCTCCTCGTCCAGGATCATGGTGGTGTTCTGGGAACATGTTATGAATTGGAGGGACCCGAATTTTTGACCTCATTATTTCTAGTAGTAGAGTGTTTCACCAAATTTATAACTATAACGTTACCTGTCAAATAACGAAAATAAACGGGTTGTAGATAAGAAACACAAAATTAATAGGAAACTTCTTTACGTAGAAAGTGTTGACGAGTCTGGTGTAAAACGAGAAAAAACACGAAGTGGTGCCGGTGGAAGTTGTCGAGAAAAACCTACTGACGGGAACTAGATTAAACAGATGGTCGTGTGAAACGAACGTACGGGTCTCCTTTCACGGACCCCTAAATGTTCGGGGGAGAGGTCTCTTTCGGGTATTGTTCACTGTAATCAATGTCCTAATCTTTTCGTAACCCTAGTGAGATTTTAGGGTGAAAGTGGGACCTTGAGAGGACGTCCTAGGTCGACTTCGGTCGGACCTTAGGATGAGGACCGACTATAGGAGGATGAACGACAAGAGGGAGGAGTGAAACTCTCTCAGTTAAGGATCCATCCAACTATTCTTCAAGTCCCAAGGGCTCCTCCTCCTCCTCCTCCTCCTCCTCCTTCCCCAGACCCCGAGAGTTCCTCTTTTCCTGTTTCCAAGAAATGATGTAACGTAATAAAATCAGTTACATTGAGATAATCGGAAAACGGGACGAAGTAAGGCATAAGGTTCCGGTTTAAACGGACAATGAGTCCACAAAGAATTGAAGGATGTAAACATAAGATCGGGGGATATTACTTTTCCTGTAGAAAAAACTCACAATCAAGATTTTCCAGAACATCCAGAAGTATCTTGACAAGTTGAAGTCGAAGAAGTCACAATGACCACCCCCGTATCTAAACCTAATGACACAATAACTTACCAAACGGAACCTTTGCTGGTTTCTAGTAAGGCAGCAAAAACTCTACCGTAGGTTCATGACGTAAAACCTGAGAAAAAAACTGGTACTACCGATGAGGTAAAGAAGATTCCCTAAGGACGGGTGTCATCATCTATATTACCAGTAGACTTAATTTAAGTGGGTAAGGTCAGGTAAAATCAAGAGACTCAGGATCTTACAGCTGTAAGTGAGAACGATAGAGGCCAAACTGGTGAAGGTTAAACGGAACTAAGTACCTGGACTGTAAGGTCCAAGGATACGTTATAACGAGAAATGTCGTAGCCTAGAACGAAGAGAGTGGTCAGTGTAGGTGTCCACCCATAACGAAAACGAAATCGAGGTAGGGAAGTAAGAAAGACCTCAATAAAGAGGTGACTAGAGGTCATCGTATAACTCGTGGATGACTGGACCCCTCAAAGAGAAAGTCATAGGATGGTAAAACGGAAAAGTATGACAAGTACCCCAAGAGTTCCGTTCTTATGACTTCACCAAACGGTAAGGGAAGAGATCACCCGGTGTAAGACAGTTTGGAGAGGTGGTACTGGACGGGCAAAACCCATCGGCGTGTGTCGTACCGAATCAAAGTAACTCAATCTGTTCCGACACCAGGTACACTAATCTAACTGATCAAAAGAAACTAACGTCATAGTCACACAGACGGGAGACTACGGGAGAAAGTTGTGGATGACAGAATGAACCTAAAGAGTATGGAACCTACACCCATAGAGAAGTGCCGACGAGGTCGTTTCGTATCGGTGAAGAGGAATGGCACCTTTTCGTCATAGAGTGTAATCGGTATCGTTTGTGGGAGAAGGTTGTTGTGTTCTCTTCTGAGATGTGTACCTGTAGTTGTCTACCAGTTGTGGTTTTATTCTAACTAATATAAGAAATGTCAGTTTCTACCTCTTCGAGATATGTCAGTCGTTTTTGTTCTGGTCCTCGACTGACACCGAGTCTAGTACTTGAGGAATAACGGTTTAAGTCTGAATTTAACTTCTTTCATCCCTTTTGGTGACCTGGTAAGTCCATACTGGATTTAGTTTAGGGAATACTAATATGTCACCTTCACTCTTTATCTAAATTCCCGGATCTAGACTATCTACCTTACGGACTACTTGATACCTTACTCCAAACACTGAAACATGTCCTCTGTCTCTGGTTCTGGTAGGAGTACCTTTTCTTTACGTTTTTTTCGTTTACCGACAGACTCCTCTGGAATGTTTATCGACACTTTTCTTCTCTTCGTTTTTCATTTCCTCTTTTCCTTTCCATATTCTAGACTCGCGTCTCAAGGTTTCTTATCGTTCCTCTCTATTCTTTCGGAAGGAGTCGTTAGTTACGTTTCTTTATCTCCTTTTATTGTCTTACCCTTTCTGATCTCTAGAGAGGTTCTTTTAATCTCTATGGTTCCCTTGTAAAGTACGTTTTTACCCGAACTATTTCCTGTCTTTACCATACCTGTATTGTCTTCGTCTTCTATAATTCTTCTCCACCGTTCTTATGTGTCTTCTTGACATGTTTTTTCTAGAAATGTTGGGTCTATTAGTGCTACCACACTAGTGAGTGGATCTCGGTCTGTAAGACCTTACATTTCAGTTCACCCGGAATCTTTCGTAGTGATGTTTGTTTCGATCACTTCTACTACCTTAAGGTCAACTCGATAAAGTTTAGGACTTTCTACTACGACACTTTCACGACGTGAGTTATCAGGTCGTTTAAACCTTTTGAGTCGTCACCGGTCTCCTGACCTTTTCCAGTCAAACGTAAGGTTAGGGTTTCTTTCCGTTACGGTTTCTTACGAGTTTGATGGTGTGTTAACGTGAGTGAGTGTACGATCATTTAATTACGAGTTTTAAGAGGTTCGGTCTGAAGTTGTTATCCACTTGACACTTGAAGGTCTTCGAGTTCGACCAAAATCTTTTCCGTCTCCTTGGTCTCTAGTTTAACGGTTGTAGACGACCTAGTACCTTTTTCGTTCTCTCAAGGTTTTTTTTAGATAAAGACGAAATAACTGATACGGTTTCGGAAACTGACACACTCGGTGTAGTTTGACACCTTTTAAGACTTTCTCTACCCTTATGGTCTGGTGGACTGGACGGAGAACTCTTTGGATATACGTCCAGTCCTTCGTTGTCAATCTTGACCTGTACCTTGTTGTCTGACCAAGGTTAATCCTTTTCCTTATGCAGTTCCGACATATAACAGTGGGACGAATAAATTGAAGATACGTCTCATGTAGTACTCTTTGCGACTCGACCTTCTTCGTGTTAGACGTTAGTTCTAACGGTCCTCTTTATGGTTATTGAAGTCTATACGTCTACTGTGGTGGGAATACCGTCTTTCACTTCTCCTTGATTTTTCGGAGATCTACTTTCACTTTCACCTCTCACTTTTTCAACCGATTTCGAGTTGTAAGTCATTTACTTCTAGTACCACAAACCAGGGTAGTGAAGTACCTTTCATCTACCCCTTTGTCACCTTTGTCACAGTCTGAAATAAAAAACACACGAGGTTTTAGTGACGTCTACCACTAACGTCGGTACTTTAATTTTCTGCGAATGAGGAACCTTCTTTTCAATACTGGTTGGATCTGTCGTATAATTTTTCTTCTCTGTAATGAAACGGTTGTTTCCAGACAGATCAGTTCCGATGCCAAAAAGGTCATCAGTACATACCTACACTCTCAACCTGACACTTCTTTCGACTCGTGGTTTCTTAACTACGAAAACTTGACACCACAACTTTTCCTGAGAACTCTCAGGGGACCTGACGTACCTCTAGGTTGGTCAGGTAAGAGTACCTCTAGTCGGAACCCTAAAGAAACCTCCCTTACTACGACTTCGACTTCGAGGTCCTGAAACCGGTGGAGTACTCTTCTCAACTGAGTAACCTTTTCTGAGACTACGACCCTCCCTAACCCCCGTCCTCCTCTTCCCCTGCTGACTCCTACTCTACCGACCTACCGTAGTAGTTGAGCTACCTGTACTCAAACTCACTTGGGCCCTCAACCACTACCCGTCCCTCCGGACCGCACGACGCTAAGTACCCCAACGTTTCTCAACCTGTGCTGACTCGTTGACTTGACGGACTGACTGACTCAGTTACATTGTCACATAGAACGGCCTCCTGTTCAGAGAGGAGTTGTTCTCAGAAGACTGATTAGGACAGTAGAATTTTATACATAATAACCTCACTCAGACCATTCTAGAAAGACAACAAGTAACATTAGAACAATTAAATTCCACATACAACTCCCTCACCCAGAATTTTTTCATATATTACGGAACTATTCTGATCGATTCCCCCGTGAGAGACAGGGGGTAGACTAAAGATACAGTCTTCGAAAGAGACAAGGAAAACAATGAAATTATTTTGAGACGATGTTTTTTCGAGAACTCCCTAGTTCGGACCAGGGACCAGGACTTCGATTTAGAAGAAGCCTCTAGTACTTAGGTTATAACAAGTGGAATTCCATAGTTGTAGGAATATCCAAAGAGGGGTCCTTGTGAATTTCGTAGTCACCGAGTGTTCAGGAGTAGAGTCCCACGCGAAGACCCCTTGGATTTGATTCTTCTCTTGGTAATGAGGTGCTAACATTCTTAAAAACCATGCTGATAGCCAGTCCGTGGGACACGAGGTGTCCGGGTCCCGGGAGTACTGGGTTTCGTGTCTAGTCTAGGAGAACGGACCTTTAGACGTAGAACTAGTCTACTGAGTCTTGTTCGACCCTTAGATTACTGTGATCGGTGAATAAGAATGAAGGTCTAGAGGTCTGGCGTGGCTAAGGACAGGAAAGTACCCGAGGTAGAAGGGGTCGAAAGAAGTAAAAACACTGGACCGAATATAAGAATCTTATTTAATAAAGAACTTAATGTGATGGTTCTCAACGAACACTAATTTATTGGGCACGTCTGTGTCTTTAGTTTATTTTATTGTTTCTTGACGACACAGTCGACATTCATGAGAAGACTTCAGTAGATAATAATAATGTATCCGTCCGGTAGAATAACGATAAGATAACAAACGACATAACGAATAAACTGTAATGGTTTTGTTTGTTTTTGTAAGACATAAACTTAAGGGGACGAAAATGAACACGTAAAGTGTAAACGTCATCAACTGTTGTCTTGAAAGACATTGATGGTTTCTGTTTCGTGTGTGAGTGAGACGTAAAAATGACTAACTACCGTCATAATCGTAAAAGATCTTTGTCTTGTTCCATCAAAGTCTATGGACACGAAAGATAGACAGTCAAATAGTTGCAAACCGTATCATAGGTCTTCGTATAACCAAGAATCTCGTCTCTACTGACTATATTAAACCATTTATATATAGTCTTTAGTGTTAATACAACTCCATACAAGGAAGATAAGGACGAAAGACCTCTCAAAAATAGTATTTACCTACAACTTAAAACAGTTTCCGGAAGAGACGTAGATAACTCTATTAGTATACCAAAAATAAAAAGTTAAACAATTACACCACTTAATGTAACTAACTAAACGCCTATAACTTCTTAGGAACGTAGGGACCCTATTTCGGGTGAACCAGTACCACATACTAGAAAAATTACACAACAACCTAAGACTAACGATCTTAAAACAACTCCTAAAAACGTAGATACAAGTAGTCACTATAACCGGACATCAAAAGGAAAAAACACTGTAGAAACAGTCCAAAACCATAATCCCACTACCACCGGAGTATCTTACTCAAACCTTCAAATGGAAGGAGACGTTAAAAGACCTTCTCAAACTCCTCCTATCCACAATCGAGAAGAGCTTTAAAAACCATCTTAAGTCGACACTTCGGCAGACCTGGACCCGAAAACAAACGACCTTCTAAAGACTAATGGCAAAGTTAAAGACACGAACACTACCCAGACAATTCTAAAAGATAAAGAAGGACCAAGTCAAAACCTTTTAACATGAAAAGATTCTTAAACAGGTAAAGAAGGTGCAACAGGTAAAATAACCGTATGTTGACGACTATCATCAGAGAATACTAGGAAACATAAAGACACAACAGACAACACTAGAGAGGTAAAAGTAAAGATTAAAATAACTAAACTAAAAAGAGAGAAACGAAGAACTACTCAGACCGATTACCAAACAGTTAAAATAAATAGGAAAGTTTCTTGGTCGAAAACCGAAACAACTAAAAACGATACCAGAGAAAACAAAGAAAACGTAAATAAAGACGGGATTAAAAATTCTAAAGAAAGGAAGATGATTGAGACCCCAAGAGGTTGAGAAGGAAAAGATCAACGAAATCAACATCTCAATCCAATAAATAAACTGAAAAAAGAACAAAGAACTCCATACGGACATAACGATACTTGAAAGGAGAATCGTGACGAAAATATCACAGGGTGTCCAAAACCCAACAACACAAAAGTAAAAGTAATCAAAGATACGTATAAAACTAAAGAAAAAACTAAAGAAGACACTAAACAACCAATAAGTCTTCACACAACAAGTTGGAGGTATACAACCTTAAAAATTATCAAAAAGAGGACATTAACTCTAGATTAGAATTACGTAATACCAGTCTTTTCTACGAACCTTACTAAAGCTAAAAAAACTTAAATAGTTCAAATCTAAATACCGGGTCCTACACTAGATAGGACCTCTTCCAAGGTACTCGTGAACTTTTTTTTCACTTTAAGTAACAAAACCCCACTTTACAGGATATCTATAGTTAATCCAGATTGACTAGATTACATAGTAAATTTCAAACGCAAAGAAACAATTAAAAGACAAATCAACTAGACAGGTATCCACACTCACCCCATAATTTCAGAGGGTGATAATAACACAATAACAACTAAAGGGGAAAGTATGAACAATCGTAAACAGAATGTATAACGCC
>SJYO01040405.1:43302416-43447723 GCA_006410555.1 Capra ibex | reverse complement strand
GACCCGTATGTGTGGCTCCTTTGGTCTTAACTTTCTCTGTGTACATGGGGTTACAAGTAGCGTCGTGACAAATATTATCGGTCCTGTACCTTTGTTGGATCTACAGGTAGTCGTCTACTTACCTATTCTTTCGACACCATGTATATGTGTTACCTCATAATGAGTCGGCAATTTTTCTTAAGTAAACTTAGTCAAGACTACTCTACCCACTTTGACCTCGGTTAATATGTCTCACTTCATTCGGTCTTTCTTTTTGTGGTTATGTCATATGATTGTGTATATATACCTTAAATCCTTCTACCGTTACTGCTGGGACATACGTTCTGTCCTTTTTTCTGTGTCTACACATATGGCCTGAAAACCTGAGTCTCCCTCTCCCTCTCCCACCCTACTAAACCCTCTTACCCTTAAGATTGTACATATGACAGTACATTCTTAACTTAGCGGTCAGGTACAGACTGCATCCCACGTCGAACGAACCCCGACCACGTACCCCTACTGGGTCTCTCTACAACACCCCTCCCTCCACCCTCCCCCCAAGTACAAACCCTTGCGTACATTCTTAATTTCTAAAATTTTAATTTTTTTATTATTATTTTATTTTTATTTATTTATTTATTTTTAATACTTCGTTTCAACTCATTTTACGAATATTATACAACATTATTTTCAGTCTGAACATTTTAATTAGGTGTTATATTAAAATTAAGACTTTTTTTTTTTTTTCTTTAGTGTTAATCGATAAAAGATTTATAAAGGTGATTACAAAGGTTTTGGGTCTAGTTGGAGACCGAAACCTTTGTTGATATTAAATGTCATCCGTAGACAGTTATTTTTATACTTATTATTACGGAAAACACAAAATATTCACGAACCATCAAGTAGTACATTAAAAATCCAACTATGAGTTCTGTAGAAACAGTCTCATCGAAGTCAACACTATTATTTTAATCTCAAAGAGTCTACTCTTTTTATCTCGGATCTTTTGTAGTAAAAATTTACAAGATGTCAATAATTCACGGTGGTATAAAAGGAGAAAAGTCAGGAACCTGACTTTAATGGTAGACAAACACAATAGATAAAGACGTATTATTTGTTGAGGTTTTGAATTCGAAGGGTCCACCACGGGGTCATTTGTTAGACGGACGGGTACATCCTTTACGTTCTCTACACTCAAGTTATGGACCTAATCCTTATAAGGGACCTCATCCTTTACCGTTGGGTGAGGTCATAGGAACGGACCTCTTAAGTCACCTGTTTCCTCGGACAGACCGATGTCAAGTCCCCCAAAGTTTCTAAACCTGTACTGACTCGTTGATTCATGTGTGTGTGTGTGTGTTTTTTTTTGGGATCACGAATTTTGATTTTAATAATCGTGGAGAGTACCGAGACACTCAAGTGACCTGAATATTTCACAAGGAGTCAACTTTTGAAAGTACACCAACGTCAGTCTACCACCCAAATTCCAAGACAGAATCGAATCCGAAGATATTGTCGTATCTAACTCGCGAATTTTTCATCTGCAAATAAAGAATCACAAGACTTCCACCCTTGTAAGTCCTAGTTCCACGACCGTATAAACCTGGAACTACTCTCAAGTGACACACCGAACATTTACTGGTGGAAGACTGATACACGAGTCAGACAGAAAAGAACGACGTACGTATCTCTCTCTCTCTCTCTCTCTCTCTCTCTCTCTCTCGAGACAGAGAAGAAGAACATTCCCGTAATTAGGGTAGTAGTCCTATGTCTTCGTGATCGAATTAACGAGTCAGTACAGACTGAGAAACGATGAGAAACCTGATATCGGGTGGTCCGATGAAACGGGTACCTTAAGAGGTTCGTTCTTATGACCTGACCCAACGGTAAAGGAGGAGGTCCCCTAGAAGGTCTGTACCCCTACCTTGGGTGTAGAGGATACAGATGACGTGACGTCCACCAAAGACGTGACGACTGGGTAGTTCCTTCGGGGACAGTACTCCTTTCACTTTCATTTCAACGAGTCAGCACAGGTTGAGAAACGCTGGGGTACCTGACATCGGATGGTCTGAGGAGACAGGTACCCTAAAAGGTCCGTTATGATGACCTCACCTAACGGTAAAGGAAGAGGTCCCCTTAGAAGGGGTGGGTCCCTAGCTTGGGTCCAGAAGACGTAACATCTGTCTACGAAATGGGAGACTCGGTGGTCCCTTCATGGAATGAGAATTTGATTAATTAAATTAGTTAGTGAAACTAATCAGATCTGAATAAATAGAGGTTTTCTAGAGTGGAGTTTTATGACTTTATAATGTAACCTTCAATCCGTAAGAGATACACTTAAACCTCTCGAGCGTTTTTTAGTCGGATATTGTCCGAGGTACAGTATTACAAGATTCCCTCTACTTCATCTTCAAAGACTAGAAAATCTGAATTTGGACCATTAACCGGGCCACCGTGGTGGTGATATTAAACTCACAGTTTTGTCGGTGACGTAAACGGGTCTAAGTTTTCCATTTCTAGATTTACAGTGGAGAATCACCCTCCTCACAGTTTACGAGACATCGAAAGAAATTAGTCAGTATAATAGAATTTGAGGTAGTGACCTTAAATTTCAGTCAATCACGAAAGTGTTCTAATACCTTTTCGATTTGTACTGAACTATTTAAAAGGTTTTAACTTAGTTTTTTACTTTTATTAAGTGAATAGACTTTTAGTGAAGGAAAAAAAAAAGGGAAGATATTCATATATAACACAAAAAACAGGACTGTATAGTTCTATGGTCAACTACCGTAACGTAAAACAAAATCTCATCCTAAAATCCCAGACCAGATATTTGAGGTAACTGAACATCCGACTATATCACTCTGGACAGAAAGACATAGACTTTATCCCCGGCTTAGTGTAAAAGGATCCAACCGTAGATTATAAATTTTTAAGGTGCCTTAGATAAAAGAAGGTTTAGTTCGGAGATGGAGAGTGACAAAACAGTAATAACAGATGTACGAAGGTCTTCCACTTGCTATCTAAGGTGGAGGAGTCAGAGTGTCTCGACTCGACCTCTTATACTAAAGACTGACTCGGTTCTTTTCGTTTCTACGATAAAAGACAACACAAGAAGAAACCCTCAACAAAATAAAACAAACAAAGACACTCGTCGAACGTTTTAAAGGTATTCCATTTATATCCAAATTACTACTTCTACTCTTTTCTACATCCAGAGACAATCATTCTTACCTTTAATATAAAGAGAGAGATCAAAAGATATTTATTTACACTGTTTACCACTCGATTACTCAATTAATCTTAAGACATGATCACTTTGATCTCAATGACAAATTGAGGAATCACAAGGATACCCAAACTCCCTCTATGATATCATAATTTATGTTGCGGATCAACTCTTACCTCCGAGATCTCAGTCTGACGAATTAAAGACTAACGTAACTAATGATTGAAAAGTAGAAGTCCGTTCAATAAGTCGGAGAACCACAGAGATAAAGGAGAAGACACTTTACCCCTATATGTTATTGATATATTCTCCCGTATAATCCTAATGTATTCTACGATGTACCTTCTACGAATCTCTTTACGTCACGGAAAGATTTGTGAGTCATTTGTAATCGTCCGTAAGTTCAACTGTTAATAAGACAGGGTACCGAAGTCTGAACGGGATTGAAGAAAGTATTTACTTAATAATTGAAGATGGTCTTCGATTTGGGACTGACTGATACTTGACTGGGTAATACTTCGGGACTAACAAAACTTTGTGTCGATCAACAATATTTTCTGTCGAGTATGATTTACTCTCATTTCTACCTGGTCTCTCCAGTAAAAGTGTATTCTCCGTGTCAAGTCACTTTGGAATAATTCTGACTTTCATCTCACCTTCATTGGGAAGTAGAGAAATTAGGGTGGATTGGTGACTGAAGGGACCACCGAGTCTACCATTTCACAGACAGATGTTACGTCCTCTGGACCCGAGCTAGGGACCCAACCCTTCTAAGGGACCTCTTCCTTTACCGTTGGGTGAGGTCATGGGAATGGATCTTTTAGGGTACCTGTCTCCTCGGACTACAGGTACCCAAGCGTTTCTCAACCTGTACTGACTCGTTGAAGTGAAAGTGAAAGTCGGTAACTAAACGAATTCTGGGTTGAGAGAAGATAGTGATCATGTTATCTTACATAGTTTTTAAGATAAGAAGTGATTCACTTTAACAAAAACTCTTATCTTTCCCAAATCACGGATAATATCTAAGTCTTATATTATTTCTAACACTAGGGAGGCATAGTTGGTCAATGAAAACAGACCAAAATTGAAAGGGAACTAAAAAGAAAACAACCCTTTAGAGTTATATTTACCGTGGAAATTAGGTAATCCTGGGGGTAAAATTAAGGTCCATTTCTCATAATGTCTCTTCTTCACTTGGGATATAGGTACTCGACCACCACTAAAACTGGACAGGTGACAGACCGGATTCAAGTCAAGTCAAGTCACCGAGTCAGGTTGGAAAGTACTGTGGTACTTCGTGTCGTGAGGTCTGGGAGCAACAGGTAGTGGTTGAGGGTCTCAGAGGAGTCTGAGTGGAGGTACCTCAGTCACTACGGTAGGTTGGTAGAGTAGGAGACAACAGGGGAAGAAGAGGACGGAAGTTAGAAAGTGTCCTAGTCATAGAATAGTTTGCTAAGTCGAAGTGCGTAGTCCACCGGTTTCATGAGTTAAAAGTCGAAGTTGTAGTCAGGAAGGTTACTTATAAGTCCTGACTAGAGGAAATCCTATGTGACCAACCTAGAGGAACATCAGGTTCCCTGAGAGTTCTCAGAAGAGGTTGTGGTGTCAAGTTTTCGTGGTTAAGAAACCGTGAAGTCGAAAGAAATATCAAGTTTAAAGTGTAGGTATGTACTGGTGACCTTTTTGGTATCGGAACTACTCTGTCTGGGGATAACCGTTTCATTACAGAGACGAAAAATTATTCGATAGATCCAACCAGTATTTAAAGGAAGGTTCATTATTCGCAGAAAGTAAAGTAACGACGTTAGTGGTAGACGTCACTAAAACCTCGGGGTTTTTATTTCAGACTGTGACAAAGGTGACAAAGGGGTAGATAAACGGTACTTCACTACCCTGGTTTACGGTACTAGAATCAAAAGACTTACAACTCAAAATTCGGTTGAAAAAGTGAGAGGAGAAAGTGAAAGTAGTTCTCCGAGAAATCAAGAAGAAGTGAAAGACGATATTCGCATCACAGTAGACGCATAGACTCCAATAACTATAAAGAGGGTCGTTAGAACTAAGGTCGAACACGAAGTATGTCGGGTCCTAAAGAGTAATACATGAGACGTATATTCAATTTATTCGTCTCACTGTTATATGTCTGAACTACATGAGGTTAAACCTTGGTCAGACAACAAGGTACATGTCAAGATTTACAACGAAGGACTGGACGTATATCTAAAAAGTTCTCCGTCCAATCCACCAGACCATAAGGGTAGAGAGCTTCTTAAAAGGTGTCAAATAACACTAGGTGTGTCAGTTTCCGACACCGTATCAGTTATTTCTTCTTCGCCTATAAAAAGACTTTGAGAGAACGAAAAAGTCACTAGGTTGCCTACAATCGTTAAACTAGAAATCAAGGAGACGGAAAAGATTTTGGTCGAACTTGTAGACCTTCAAGTACCAAGTGCATAACGACTTCGGACCGAATCTGTTAAAATTCATATTGAATTGATCGTACACTCTACTCACGTTGATACACCACTAAACTCGTAAAAAACCGTAACGGAAAGAAACCTTAACCTTACGTTTGACTGGAAAAGGTCAGGACACCGGTGACGACTCAGAAGGTTTAAACGACCATATAACTCACGTCGTGAAAGTGTCGTAGTAGAAAATCTTAAACTTTATAGACCGGATTCCTACCATCGTTTACAACAACCCCTCCTGGCTTCAATGAAATTAGTTCGTATTGAAATCCAAGAAAGCCATTTGTTATCATCTGTGGTTTTCTCACACTCCATCCCCTTCTATTTGATGAGGAGACAAGGAGACAAGGAACGATCGGATAAATTGACCGTACAAGACTTTTAAGTGATAGACTAACAGTTTTCCATGACAGAGTCTACTTTTGGATGTTCGTATATCTATAGTCAAGTCAGGGTGTCAGTACAGACTGAGAAACGCTGGGGTACCTGACGACGTGTCGTCCGAAGGGACAGACAGTGGTTGAGGGTCTCGAACGAGTATGAGTATAGGTAGTTCAACTACTACAGTAAGTTGGTAGAGTAAGAGACACCAGGGGAAGAGGAGGACGTCAGTTAAAAAGAGTCGTAGTCCCAAAAAAGATTCCTCAGTCAAGAAGCGTAGTCCACCAGTTTCTTAACCTCGAAGTTGAAGTCGTAGTCAGGAACTTTACTTATAAGTCCTGACTAAAGGAAATCCTAACTGACCAAACTACGTTCACTGAGAGTTCTCAGAAGAGGTTGTAGTGTGAAGATTTCGTAGTTAAGAAACCGTGTGTCGAAAGAAATACCAGTTTAAGAGTGTAGACATTTACTGATGACCTTTTTCGTATCAAATTGATCTGTCTGAAACCTCCGTTCCATTACAGAGACGAAAAATTATGCGATAGATCCAACCAGTATCGATAAGAAGGTTCCTCGTTCATAGAAAGTTAAAGTACTGACATAAGTGGTAGACGTCACTAAAACCTCGAGTTCTTTTATTTCAGATAGTGACAAAGGTAACAGAGGGGATACTTCACTACCCTGGTCTATGGTACGAGAATCAAAAACTTATATCTCAAAATTTGGTCGAAAAAGTGTGAGGAGAAAGTGAAAGTAGTTTTCCGAGCAATCAAGGAGAAACGAAGACGGTATTCCCACCACCGTAAACGTATAGACTGCAATAACTATAAAAAAGGACGTTAGAACTAGGGTCGGACACGAAGTAGGGCAAAACATAAAGTGTACTACATGAGACGTATATTCAATTTATTCGTCCTACTGTTTTATGTCAGAACACCATGAGGAAAGGGTTAAACATTGGTCAGGTAACAAGGTACAGGTCAAGAACTGGACATATGTCTATAGAGTCCTCCGTCCATTCCCTAGACCATAAGAGTAGAGAAATTCTTAAAAGGTACCAAACAACACTAGGCGGGTGAGTTTCCACAACCTCATAAGTTATTTTGTCTATATTTACAAAAAGACCCTAAGACACAAACAAACAAAAAAAAATACCAGGTTGTCTGTAACCGTTAAACTAGAGACCAAGGAGACGGAAAAGATTTAGGTCGAACTTGTAGACCTTCAAAAACTAAGTACATGAGAATTAGAAGCGAACCTCTTAAAACTCGTAATGAAACGATCGTACACTCTACTCACGTTAACACTTCATCAAACTTGTAAGAAACTGTAACGGGAAGAAACCCTAAGTTTACTTTTGACTGGAAAAAGTCATGACACCGGTGACGAATCACAAAGTTAAAACGACCGTATAACTCACTTCGTGAAATTGTCGTAGTAGAAATTCCCAAACTTTATCAGTCGACTTTAAGGTAGTGGAGGCGATCGAAACAAGTATCACTACATGGGATTCTGGGTGAACTGAAACGTGAGATCTTACAGACCGAGATCCACTCATTAATGTGATAGTACCAATAGACTTAATAATTCTAGAAAAAGCATGTCAAGAAGACACGTAAGAATGGTGGAGAAGAATTATAGAAGACGAAGACAATCTAGGTATGACAAAAACATGAAATGATATGGGTAGAAACGTACTTCCCAAGAGAACCATAGACATTAAAAGAACTTCTCTAGAGATCAGAAAGGGTAAGATAACAAAAGGAAAGAAAGAAACGTGACTAGTGACTCCTTCCGAAAGAATAGAGAGGAACGATAAGAAACCTTGAGACGTAAGTTTACCCATATAGAAAGGAAAAGAGGAAACGGAAAAAGAAGAGAAGAAAAGAATCGATAAACATTCCGGAGGAATCTGTTGGTAAAACGCAAAAACGTAAAGAAAAAGAACCCCCAGTAAACCTAGTGACGGAGGACATGTTACAGTGTTTGGAGGTAGGTATCAAGAAGTCCATGAGACAGATCATCTAGATTAGGAAACTTATATAAACAGTGAAGGTGACATATTAACATTCTCTTAACTAAATCCAGTATGGACTTACCAGATCACCAAAAGGGACGAAAGAGGTTAAATATAGACTTAACCCGGTGTCAGTCGAGGACCAGGAAATAAAACCCTGACATATCTCGAAGAGGTAGAAACCGGTGTTTCTTATATTAGTCAGACTAAAGTCATAACTGGTAGACCACTACGGGTACACATCTCAGCAGACAACATAACAACCTTCTCCCACAAAAGAGACTGTTCACGTAAGAGAACCGTTTTGACACGATCGGAAACGGGACGAAATAAAAACATGAGGTTCCGGTTTGACCGGACAATGAGGTCCATAGAGTACTGAAGGAAGAAAACGTAAGGTAAAGGGATATCATTTTTCCTCTAAAAAAAAAACCACAATCAAGATCTTTTAGAGCATTCTATAGTATCTTGTCAAGTTGTAACCGAAGAAATTCGTAATCTCCAACCCCGTGTCTGAACCTAATGACACTATAACTTATAGTGTCCGGTTTGTTGTCCTTACCTTGTGTCGGAGTGGGTAGTCGACTTTTAACCTAATTTCGTACATCTATGTGTACGTCCGTTTTTTTGTCAAGCATATTTAGTAGATTCAAACTATTCAAAGGTTACGGTACAGGTAAAAAAAAAAAAATTCCTACATGACGTGTCGAATGTCCTATAAAAGGGGGTTGATCCATAATTTGGGTCACAGGAACCTCAATTTCATGACTTAGAGTTGGTGACTTGACGATCTTGCATAAGGTACCGTACAGGAAAAGTTACCAAAACGTGTACTATGTACTTTCTAAGTTAATACCGACTGTGTTGTTGACGGGTCTGTCCTAAACCACGGAACCCAGTCGTAGTTTATAAGTCTTTCTGAGGATTTGTTTACGGACCGGTCCGACCCGTCGTCCCACTCCGTTAGGTCTGTATAAATACCTCAGTGAGTGGGCGTCTACGGGTGGACGTGAACTGGATTTTTAGTAGTAGAAGTTTTCTAAACGTTGAACCCGAGAACCGAACTCACTGATTGGTTCCGGAAGTCGATCTGTCCCTCAGTAAATTTTAGTTCAGTTTCTTTTGGTAAAAATGGTAAATAGTTCACCCAGTTATGGATGCAAAAGTGATAATTTCGTACACTATAAACCATAAAACTAATCATTTTGTGACCAAGACTAGGTCACGTCTCTCGTCTTCGTGATCTCATTGACAGGGACCTCTCACCAGGGAAAAGTATACTACGGTCAAGTGGTAGGAACCCGGTACTAAAGAACTAAACTCTTGGTAACTGGTTTTCAATTTTTAATTCGGTAGTATACTTAATACAATGTGGGAGATACAACTTTATAGAATTTTGTATCCGTAGTATTGTTTACACTGACAGGGTCCTCTAACTCTCCATACACACCTGGAGTTTGTCTAGAGGTCTTTTGTTTGTTTGTTTCCTTCTCATCTCTACTACTTATGTCATATGGAAAGTAGAAGAATGGATATTTTATGAAAGACCGGGGGCAAGAGTATGAACCCATGAAGAAAAACTCCATAGTCAAGTCAAGTCAGTGAGTCAGTACAGGCTGAGAAACGCTGGGGTTTTGGTGTCGCGCGACCCGGAGGGACAGGTAGTGGTTGAGGATATCAGGTGGGTTTGGGTACAGGTAACTCAGCTACTACGGTAGGTTGGTAGAGTAGGAAGCAGCAGGGGAAGAGGAGGACGAGAGTTAGAGAGGGTTGTAAGCCCAGTAAAGTTTACTCAGTCGAGAAACGTAGTCCACCGGTTTCATAACCTAAAGTCGAAGTTGTAGTCAGGAAGGTTACTTGTGGGTCCTGACTAGAGGAAATCCTACCTGACCAACCTAGAGGAACGTCAGGTTCCCTGAGAGTTCTCAGAAGAGGTTGTGGTGTCAAGTTTTCATAGTTAAGAAACCGTGAGTCGAAAGAAGTGTCAGGTTGAGAGTGTAGGTATGTACTGGTGACCTTTTTGGTATCGGAACTGATCTGTCTGGAAACAACTGTTTCATTACAGAGACGAAAACTTATACGACAGATCCAACCAGTATTGAAAAGAAGGTTCCTCATTCGCAGAAAATTAAAGTACCGACGTCAGTGGTAGACGTCACTAAAACCTCGGGGAGGTTTTATTTCATTCGGTGATAAAGGTGACAAAGGGGTAGATAAACGGTACTTCACTACCCTGACCTACGGTACTAGAATCAAAAGATTTACAACTCAAAATTCGGTTCAAAAGGTGAGAGGAGAAAGTGAAAGGAGTTCTCCGAGAAATCAAGAAGTGAAAGACGGTATTCCTACCACAGTAGACGTATAGACTCCAATAACTATAAAAAGGATCGTTAGAACTAAGGTCGAACACTAAGGAGGTCAGGTCACAAAGAGTACTCCATGAGACATATATTCAATTTATTAGTACCACTGTTATATGTCGGAGCTGTAAGAGGAAAAGGATAAACCTTGATCATACAATAAGGTACAGGTCAAGATTGACAACGAAGGACTGGACGTATATCCAAAGAGTTCTCCGTCTAGTCCACCAAACCATAAGGATAGAGAAATCCTTAAAAGGTGTCAAATAACGCTAGGTGTGTCAGTTTGCAAAACCGAAAACTCCATATTTACTGTTATAAGATAGAACATAAACTTGAGGTTTTAAAGGTCCACAGATGGAAGAGGGTAAGAGAGAAGATATAGAGAGAAAGTAAAGAAGGGACATTAGTGTCCCAATCCTCGGTATAAAAGTGTGGGTAATGTGTCACACTTGCTGATTAAACACGGATTTTATACTCTTTGGGCGTAAATGAATCTACAGTAACCTTCTCAACTGAGTAACCTTTTCTGAGACTACCACCCTCCCTAACCCTCGTCCTCTTCTTCCCCTACTGTCTCCTACTCTACCAACCTACCGTAGTGACTGAGCTACCTGTACCCAAACTCACTTGAGGCCCTCAACTACTACCTGTTCTTCCGGGATCACACGACGTTAAGTACCCCAGCGTCTCTCAGCCTGTACTGACTCACTGATTTGACTTGACTTGACTTGACTACCGATGGTCTTGGGTGAAAAACGGAAATTAACGTTGGAAAGAGGGTTCCTTCGCTTATGTGTATTCTTGAGTGATTAAACAGTTAATCAGACTACTATAATAAACATTTATTAAAGGACAGTTAGTCTATCTAATATAAGAAACGTCGATTTCTAACTCTTTGAGATATATCAGTCGTTTGTGTTCTAACCCTCGACTGACACCCAGTCTAGTACTCGAGGAATAACAATCAAATTGATATTCGGACATTTTCAGTCCGAATTTAACTTCTTTCATCCCTTTTGGTGATCTGGTAAGTCCATACTGGATTTAGTTTGGGCAATACTAATATGTTTCCTTCACTGTTTATCTAAGTTCCCTAATCTAGACTATTGTTCTAATGGACTCCTTGATACTTACCTCCAAACGTAGTGACATGTGCTACACCACTTGTTTTGGCACGGGTTCTTTTTCTTTACGTTTTTCCGTTTACCAACAGAATCCTCAGGAATGTTTATCGACTCTTTTCTTCTCTGTGTTTTACGTTCCCTCTTTCCCTTTCTATATGGGTAAACTTACGTCTCAAGGTTTATATAGTTCTTCTCTTTCGAAAGAATTCACTTGTTTACGTTTCTTTCTCTTCTTTTGTTATCTTACCCTTTCTGATCTCTAAAGAAGTTCCTTTAATCTGTGGTTCCCTTGTAAAGTAAATTTATACACGTGTTGTTTCCTGTCTTTATCATTCCTGGATTCCCTTCATCTTCTCTAATTCTTATCCACCGTTCTTATGTGTATTCTTAACATGTCTTTTCTAGGATTACTGGGTCTATTGGTGTCACCGTACTAATGAGTGGATCTCGGTCTATAGGACCTCACAATTCAGTTCACCCGGAATCCTTTTTAACGATGTTTTTTTAATCACCTGTACTACCTGATGGTCGACTCGATAAGGTTTAGGATTTTCTACTACGACACTTTCACGACATGAGTTATACCGTCGTTTAAACCTTTTGAGTCGTCACCGGTGTCCTGACCTTTTCAGTCAAAAGTAAGGTCAGGGTTTCTTCCCGTTAAAGTTTCTTACAAGTTTGATAACGTGTTAACGTGAGTAGAGTGTTCGATCATTCCATTACGAGTTTTAGGAAGTTCGATCCGAAGTTGTCATGTACTTGGATTCTGAAGGTATACATGTTCGACCTAAGTATTTTCCGTCTTTTCGACCTTTAGTTTAAGGATGTAGGCGACCTAGTATCTTTTTAGTTCTCTTAAGATTTCTTCAGATAAAGACGAAGTGACTGCTACGGTTACGAAGACTGACACACCTAGTGTCGTTTGACATCTTTTATAAAGTTCTTTACCCTTATGGTCTGGTGGAGTAAATAGTGGACTCTTCGGACATACTTACAATTCTTCGTTGTCAATCTTGACCTACACCTTGTTGCCCGATCAATTTTTGACCCTTTACTCCCATAGTTTCGACACGTAACAGTGGGACGAATAAATTGAATATACGTCAAATACAATACGTTTTTGATTTTTCGGAGAACTACTGCCACTTTTTCCTCTCACTTTTTCGACTGAACTTTGAGTTGTAAGTTTTTTGATTTAGTACCATAGGTCAGGGTAGTGAAGTACCGTTTCTCCACCCCTTTTCTACCTTAGTTACTTTCTAAAATAAAACAACCTGAGGTTTAAGTGACACCGTCACTGACGTTAGTACTTTAATTTTCTACGATCAAGGAACCTTCTTTTCGATACGGTTTCGATCTGTTACATAATTTTTCGTCTTTGTAAAGAAACGGGTGCTTTCAGACATATCAGTTTCAATACCAAAAAGATCATCAGTACATACATACACTCTCGACCTGGTACTTCTTTCGACCCGTGGTTTCTTTAGTACTAAAACTTAACACGACCTCTTCTAAGAACTCTCAGGGAAGCTGACGTTCCTCTAGGTTGGTCAGTTAGGATTTCCTTTAGTTGGGACTTATTAGTAACCTTCCTGATTGTCACTTTCAATTCGAGATTATGAAACCGGTGAACTATGTTTCTCGGTAGAACAACGTTTTCTGAGACTGTAACCCGTTCTAACTCCCGTCCTTCTCTTCCCGCGTTGTCTCCTACTCTACCAACCCACCGTAATAGTTAAGTTACCTGTACTTGACCTCGTTTAAGACCTATTATTTCCTGTTCCTTCGGACCGTACGACGTAAAGTGACCCAGTAATTTACAGTCTGTACTGACTCACTGAGTTGTCGTTACGTCACTGAACCTGTGATCTCTTCGAGACCAGGTACATAGTAAACGTAAGTAAAGATAAAGGAATATATGAAAAAGTTTCTCTTTAGAGATGGACACAAAAGTGTACCAAGGATGACGGTACCGTCGGTTCTAGAACATTTGGTTCTTTCTGATCCTCTCTGGTTCTGTCTCTCGTCTCTTTCTCTCTCTCTCTTCTCCCTCTTTTCTCCTACTCTTGACTAGTTATTGTCCTGACTCCTCCTTTAGGTGTCCTGGGACCTCGTTATGAAGTAACTCTATTAACCTCGAAAAGTATCCATCTCGAGTGGACACCCTCACCACCTAACCAAGTCAGAGAGTGGATTAGAATTTTTCTTTGTTCCTCTGTTCTATTTGGTAACTTTGTCATTAATCATTAATCACAGGATGTCTTCAAGTCGAGAGTAGAAAGAACTGACCACGGGAAATTTTTTACTAAATTAATTTCAAACCTTACCAATAAGTGGAAATATTTAGTAAAGACGACGGGCTGATTAGTCACCAACACTACCGTCAGTCCCCATTGATCCCAATGTAACTTGAGGGATCCGACTTTTGACTTACAATAAATAACTTCGTGACCTTCCTATAAAAAGATTCGACTCTCGATATAAAGTAAGACGTCAGTAACTCTCGACTCCCAAGATCGACTACGAAATTGATCGACCAAAAGAAAGTTTCCGGTCGACCTTCTCTTCAGGTACGTGATGCCACTTCTAACTTACCGAACTTAGTAGTGGATCCACTAGTTAACATTACAGGAACTCCCTGTTTTTCTACTTAGAAAGAAACTTTAAAGGGATAATCGAAAAGAGTCACATAGAAATCTTCGTTCCCACGCCATTCACGTTCGTGGGGTAAATGGTCCTATCCAGTGACTCCGGACCTACCTTCCCTTACAAAAGTCTTAATGTGTCGTTTCCTTACTACCTTCGTACTTCCCTTTTGGTTCAGGACTTAAAACCTACTTAACTACCAATCTCAATTGTTTGGCTCGAAAATAAGGGATTCGTTTAGACCGAAGACACGTTCTTAAATTGTTTTTGGATAACCGAGGACATTAGGAAGGGAAACAAGACAACTTCGTAAAGACTCACCCCTGTTATGACAACCGGACCAGTCATAGTGTAACCCAACTTGTGACGGAAGAGAAACTTTAAGAGATCAAATTATTGGAAACAAAACAGAGTGTTTCTTTCCACCACCTTATAAGTCCAGGTGTTATAACGGACGAAAGACGTTGTTGGGTTTACAGTGATAAATAGATGTACTCGTCAAACAATGGAAAGAAAGGGAAAGGTGAAGTTGAAAAAAAAAAAAAAAAAAAGAGGTCACGAAAGAGGATCCGATAAACCGTCGTAAGGAAGTGAGTAGTTTTAGACCAACCAAGAAAAAACTCACTCGACAGTTCGACTGGAGGAAAAACTCTACAGTTAAACGTAAGTACTCCGGTGGTTACTGTAGTTACCAAAACGTCATAACTCGGTGTAAACCCCAAAATGGATCTTCTACACGTCTTATATTTACAAAAGTACACCACACACCCGGTTAAAGAATAAGTCCTCCACTCTACAACGTCTACTTTTTTAAATCCTTGTATTTACACGACGAATCAAGGAACTCGTAAAAAGTGAGTAAATAAATTACACTGACGTAATTTCGTTATACACTTTTTCAAAACCATTGTCCCTTCGGACCGTTCGATGTCAGGTACCCCAGTGTTTGTCAGGTAGTACTGAATCAGTGACTTGTTGTTGTTTATAACGATACCAAAGAGGAGGTCCTCGGGTGAGAGGTTGATCCTCTCTTTCGGTATATTCCGTTTATATAATACTTAGTTTATTCATTATATCTGGTTTTCTTAAGATATGTCCTTAAGTTTCCGTTTTTCTTACCTTTTCAACCACTTCTGTAACATCTCCTTTAACGGTAACTGACTTCCAGTTTAAATTTTTTTTATCTTACTTGTATCTTGTAATCTAGATTTGATTTTTATGTGTATGGTTTATTGTGATAAAAAGTTCCTGTGTATCCAGTTAGTGAATATTTTTTGTGGTTTCTTCAATACATCCTATCAACGGAAGTACACCCCTCCTTTTAATCACCTTTACTCCCCGTCTATCTTTTGTTTTCTTCTCCTTCAGAACCGAGTTTAGCCACTAATATTACAAGATACTCTACATTTATCGAGTCAAAAGACTAAGTGAAAGTCAAAGTAATCCTTAATCTTTCCCTTTTACCCTCTTATTTATTTTAGTCGTTTAAGATTTGTTGTCGTTTCTCGTAAGTTTTTCACTTTTCGTAAAACATATTTATACTGGACCCCCTAACTTATGTTTCACAATACCCTCGGAAGTTTCACGGTCATCAGAATCTGAGAACTTTCACAGGAGTATCCCTTACATTTAACTATGTTGGTGACACCTCTTGTAATACTTCTAAAGAATTTCTATATATATATTGATGGTATACTGGGTCGTTAGGGTGATAACCCGTATGTAGGTCTCTTTTGGTATTAAGTTTTTCTATAATGGGGTTAGGAGTAAAATCAAATGTTATCGATCCTATACCTTCGTTGGATCTACAGATAACTGTCTACTTACGTATTCTATTCTATAACCTATTCTATAACACCATGTATATGTGTTTCCTTGTAATGAGTCGGTATTTTTCCTTACTTAAACTCAGTGAAGATCAACCTGAAGGGACCACCGAGTCTACCATTTCGTAGACAGATGTTACACCCTCTGGGCCCAAACTAGGGACCCAACCCTTCTAGGGAACCTCTTCCTTTACCGTTAGGTGAAGTCCTGATAACGGACCTTTTAGGGTACCTGTCTCCTCGGACCATCCGATGTCAGGTACCCCAGCGTTTCTCAGTCTGTGCTGACTCACTGAAGTGAAGTGAAGTGAAGTGAAGATCAATCCACCTACTTACATCTCGAACAATACGTCTCACTTCATTTAGTCTTTCTCTTTTTGTTTATAGTGTACGTCCCGTCCTTATCTCTATGTCTACATCTCTTGTCTGAACACCTTTGTTGATCCCTTCTTCACCCCCCTACTTAAATCTCTCATCGTAACTTTTATACGTAACGGTATACATTTTGTCTGTCGATTACCCTTCAACAACACGTTGTGTTCCCGAGTTCGGTCACGAGACACTGTTAGAGTTTCCCACCCTACCCCACCTCCCTTTCCTCCCTCCAAGTTCTCCTTCCAGTGTATACATATGAATACCGACTAAGAGTAACAACATACCGTCCTTGATCGTGTTGTAATATTTCGTTAATAGGGGGTTTATTTTTAATTCTTTTATTTTATTTAACAGGTGTACTTTCTTGAGTAGTAAAGCAACTCACTGATACGAGACTCACATTAATTCAAGGAGTTTCTGTTACACCTTCTTTTTTAATAATTTCTTTGGTTCTTATAAAAAGGATTTCTGTACTTGTCCCTTTGTAGATCAAAATTATCCTCGAAAGTTTGGAGACTCAGACTACTCCTTTCTCAACGGAAGAGTTCCAAAGACAGTACAGACAGAAGCCTCTAGGGTATTTAGAGTACAAGTGATCCGATTAGTTTTGAAAGAATTCTTTGTTAGAATAATCTTCCATTTCTTGTGTAGATGAAAGTACTCCGTTTCTTAATAATTCAAAATGACTACAGAACATATGGTCTCACTCCGTCTACAACTTTCGTTTAGGGTGACGAACTCTTTTATGTACTCATTACGTATCATTGTATATACTCTGATAAAAATCTCGGGAATGATTTCTATTGAAAACTAATTTTCTCTCTTTTAAGAGGTCTCTTTATCTTCGTTATCCTGTACACATATTATGTATACACCCAAGTACACACACATATAATATTCCTTAACCGAGTGAGTTAAGACTTCTGACTAATTGGGGGTCTAGACGTCGACCTTTCGACCTCTGAGTCGACTACCATAAGAAGGTCGGGTGCAGAATCCCTGATTCTAAGTCCTCTCAGTTAAGTCAGGTTTACGGTAATCCGAACTTTGGGTCCTTTTCGGACAAACGAAGTCCGTTTTTGACTACAGGGTCGAGTTTCATCAGTCCGTCCTCCTCGAGGAGAAATAAGGATTCTCTCAGTCGGAAAACAAAGATAAATCCGGAAGTCGACTAACCTACTCTGGGTAGGTGTACTCCCTCTCTTTAAATGAAATGAGTCAAACGACTAAGTTAATTAAAGTATGTCTTTATAGAGGTATCTGAGTAAGTCTTATTACAAACCGATTTACAGACTCATACTGTACCGGGTCCGTTCAACCGTGTTTTTTGTTTGGTACTGTTTGGGTAAGGAACAGTTAGAGGTATTCGTAGAGGGATTCGGTATAAATACCGAAGAGGACACCGATTCCCATTTCTTAGACGGACGTTACGTCCTCGGTGTCCTCACACCAAGTCAGGGATCAATCCCTTCTAAGGGACCTCCTCCCGTGCCGTTGAGTAAGGTCATAAGAACGGACCTCTTAGGGTACCTGTCTTAGGGTACCTGAGTACCCGTTGTCAGGTGTCCCAGTGTTTCTCACCCTGTGTTGACTCCGTTGAATCGTGTGTGCGTTTGGTATTAGTGACTTATTTCCGTTTCGTTCAAGTAGTGTTTTCCCTCTTTTCCGATATTTCTTTATCCCTTGGTTTTCTACTTCCTTTATGTATCCCTTTCCATAAACTTTGATATTATTTTTTCTCCAATACATCGTGGTCTTTATTATCTAGTTAATAAGACGACTCATGTACGTTTAAACAAACCTCTGGTGATCTACGGTTTCTTCCTTGTAGACACCTTTGGACACCGAAAACGAGACACAGTAGAACTGGAATCTTTGGTTATCTGAACCTTTGATTGTCTGGACTCTAAGTTTGAGTGAAAGTTGACAATAGTCGTTACACAGGACTCTAAATAGGTATTCAATACCAGAATACCAGAGTCAACATTTTACTCCTATTATTATATGAGGACAGTGTCGACAAATGTCTTTACTTACTTTAGTAAATACCTTTCATTACTGAATAAGTCCAACCTGACGGTATTGTTTTACCATATCTGATGTACCGCATTCCTCGTTGGGGTACAGGTTCCTCGTCACCGACGTGCCCACGTCCTCCCGGATCTCCTCGATAGGGTGCAACTTCCAGTCCTTCCCACGACCACTCCTCTTTGGGGAGTAGATTCCATTCCTCGTCTCCGACGCGAAACGACCTCGTCGGTATTTCTCTATGGGCTACGGGTTCCATTCTCTTTGGGTTCATTCTACCATTCACAACGTTCTCCCGTAGTCTCCCGACTGTGTGACTTTGGTATGAGTGTCTTTTGATCAGTTAGATTAGTGTGATCCTGGTGTCGGAAGAGATAAAGTTACTTTGATTTGGTACGGTCACCCCGTTGGGTTCTACCCGACCAGTACCCCCTCTCCAGACTATCTTACACCAGGTGACCTCTTCCCTTACCGTTCGGTGAAGTCATAAGAACAGAACTCTTGGGGTACTTGTCATACTTTTCCGTTTTACTATCTTATGACTTTCTCCTTAAGGGGTCCAGTCATCTATGGGTTATACGATGACCTCTAGTCACCTCTTTATTGAGGTCTTTCTTACTTCCCTACCTCGGTTTCGTTTTCGTTATGGGTGGACACCTACACTGACCACTATCTTCGTTCCAAGTTACGACATTTCTCGTTATAACGTATCCTTGGACCTTACAGTCCAGGTACTTAGTTCCGTTTTACCTTCACCAGTTTGTTCTCTACCGTTCTCGCTTGCAGATGTAAGATCCTTAGTCGTTTGATTTTACCTGACCTTACCCACTTAAATTGAATCTACTGGTAATATAGATGATGACGACCGTCGTTGGGGAGTCTTCTTTACCTCATCGGTAGTACCAGTTGTTTTCTCAGGCTTTAAGACATGAACCTACGTTAGAGTTTTTGGTGTCTTACTGGAGACAAGCAAAGGTTCCGTTTGGTAAGTTATAGTACCATTAGGTTCAAATACGGGGTTGGTCATTGCGACTTCTTCGACGTGAACTTGTCAAGATACTTCTGGATGTTCTGGAAAATCTTGATTGTGGGTTTTTTCTACAGGAAAAGTAATATCCCCTGACCTTACGTTTTCATCCTTCAGTTCTTTGTGGACCTCATTGTCCGTTTAAACCGGAACCTTACGTCTTACTTCGTCCCGTTTCTGATTATCTCAAGACGGTTCTTTTACGTGACCAGTATCGTTTGTGGGAGAAGGTTGTTGTGTTCTCTCTTGAGATGTGTACCTGTAGTGGTCTACCAGTTGTGGTTTTAGTGTAACTAATATAAGAAACGTCGGTTTCTGTCTCTTCGAGATATGTCGGTTGTTTTTGTTCTGGTCCTCGACTGACACCGAGTCTAGTACTTGAGGAATAACGGTTTAAGTCTGAATTTAATTTCTTTCATCCCTTTTGGTGATCTGGTAAGTCCATACTGGAGTTAGTTTAGGGAATACTAATATGTCACCTTCACTCTTTATCTAAATTCCCGGATCCAGACTATCTATCTCACGGACTACTTGATACCTTACTTCAAACACTGTAACATGTCCTCTGTCCCTAGTTCTGGTAGGGGTACCTTTTCTTTACGTTTTTTCGTTTTACCGACAGACCCCTCCGGAATGTTTATCGACACTTTTCTTCTCTTCGTTTTTCATTTCCTCCTTTCCTTTCTATATTCGTAGACTTACGTCTCAATGTTTCTTATCGTTCTTCTCTATTCTTTCGGAAGAAGTCGCTAGTTACGTTTCTTTATCTCCTTTTCTTGTCTTACCCTTTCTGATCTCTAGAGAGGTTCTTTTAATCTCTATGGTTCCTTTGTAAAGTACGTTTCTACCCGAGTTATTTCCTGTCCTTACCATACCTGGATTCTCTTCGTCTTCTATAATTCTTCTCCGCCGTTCTTATGTGTCTTCTTGACATGTTTTTTCTAGAAGTACTGGACCTATTAGTGTTACCACACTGGTGAGTAGAACTCGGTCTGTAGGACCTTACACTTCAGTTCACCCGGAATCTTTCGTAGTGATGTTTGTTTCGATCACCTCCGCTACCTTAAGGTCAACTCGATAAAGTTTAGGACTTTCTACTACGACACTTTCACGACGTGAGTTATCAGGTCGTTTAAACCTTTTGAGTCGTCACCGGTCTCCTGACCTTTTCCAGTCAAAAGTAAGGTTAGGGTTTCTTTCCGTTACGGTTTCTTACGAGTTTGATGGTGTGTTAACGTAAGTAGAGTGTACGATCATCTCATTACGAGTTTTAAGAGGTTCGGTCCGAAGTCGTTATGCACTTGACACTTGAAGGTCTACAAGTTCCATCAAAATCTTTTCCGTCTCCTTGGTCTCTAGTTTAACGGTTGTAGGTGACCTAGTAGCTTTTTCGTTCTCTCAAGGTCTTTTGTAGTTAAAGACGAAATAACTGATACGGTTTCGGAAACTGACACACCTAGTGTTATTTGACACCTTTTAAGACTTTGTCTACCCTTATGGTCTAGTAGACTGGACGGAGAACTCTTTGGATATACGTCCTGTCCTTCGTTGTCAATCTTGACCTGTCCCTTGTTGTCTGACCAAGGTTTATCCTTGTCTGACCAAGGTTTGGTATGTAGTTCCCACATATAACAGTGAGACGAATACATTGAACATATGTCTCGTGTAGTACTCTTTACGACCCGACCTCCTTCATGTTCGACCTTAGTTCTAACCGTCCTCTTTATAGTGATTGGAGTCTATACGACTACTGTGGTGGGAATACCGTCTTTCACTTCTCCTTGAGTTTTCGGAGAACTACTTTAACTTTCTCCTCTCACTTTTTCAATCAAATTTCGAGTTGTAAGTCTTTTGTTTCTAGTACCGTAGACCAGGGTCGTGAAGTACCGTTTATCTACCCCTTTGTCACCTTTGTCACAGTCTGAAATAAAAAACCCCGAGGTTTTAGTGACGTCTACCACTGACGTCGGTACTTTAATTTTCTTCTGCGAATGAGGAACCTTCTTTTGAATACTGGTTAGATCTATCGTATAAGTTTTCGTCTCTGTAATGAAACAGTTGTTTCCAGATAGATCAGTTCCGATACCAAAAAGGTCATCAGTACATACCTACACTCAACCTGACACTTCTTCCGACTCGTGGCTTCTTAACTATGAAAACTTGACACCACAACCTCTTCTGAGAACTCTCAGGGAACCTGACATTCCTCTAGGTTGGTCAGGTAAGACTTCTAGTCGGGACCCTAAAGAAACCTTCTTTACTACGATTTCGACTTTGAGGTCATGAACCGGTGGAGTACACTTCTCAACTGAGTAACCTTTTCTGAGACTACGACCCTCCCTAACCCCCGCCCTCCTCTTCTCCTGCTGTCTCCTACTCTACCGACCTACCGTAGTGACTGAGCTACCTACACTTAGAGTCACTCGAGACCCTCAACTACTACCTGTCACTCCGGACCGCACGACGTCAAGTACCCCAGCGTTTCTCAGTCTGTGCTGACTCACTGACTTGACTTGACTTGTACCGTATTTGTTGTCTTTAAATAAAGTGTCGAAACCTCCGACTCTTTAGGTTCTAGTTATACGACCGAGAGAAACACCGACCGTCTACCAACGGAAGAGTAACATAGGAGTGTTCCGTCTCTCTCTCTCCTTTTATTTCTCCTTTCCTCGTACTCTCTCTCTCTCTTTCTACGACAGAGAGACCACAGAGGAAAATTTTCCTATGATCATGAGAACAGTTCCGGAGTGGGAATACTCGAGTAATTGGTATTGACGGAACATCCAGGATCGAGACTTATGTTTATATCCCTTCTGTGTTAAGTTAGATATCGTTCATGAATCGTGTCGAGACTTTTCTCTTGTTTGTAAGTTTCGATCAAGAGACGAGGAATCCCATAGTTGAGGAATACGACCGGAAAGAAAGAAAGAAAGAAAGAAAGGTATCATAATTCGGTCCTTGTCCTATGGTTTATCTCTGAAGTTTAATCTCTCTATTGACTGTTCTGAATAATTTATCTGATGATCTTCCTAATTTGAACCATTACGTAAAGTTTAAACCTATTTTAAAGTGAATTATAAATGTGTAAAAAAATGTTGGACCTTAAAAAAAGTTGTTGTATAATACTTATTAAAAGATAAAGTGATTTACATTCTGTTGTTGAAATCAACCACTTATAGTAAAATTAGGTTTAAGTCCTAATAAGATATAAATAAGAGGAGAAGTTACCGTACACTGAATAGATAAACAAAAACATATGCTACGATACTACCTGTAGGAGTATAGAAACGTGAACTTATCGATCGAAAGAGTGTAAGTAGAAGTTCAAACTTCGTTGTATGATTTGTCGGTAAGTCTTTAAAGTTACATGAGTTATAAAACTGGTAAGAGCTGAATAAAACAAAGTATAAGAAACGACAAGTAAATAAGTTGATAGTCCCAGTAACGAAGGAAGAACTCCGTCTCAGGTATAAACAAGACGACAAACAACAAAATCAGGGAGTCGGTACGGACTGAGACGTTGGGGTATCTTACAGTGGGTGGTCCCAGGAGATAGGTAGCCGAAAAAGTCCGTTCTTATGACCTCACCCAACGGTAAAGGAGGAGGTCTCCTTGAAAGGTTAGGTCCCTAGGTTGGATACAGAGGACACAGAGGACGTAATGTCCGTCTAAGAAAAGGCAACTCGGTGGTCTCTTTGGGATGTAAATAAGATAGGGGGTCCTAAATGAAGACGTCTATTGGAACCGTGAATTAAACGACTCTTCTTTACGACAACATAAGACGTCTCGGTGAATAAGTCGAACATTCGAAAGGAGAAAAAATTTTAATTTGTGGGACTTAACCCTCTTAGACCAACGACGTAATCTAAAGGACACGATTATTTTAAGTTTAATTTACGGTCGAGATCCGGTCTTCATTTTCCGTTACCTGTACTCTTTACTACGGTTAAGAAAGAGGGTTAGTTATCTTTTACACGAAAAGAGGTGAACCGACCGAAAGAACAAAAAACCAAGATCGGAGGGGATTGTATCGAAAAGAAAATATTGACATGGATAAAAAGAGAAGTCCGTGTACACAACGTGTTTCATTGAGGAATGTTTCGTGTAATTGATCTTTTACGAATACACACATCGACCAACTATCGACTCCTATCTCTAATTTAATGTTTATTACCGTAATCTCTTATAATTCCCTTCAATAGGGGTAGGGGTAAAGAGACACATAGTTTAAGACGGTTAAGGAATACTATAGGAGAGTCCCGAGAGAAAGGAGGAGGTGATTTACGGATTTTCCGGTGGACCTAACGATATCATGACTCAGAAATTAATATGTGAGAAACGGTTTACAAAGATCTTACACTTTGTTCAAAGGGGGTTGTTTGATCACTCAAAGATTTCCGTCCTCAAAACAGAAGGGAGAAAAAACGGAACGAAGTATCATATGAGTTTTTATTAATTATCATTTTGAAGATATTTGTGAATAATTATCTAAGGACCTTTTTTTACCCGTCCGTTTTTCCTTTCACAACTGGATTAAAGGAATGTAAAATAAGGGTCTAATACATTATAGATTGTCACCTAAGTTCTATATTTGTGTATGTTGAACTCTCTTGTAAGAGGTGTTGTCCCTGTTCATTAGTATAACAGACATAGATCAACGTCTTACCTCTGTGACTTTATAGACTGAGTGACTTAGTGTGACAAGAAAGGAGACTGGAGAAAAGTAAATATGTCGTGATAACGGAAAAGTTTGAAAGTTCGTAAAGGTAGTTGTAGAAAATACTCGGTTCTTTCCTGACTTCTGAAATTTTCAGTACTTTCTCTAAAAGGCGACCCTATCTTCTTCAAGTTATATTCGACCCAAAAAAATGTATAATTCGTACGAACGAGAAAGAGTAAATGTCAGAATTAAACAGGTATATAATTGAGTTATGGGAATAATACGTGGACTCTTGGAGGATACACAGTCCGTGACAGGATCCATGGCTCATATGACGTCATTCTGTTCTTGGAAATGAGTACCTTAAGTGACGTAGACTATCAACTTACTATTTATTCTTGGTATGGATTTTTTCTCCTTGAAGGAGGGGTCAAAGGTTGGGGGTGTCTTTTTACATTACGAGAAACACTATGAAAAAAGTCTCCTAGTAAGGTTTTGATGTCTTGGTTTGTCAAGACACGAAGACCTTCGAACGTTTCCGTAATTGGGGAATTCGGGATTTGACCATGATTGTTACAGAGGGTTGAACTGGGACGTTCTGAGACGGAAGACAAGACGGAAGAGTCAGCCACAAACGAGTGTGAAGGAGAAGGGTTTCCGTATTCATCCATAAAATTTAAGAACGAGTCGTAACACCGAAGGTTTAGTTAAAAAATTAGTGGTAAACTTGTAGATGAAACGACACATGGCAAGTTGACAAAAGAAAAGAAGGAAGTAAAGAGTAACCGTAATCAGAGACGAGGAAAAGGTGAGAGTGAACCCGTAGATCACGTACCTTTAGAGGAGATGAGTACCAGGACGGAATCAATACTTACGTAAATCATAAAACTATCGTTGGACAGTTATAGTAGGGTTAAGACAGAATTTTTATGAAACTCCCTGGAACCAGTGGACAGATGACGTTGATGGGTTAAGGCGATTGCAAAACCTAGACCAGTAACGGATCTCTGTAAAGTAAAGGTTTTAGAACTGGGATGATGGAGTGAAAGACTGTTGTTAGAGGAAGAGAGAGACGGGTAAGTAAACACATACGTGTCTTAAGACTTCCTTTAAGGACTTTCTAATTAAGATGCCAGGATAGTCTAAGTATCGGAGGTTTAATGAAGTCATGAGATAGACCGTAATGAAAGAGGATAAGAGTCGATTTGGAATACCAAGTAAAGTAATAAAGGAGAGGAAATGGGAATTTCGAGATATGGTGGATGGGACGTTGGTTTTGAAATTATGTTAGTAAATGAAAAAGGTGTGGATAACGGTGCGACGAGAACTTTGAGTAGGTTGTACGTCTAGTTTCTATTATGTTTAGGTAGGATAAGGTTTTAGATAGACGACGACGACGACGACAATTCAGCGAAGTCAGCACAGGCTGAGACACGCTGGGGTATCTACCGTCAGGTGGTCCGAGGGGGTAGGGATCTTAAGAGGTCCGTTATTATGACCTCACCCAACGGTAAAAGAAGAGGTTACGTACTTTCACTTTTCACTTTCACTTCAGTGAGTCAGCACAGGCTGAGAATCGTTGGGTACCTGACGTCGGATGGTCTGAGGAGGCAGGTATCGTAAAAAGGTCCGTTCTCATGACGTCACACCACGGTAACGGAAGAGGTTTTAGATAGATAGATATATAGTAGTTAGAAAATAATGAGTGACTAAATGTGATTTGGCAAAAAGTCTGAAAGTGAGAAAAAGAAAGAAAAAGAGCATCAGTTTAAGACTCCGTCTAACGGGTGCGAATGATCTTTGTTTATTCGTCGACCTTAATCAATGAGTAGACAAAAGGTATACTATAAGTTTAAAGACGTCAGATAAAAGCCGAGGATAGTGAAGTACGTTAATGAATAAATTTTCAATGAGTTAGAGTGCTAGGGTAATAAGGATTTGACCAGACATCAGTAATAAGACCCACGATGATGTCGTAAGTTTGTGGGATGTCGTAGGGGGGGCGGTTTTTTTTTTTTTTTTTCCTTAACCGAAGAACTATAGTGGGTAGCTAAGAAGAAAGGTTAAGACTGACGAGGTAGAGTGGAAGAGAAGGTCCCCAGAAGAGAGGTGAGAAAGAAACTAATAGAAGGGGTTTCTTCACAATGGGTTCAAGAAAGGAGACAGGTGACGAGAGGAGAAACGTATGTCTCAGGAAGTGAGTACGTACTTCCGGGTTGAGGGGAAGTATACGACTACAAGGGTTTAAAATATAGATTCAGTTTTGAGAGGGGTCTCGAAGTCCAGGTAGACGGACGACCCGTAGAGATGACACTATGTGACATCCGTAAAGTTCTAGGTTTGTGGGTTTTGACTTAAGTGGAAAAAAGGGAAGTTTATCGGAGAGGTGTTTAGACGTAGACTACGTATCAACCACTTTGTTTATTTAAAACTTACTCATCCCTCCTGAAACTTGAACCTTAGTGACTCATTAAATAGGTTATATTGTAGAGGACTAAGATAAGTTTAGAGATTTCGTTCTTCAAGTAAACTTCTCAAATTTTATTAAGTGACAGTAAGTATAAGAAAAAAATTGTTGAAGAGGTCGTCGAAACAACTCTTATGAAGAAGACTTTATCCTTATATAAAACCCCCTAGAGATCCCATCTCAGATCTTATACCTCTAAAGGGGTTCACGCATGTCCTTCAGTCCTCACCTCGTCCATTGTGTCACCGAAACACCTAAGTACACAGTCCGTCCTACACTACCGGACAGGTGTGTTAGGTGTCGTGAGTCTCGGAACGAAGACCTTGAGTGTCATTCTAAGTGACCCTACAGAAATCGTTCACTACCTTCCTGGGTTAGACACCTACACGGGGTAATCAAACAAATCAGACAGTCGTAATAAAACTAACAAGTCCCGGTAGTAGTGTCCAACGTTTTGCGTTTTATCCACTTCGCCAATTATTCAATTCTTTTGAGACTAATCCAACGTACTCCTAAGCTACTCGTAACATGTCCAATTAACTTACAAATATCTAATTAAGAGAAAAGACCTAAGATTCTCCAACAAGACAAAGTCTCAGACGACGGTTTGACCACTACCCTCTTTAATCTTTAGGTTTTGATTTATTTAATGGGCACGAAAGATTGAACTCCTAGTATCATGTGTTTCGTCGGTTATACTCTACTCATCCCTTCTTCATTACTGACTTAGGATCCCAATACACCTATATGGTTGTCGTTACATTTCAGTCACATTTACTTGAATGTTATTTATTAGTCTGTTTGACTCCTGAAAAACTGACAGTGTTGACCTTCTTCAAAAGGTGTCGACTTCGTTTTAAGGTCTACTAGACACGAAAGGTGTAGGGGTCATTCATGTAAGGTTACGTTGAGGTCTCTTGATTCAGTGTGATCCCATATCGACTCCGATGAGATGTCATTTTTAGAAGGTGGTTGTTAATCCCTTACATACACTTCCTTTCCCGAAGGGAATATCGAGTCAACCATTTCTTAGACGGACGTTACGTCCTCTGTGTCCAAGCTAAGGACCTAGTCCTTCTAGGGGACCTCTTCCTTTACCGTTGTGTAAGGTCATAAGAACGGACCTCTTAGGGTACTTGTCTCCTCGGACCGTCCGATGTAAGGTACCCCAGTGTTCTCAGTCTGTACTGAATCGTTGATTTGGTGGTGGTGGTACATTTTCCTTTATACATAAAAGATTAATTGTCTGAAAAAAATTTTCTGCCAAATCCGAATATCTTTTTAATTCTTCTTTTGTACCTCTCAATGACACGACGTACATTGAGAGTGAGGGACGGGGATGTCTGTGTGTGTGTGTGTGTGTGTGTGTGTGTGTGTGTGTGTGTGTGGTGTCTCAAAGGTGATTATCCTAATTGTTATAAAAACAAAGGTAGAACATAATCACACCATTCGAAGAATGTTAACTACTCGGTTATAACTATGTAATAATAACTCATTTCATGCGTCAAATGTAATCCTATATGAGACGGAAGGAGTTCATCCTTTACCGTTGGGAGAGTTCATAAGAACGGACCTTTTAAGGTACTCGTACCCCAACGTTTCTCAACCTGTACTGACTCATTGATTCGTGTGTGGGTATGAGACAACATGTAAGATACCTAAAACTGTTTATGTATTGTAATGCATAGATGATAATGTCATAGTATACATTATCAAATTGACAGGAGTTCAGAAGGAACTGCTAATGTTAACTGGGAAGGAGAGAGAGAGATTTTTATAAAGGTATATTGCTACGAGTCAGTACAGACTGAGAAACGTTGGGGTACCTGTCTGACAGGTACCCTAAAGGGTTCGTTCTCATGAACTCACCAAACGGTAAAGGAGGAGGTCCCCTAGAAGGGTTGAGTCCCTAGCTTGGGTCCAGAGGGTGTAACGTCCGTTTAAGAAATGACAGACTCGGTGTTCCCTTAGGGGACTGTTGGAGATTCGGAAAATGGGTTAGGTATCAATACGTAAAAAGGTCTTACGGTGGTTTGACTTTAGTATACATCGGAAACGATGTATGACTCTAACAGAATAAAGTGAATTTAATTCCAGCCCAGTTTTTAAAAGTACTGAACTACCGTATAAAGAGAAATGACAAATTCTAATTAACTAAATAAAGTGACAACTGTAAGATGTGATTTTACATTCTAAGTACTCCTGTCTCTGAGTAAATGGTAATCTAAGTGGTGGAGACCGTGTCTACATCCATGTATAGTGTCAAACATCTACGATAAATTTACTTAATTTCTCAGGCACGGGTTCCAGTTCGATTGAGGACTATCTAGTGACTCATCTCGGGAACAAGAACTTCAGGGGTAGAGGGAGTCACTCCTCTCGTATTACCTTCTGTTAATGTTAGCTGGGTTTGATCTCAGGGCACGTCTTCTGGAATGTACCTGATGTCCTAGGGACTATTCCTAATCCACAAGACAAAGGGATAAAAGGAACGGTTACAGAATCTTGAGGTAACGTTGTAGATCTCTAATAAAAAGAGGGACGAGAATCGAACCGTATCTGTTATAAAAGGGTGTCGAGGGGGAATTCATATCAGTCTTACATTACAGAGACTTCGACTGGGTTGTCTTCTGTTAAACTTAGTGGGGAGTCAACCGAGAGAACTCTCAGTCTCCTCACTCTAAACCCGAAAGAGTAATTTATTCTTCGAAAGGGAACTCGTCCCTCAAATAAACTTTGTTCAATCACTGAGATTGGGTGTAGACTCTCTCAATAGTACTGTTATGGACTGAGAGTATAAGGGATAAGGAGAGACGAGAGGTAGAGACCGAGTCCAAGAAAGATAAGTACAAGAATTCCCGGTCACGATCCGTTACCGTAGAGTAGAAAGAGACTCTCTCCGACAGGTGAGAAGAGTCACAGTTTGGTCTCACCGAGACAAGTGAGTCCTTTGTTTCATAGTCTGAGGAAAAAGGGAGACAGTGAACTGACTTCTCATAGACGTCCCTACACCCTCTCCTTTTCCCGTCGAGACTGCACAAATTAGAATAAGGAAATCCGAAAAGAAAACTCTCAGACCCGGTAGAAAGAGAACAGTCCTTTATAATCGACAGAAGAGTTACTTCTAATTCCATAAAACCACTCTCCAGAAAGATTTTATTGAAGAATCTTTACACTAATGCGTCAAGGAATCCTGTCCTCCTGACAGAACAAAACTTTATCGTGAGAAGGTTCAGGATACATTTAATCTGGGTCCAAAAGACCAACGATTCTTCTATTCTCCCGATGATAATTAAAGATAAACCGTGACCGTATTTCTAGTCACTAAACGTATTTATCGATAGTAAAGTTGAAAGTGTCGTTGGTATTAATATTAAAACAGTTGTAAATAACTTGAGATTAATACACAGTTCGGGAAACAATTGTCCAAATGGACTCGATGAAAGTTGAGATTTTGGTGTATAATATATCTATGAAAATTAATAGGAACGAAATATCTATTCTTATTTGTCTTTGTCTTCAATTGTTGTTCAAGTCCTTTGTGTGAATTATTTTATCCAGACTCTCAACTGAGGTCCTGGTTTAATTAAACACAGACTTGTGTTTTTATGATGAGATATGACGAAAATTGATACATTTTATTCCTAATAATATAGGGTATCTTCCTTCATCTTCATTTCAAGCTTTTGTCTTCCTTTCAGTCCAACCTTTTACTCGAAACGAAGTAGTAGCAGTTCGAGAAATTGGGTGTTGTAGGACATTATTTCTGATCCCCAGGACAAGGTCTTACCACAAAACTAGTAAATCCTGAAACACCTACTCTACATTCTCCCCTTTGGTGGTGTATCACACCAGGTACTTGTAGGTCCTGAGAGAAAGGTGGAAGAGGGGAAGGGTCCGGTGAAGTAAAGAAGTGCCATCTACAAACAGGTCTTTTCATTACCCCTTTAACAGTGTCGGTAAGGTATGATCATAAACTTTGAAGATTTAGACCAACTTAATGTCTTTCTCTTTCACCTAAAGTTGCACTAAACGTGACACGAGAAAAGTGAATGAAATATTCTAATTTAAAAGTTCCGAACGGATCCACTCCGTCAGATGACAAAGGATATTATGTTTATCCGATAGACATTATGTTTATAAATTATCTTTATCCGATAGGGTCCACCGATTGACACGAAACTATCTCCTAAGTATTCGGTTTCCTAACTCATGTAGGATATCTTTTTCTCCCGAAGGGTCCACCGAGTTACCCATTTCTTAGACGGACGTCACGTCCTCTGTGTCCAAGTGAAGGACCCAACCCTTCTAAGGGACCTCCTACCGTAATGTCGGGTGAGGTGATAAGAACGGATCTCTTAAGGTACCCGTCTCATCGGACTGTCCGATGTCAAGTATCCCAACGTTTCTCAATCTGTGTTGACTTCGTCGACTCGTACGTGAGTATCTTTTCCTTGTCGGTTTAACGAGAAAAAAGTCATCTACTTTGATAAAATTCTTGAGTTTTTTTTTTTTTTTTGACAAAGTTCTTTAGTCACTTATAGATCATAACAATATTTATAGTTTCTAATTTGTTTTGGTTTAATCCTCGGTTGAAATTCAATTGGTCTCAGTCTTCAATAGTCTATAAATAGGTGTACCTTCTATACATTTGTTCTGTCTATATCTGAAAATTCCCCCCGTGGACTCGAGAATTTATAAAACCCGTCACTCCGTGAGTTTTTACTCTACGACTTACTCACCATCTAAAACAACTTATGGTTGACCAGAATAGACTATAGTCATGTTACTTGACACCTCATTTTGTGAGTTACTCTAGAGGTCGAAACGTCTCTTCAAGTTTTGTAGAACTCATACTGTTCGGTGAAACTGTTTCTTTCTGATGTGGTCCTAGAATGTGATTCACACACTATTACCCCGTGTACCCATTTACTCCTGATAGATACACTTGTCCACATTTGTCTCGTGAAGTCAAAGGAACAGTCTAACCAACTCCCTTCTTTCACACTTCAGTAAAATTACTTTACTGTTTTTGACTTCACATAAATTTACTTTTCTATTGTGTAAAAATACACTGTGTTTTTTATATAGATATGTATATATAAGTCTCTGAACAGGAATTAGGAGTGAAAAATTTTAAGATAGAATTTAACAGACACACATGAGAGAGAAGATACAAAATAATGTAAGAAGCGAGAACAAATGAACCAGAATTCAATGATTGAATGTCACAACTGTAATAAGATATGTTACTGTACTGTTAAAAGAATTCTGGATAGGCATAACTATAAATAGATGGATAGAGACATATATTTGGTTTGACAACAACAAGATCGTAGACTGAATCTCTACGATTCAGTAGAAATTGAGAAAATACTGGGGTAGGGTGGTTCGAAGAGACAAGTACCCTAAAGGGTCCGTTCGTACGACTTCACCCAACGGTAAAGGAAGAGGTCCCGTAGAAGGACTGGGTCTCTAGTTTAGGTGTAGGAAGTAACCTTTCACCTAAAAAATGGTGAATCGGTGGTCCCTTCGGGTTTAGTTTATATCCATCTATCTTTAGATCTTGAGAAAAACGAATACGTATTGTGAAGTATGAAGGGTCTATCGTGTGAAAACTACTCGCGAGTTGGACAAAGTTTAAAAGTCTATGACGTCCGTTATGACACTACTTATCAGAACGGGTAAGTTATAAAAATACAAAGACACACTATTTAATAGATCCAAGGTATAGATTATATTATGTACACGTATAAATTAATATAATTATGAAGGTACAGTAAAACCTATCGACAAAATCAAATGTTAAGGACAAAAGTATAGGAGTGGTCTTGAGTTAAAATAGACTGAATTTAAAAACGGTTAGTCTACCCATCTCCGATCATATATTGATAACAAAATTAAACGTTAATAGACTATTGATGACTCTAACCCATAGTGAAATGTTGGTGTAATCGTTAAACCCTACCTAAAACGAAAAACACGTACCATAAAGTAGAAAAGTGTCTATGAATAAACCTAAAGAGAGAAAATGACTAAACGTTTATAGGTATATTGTATTTCCTATATACCGTCAGGAAATAACCGACATATATAATTAATGACAATTAGGAGGTAAGTAATATATATATTTGTAAATAAGAGACTCCCTTATATTAATAACTGTTGAATTAAAACTGTACAAGTTTAAGTAAGAAGGTACATAACGAAAAATACAGAATCCTTTAGAAAAGAAAAACAATGACAAGTCAGTGAGTCAACACAGGTTGAGATACTAGGGCACCAGACGTCACACAGTCCGAAGGGACAGGAAGTGGTAGAGTATCTCAAACGAGTTTGAGTACAGGTAACACAGTTACTACCGTAGGTTGGGAGAGTAGATGACATGGGAAAAAAGGAGGACGGGAATTAACAAGGGTCGTAGTCCCAGAAAAGGTTACTCAACCGAGAGACGTAGTCCATCGGTTTCATAACCTCGAAGTCGAAGTGAAAAAGTGAGAGGAGAAAGTGGAAGTAGTTCTCCAAGAAATCGAGGCAAAGTGAAAGACGGTAATCTCACCACAGTATACATACAACAATCAAACAAGTCAACACAGATTGAGAAACGTTGGGGAAACGTTTGGTCCGATGGTACAGGTACTCTAAAGGGTCCGTTTTTATGACCTCACCCAACGGTATAGGAAGAAGTCCCCTAGAAGGACTGGGTACATAGTCTGAGACCACAGGAGGTGACTTACGTCTAAGAAATACCAGACTCGGTGGTCCCTTTGGTTACGTATAGATTTCAATAACCATAAAGAGGGTCGTCAGTACTCAAGTCCAACACTGACTAGATCGTATCTTAAAGTGTACTACACGAGACATATCTTCAATTTATTTGTCCCACTGATGTATGTCGGAACTGTATTAAAAAAAGTGTTAAAACTTGGTCAGGTAACAAGGTACAGAACAAGATAACGAAGAACTGACACATGTCCAAAGATCTTCCGCCCATTCCACCAGATCATAAGGGTAAAGAAATTCTTAAAAGGTGTCAAACGACACTAGGTGTGTCAGTTTCCAAAATCGTATCGATTACTTCGTCTTAAGTTATACAAAAGACCTAAAGAAACGAAAGAGATACTAGGTGGTCTATGACCGTTGGACTAGAGACCAAGGAGACGAAAAATATTTAGGTCAAACATGTAGACCATCAAGAGTCAAGTACATGACAACTTCGGAGTCAAGTCAAGTCAGCGAGTCAGTACAGACTGAGAAACGTTGGGGCACTTAGCGTCGTACGGTCCGGGGGGCAGGTAGTGGTTGAGGGCCTCAAGTGAGTCTAAGTGCAGGTAGATCAGTCACTACGGTAGGTCTGCAGAGTAGGAGACAGCAGGGGAAGAGGAGAACGGGGGTTAGGGAGGGTCGTAGTCTCAGAAAAGGTTACTCAGTTGATAAGTGTACTCCACCGGTTTCATGACCTCAAAGTCGAAATCGTAGTAAGGAAAGTTTCTTTAGGGTGCTAACTAGAGGAAGTCTTACCTGACCAACCTAGAGGAACGTCAGGTTCCCTGAGAGTTCTTAGAAGAGGTTGTGGTGTCAAGTTTTCGTAGTTCAGAAGCCACGAGTCGGAAGAAATGTCAGGTTGAGAGTGTAGGTATGTACTGATGACCTTTTTGATATCGGAACTGATCTGTCTGGAATCAGCTGTGTCATTACAGACGAAAACTTATACGATAGATCCAACCAGTATTGAAAAGAAAGTTCTTCATTCGCAGAAAATTAAAGTACCGACGTCAGTGGTACACGTCACTAAAATCTTGGGGGTTTTTATTTCACACTGTGACAAAGGTGACAAAGGGGTAGATGAAGGGTACTTCACTACCCCGACCTACGGTACTAGAAGCAAAAGTCTTACAACTCGAAATTCGGTTGAAAAAGTGAGAGGTGAAAGTGAAAATAGTTCTCCGAAAAATCAAGGAGAAGTGAAAGACGGTATTCCCACCACAGTAGACGTATAGACTCCAATAACTATAAAGAGGACCGTTAGAACTAAGGTCGAAAACGAAGAAGGTCGGGTCTCAAAGAGTACTACATGAGACGTATCTTCAATTTATTCGTCCCACTGTTATATGTCGGAACTACATGCGGAAAAGGATAAACCTTGGACAGACAACAAGGTACAGGTCAAGATTGACAACGAGGGACTGGACGTATGTCTAAAGAGTTCTCCGTTCAGTTCACCAGACCATAAGGGTAGAGAATTTCTTAAAAGGTGTCAAAGAACACTAGGTGTGTCAGTTTCCGAAACCGTATCAGTTATTTCGTCTTTATGTACAAAAAGACCTTGAGAACGAAAAAGGTACTAGGTCACCTACAACCGTTAAACTAGAGACCAAGGGGACGGAAAAGATTTTGGTCGAACTTGTAGTTCTTCAAGTGCCAAGTGCATAACGACTTCTGACCGAACCTCTTAAAATTCGTAATGAAATGATCGAACACTCTACTCACGTTAATACGCCATCAAACTCGTAAGAAACCGTAACGGAAAGAAACCCTAACCTCACTTTTGACTGGAAAAGGTCAGGACACCGGTGACGATCGAACTTCCTACAACTCGTAATGGAAAACGTTATCAAACTTGTAAGCAACTGTAACGGGAAGAAACCCTAATCTTACTTTTAACTTGAAAAGGTCAGGACACCGTTGACGACTCGAAAGGTTTAAACGACCGTAGAACCTACGTCGTGATTATCGTAGCAGAAAATCTTAAACTCTATCGAGTCGGCCTTAAAGTAGTAAAGGTGATCGAAACAAGTATCATTACGAAAGCTTTCGGGTGAACTTAAGTGTGAGGTCCTACAGACCGAGATCCACTCGATGTGGTAACATCGATAGACCCAGAAATTCTAGAAAAACATATTAAGAAGACACATCAAAAAGGTGGAAAAGAATTAGAGAAGACGAATAAATCCCGGAATTAAAAAGACAGTAAACAACACAGGTAAAAACGTAATTTATGAAGAACTATAAAGATTATAAGAACTTCTCTAGAGATCAGAAAAGGTAAGATAATAAAAGGAGATAAAGAAACGTAACAAGTGAATCCTTCCGAGAGGATAGAGAGGAACGATAAGAAACCTTGAGACTAAAGTCTACCTACATAGAAAAGGGAAAGAGGAAACGGAAAACGAAGAGAAGAAAAGAGTCGATACTTTCCGGAGGAGTCTGTTGACAAAACTGAACAACGTAAAGGAAAAGAACCACTACCAAAACTAGTGGTGGACGTCATGTCACGATATTTGGAGGTAGGTATCAAGAAGTCCTTGAGATAATCTAGATTAGGGAATTTAGATAAACAGTGAAGGTGAGATATACAAGTTTACCAAAAGACCAAAATGTGAATTAAAAAGTCAAAATTGGATATGCCTTTAATAAAACCGAGTGAGAAACCTCAAATTAGGTCAAAAAGAAAAGAGGTATGACATGTGTTCGAAGGGGTACAGGAAATAGTTCGTTAGGGGAGGGGTGACGAAGCATGAGAGAGGTAATAGTTTACTCCTCAAAGTACATATACCCACATAAAGACCTGAAAGGTCTGACAAAACAGACAAACAGAAAAGACTGGGTAAAGATGTGACAGAATTAACGGAACCGAAACGTCGTACCACATCATATAGTACAATAAGTAAGAAAACTCTTAAAAAGAAAAAGAAGACGTTGGAAATGAAAAAGATACAAGTAAAATATTGGTCTAGTAGATTAAAGTGAAGTTGTAGATGACTATAAAGTGAACCTCAAGGTGACATAAAGACATAATTAAATCCCTTTAAACTGTAGAAATGTCATAATTCCGGAGTAAGAGTGTCTAGATCACATAGAAAAGTAATAAAGTCGAAGAAATACAAGAATTCATTATAAAATATTAAATAAAGTATTTTAAACATGTAACAATAACTGACTATATATATACGATGTAAAAATAAGAATATTTACGTAGAAGAAGGAGTTAATGTAAAAGATTAGTCATTAAAGGTCATACTCTTAATGTAACTAAACATATATAACCAGAAAATAGATTATTAGAATAAATTGTATGGATTATCAGACAACTAAGAGAACTCAAAAGATATACTTCCTAATATTATAGACATTTAGTTTTCAAAATGTTATAAAAATGTTATGGGTAGAAGTTTATGAGAGACAAAATCCATCAGTATGACATAACCAGCTTGAAAGTTGTAATACAGTTTCTCTTTGCGACCATTTTACAAACGAAAGAACGATTTGATTCCCTTACAGAGATTCAAAGGAAGAACTACAAACGGTATCCAAAAACATTATGGAAACCACCCAATTATTCAAATGAAAATTCAGAAAGTCTCTCAAAGATTTTAAAAATCAATCGTTTATTCACGACTTAATATAGTCTACAAGTGAGATATCCACGAATTTGGTAAGAGCTCGAAGAAGGTATTTACGTTTAAAAACGTATTCTAATAAGTGTCGAATGATTCCTTCATGACAGGAACGAGTACGTCAACAACCCAGAACAATCAGGACACCCTTTATTCTCAACTTTTGTTAAATTTCTTCGAACTTGTTATCTTAACTAAAGAAATTCTCTTTCTAAAGAAAAGGTGATTTCTCCATTTAGTTATGTCTTTCACTCTTTAAATATATTACTTTTCAGTCATATCGGACCTAGGTTTTCTCTTGAACTTCCTCTAATCTCTTTCTTCTTCTCTCAGATCCTCGTTGACGTGACACTACTTATTCTGAAACTCTTTTCATAAAAATCTTTCTAACCGACTTTCATTTCTCACAGAAAAGGACTTATTGACTTTTAATTAACAAGTAGTAAAGGAAGACCAAGAATGTGAACATATAAAGAAATTTCACCGGTAGACACGATTCTGGTCCGGTGTTCCATCGAATGGTCCTCCATTGAGTGTAGAGTCAAATCTTAAAGAGTTGAAGGTATGTACACGTTAAACGTCTAATATGAACCTATAACCTAATTGACTTTTTCGTGACATCGGTTCCCGAGATCAGTAGTTGATGAATACATACGTATGACAACAACAAATCAGTAATTTAACACAGGTTGAGAAAACACGGGGTACCTGACATCGGGTGGTCCGAGGAGACAGGTACCCTAAAGGGTCCGTTCTTATGACCTCACCCAACGGTAAAGGAAGAGGTGAATAAATACCGAATGAGGTCCATGAATTACACCGACATTTTACTTCTATAATCAAATTTAATAAAGATTCCTGAACCTCGACTTTAAAATATTAGTATAGAGTGATCAGAAGTCTTTCATTTTGTCATTGGGTTCTCCGTCTGAGTGACATAAGGTTTCTATACCGCACAGGGTCGACCTATACTCAATAATCTTTTAGTCGTTGGAAGGAGGTTCAAGAATTAGAGGTTAAGTCTCAGTCAGTGAAATAGAAGTCCTAAAACAACGGGATGTCGACGATGTTTGAGACGGAGTCAAGAGTGGCGTATTCAGACGAGTGGATCTGAAGGTGACACCCGTAACATGGTAGGGAGGTGGTCGTTTGGACCAAATAATCGGTAGAGTAAATGTCTTCATCAGGACTCGAGGAACCGTACATCTTATTTAGAAGTTAGAAAAGGGTATCTTCATAAATGTGGACTTAATATAAGTATATGAACAAAGGGTTCCCGTCATATAAAATTGGTGTGGCTACCAAAAACAGTTTTACATTTCGAAGTCAATTACCTTTCTTCATAATCATCTTTATTTATGAACTCGTTAGTGAAAAGATCTCTTAAAAGTTTACTAGGTAAGAAAACCGAATGAATATTTTACTTGAGACGTCCGAAAGTAAGAATACACTTTAGATGGAAACTAGGAAGTATTTGACATACGAAATAAAAAGGGGGTTGTCCACATCTGACTCTATCGTTTTGAGGTAATCAGAGTAAGTAAGTAATTAAATAAGTTGTCGTGAAGTACGTAGTCTTTAATACGATTCTAGTCCGGTGCTCATTTAATTTTAAGTTTGTTGTTAATTTCACTCCTTTAACAAAAAATTGGTCTAAATCACCTACGGATAAACTTCCAGTCTATTATCACCTTCGATTTTAGTTTCTGAAATCAATTTCGGAAACCTTTTTAACTACAAAGTATGAGTCCAATTTAGAGTGAGAACTGGAAGTAAGCGTAAAGTCTCATAAAAAGACCTACAAACAGTGTCAACATTATAGAGACTTTTTTACTCTACGTACTTAGTACATCGTTAGAGTAGTTTTTCCATTCCTTTGTTCCCATACATAATAGGACTACCTAAAAGGATCGGATTTAGGTTAGTAGGAGTAAGGAAGTGGGAGGAAAGATTCTTTATCCAAGGAAAAAAAGGGGAAGGAAAAGTTTCGATCGACCGACGAATTGTGAGGTACATATCGATCATAATTCGGAATAGAGAAACATTAATCACAAACACGTGTCTCGTTAATTACTCGAATGTCGTAATCGGTGTAAAAATGGTGTGAGTTCCTTGATTTCCTGGTTTTACGGCTACAGATCTTCTTTTTTAATGGATTTACTGAAACTAATTAAAAGACATTTGGTAGGAGTTCATGAAGTTGACTGTTTTATGAAATAACAGGAACAATCCGTCCCACCAGTCGAGTTACTCCACGTATTGTCGCGGCCCCTGGACTCAGTACAAAGGACAAAAGAACTTCTTGTAAGGAATTGGTTTATTCCTTTTAAAAGATATACGCTATCGTATTCCTTCCACAACGTACTCGAGTAAGACGGACAGGTTAGTCCATAGCGGTTCATGGGACATTGACTCTGTTTCTTGACTGACGTATATTTGGCGGTATGACGAAACAGGCCCCGAGAGAGACTAAGGCGACGCAGCCTACTCCGAACTCGGGATCGCGCGATCTTTATTTCTGAGGGAAGAACGGAAACGTAATGGTGCCACCTGAAGAAGCGAGAGAGCCAACCAAACCTCTATGCCCGAGCCACGTATTGTCAGGAGTGAAGGAGAAGACGTAGTACATCAACCCCAACGAGGACCGGTCCAAAGTATACATACACATTAATTAAGACTTTAGTCCCTGACCATATCACCGAATCTGACTAGGGAGATCAGAGACTGAAGTCTCAAAAGATATTTGTATAACATCTGTTTTAGAGCCGAAAACCACCTACTTCTCTTTGTTTTTATACCTCTGTCTCAATACTTCCTTTTTATTTCTCAGCAAAACAAAGAAACGGTTCGTTTCTCCCTTGTGTCATCCGATTCCTGAGTTTTTTACACAGGGGAAGACACCCCTTATGCCTCTCCAGAATGTCAGTACAACGACTTAAGTTCGAGTGAGACGACCGGGTGGTGTGTTGTCCGGTTATTTTAGTCTCTACTTCACAACTCCGTTTCTTATACTGAAATAAGCCTTTTAGTCGACTGGTTCTTCTACCGTCTGATTACAGAGTTTTATTGGTGAAATTTCCCAGATTTACGGTTAAAGAATTCTCTCTTCCTCTTCTCTACTCTTTCATTTTTTCCAGTGAATAGAATTTTTATCCTGTTCTCCACACGTAAAGAAGAAAGACGTTACTAAGTGTCCACCCGACCCAGTCTAACAGAGAGGAACTCGACTTATTTCTGTGAACAAATTGCCAGTCCGTCTCCCCGTCCCAAGGGACTCCGTTCGACAATACATACTAACACTATTGTTTTCATTGTTTCTCATTTTCAATTTCTTTGTCTAGGTTGTTAAGTCTGTCCTAACAGAGAATCTACCGGTTATGACTTTACCTAACTAATATAAGAAACGTCGTCTTCTACCTCTTCAAGATATGTCAGTCGTTTTTGTCCTGATCCTCGACTGACACCGAGTCTAGTACTTAAGGAATAAAGTTTTAAGTCTGAATTTAACTTCCTTTATCCCTTTCGGTGATGAGGTAAGTCCATACTAGATTATATTAGGAAATACTAATATGTCACCTTTACTATTTACCTAAGTTCTCTTATCTAGACTATTTGTCTCACTAACTTCTTGATAACTCCCTTAAAACTTTGTAATATGTCCTCAGTTACTAGTTTTGGTAGGGGTTCTTTTTCTGCACGTTTTTCCGTTTATGAACAGACTTCTCCGGAATGTTTATCGACTCTTTCCTTTTCTTCACTTTCCGTTTCTTTTTTCCTTTCTATATAGGTGGACTTACGTCTTAAGGTTTCTTATCATTCCTTTCTTTTCTTTTGGAAGGATTCATTTGTTACGTTTATTTATTTCCTCTTGTTATCTTACCCTTTCTGATCTCTAGGAAGATCTTTTAATCTCTGTCCTTCTCTTGTGAAATACGTTTCTACCCGTGTTATTTCCTGTTTTTACCAAACCTGGATTGTCTTCGTCATCCATAATTCTTCACCGTTCTTATGTATCTTTTTGATATAAATTTTCAAGAATTACTGGGTCTATTGGTGTCACCACACTAGTGAGTGGGTGTCGGTCTGTAGAACCTCATGATTCAGTTCACCCGGAAACCTTCGTAGTAATGTTTGTTTCGATCATCTCCACTAACTTAAGGTTTACTCGATAAAGTTTAGGATTCATTACTACGACACTTTCCCAACGTGAGTTATACGGTCGTTTAAACCTTTTGAGTCGTCACCAGTGTCGTGTCCTTTTCCAGTCAAAAGTAACGTTAAGGTTTCGTCCTGTTTCGGTTTCTTGTAAGTTTACTCACGTGCTAACGTGAGTAAAGTGTACGATCGTTTCATTACAAGTTTTAAGAGGTCCGATCCGGAATATCATGTACTTGACACTCGAGAGTCTACAAGTTCGACCTAAATCTTTACCGTCTCCTTGGTCTGTCGTTTAACGGTTGTAGGTAACCTAGTAACTTTTTGTTCTCTTAACGTATTTTTGTAGATGAAGCCGAAGAAACTGATGCAGTTACGGAAACTGACACACCTAGTGTTTTAGACACCTTTTAAGAATTTCTCTACCCTTATGGTCCGGTGGAACAGACGAAGGACTCTTTCAACATACGTCCAGTTCTTTATCGTTAATCTTGGCCTGTACTTTGTTGTCTGACCAAGGTTTGACCCTTTCCTCATATAGTTTTAACATATAACAGTGGGACAAATAAATTGAAGATACGTATTATGTAATACACTTTACGACCCGACCTACTTCGTGTTCGACCTTAGTTCTAACGGTCCTCTTTATAGTTATTGGAGTGTATACGCCTACTGTGGTGAGAAGACCATCTTTTACTTCTCCTTGTTATCTCGGAGAACTAATTCCACTTCCTTCTCTCACTTATTCGACCGAATTTTAAGTTGTAAGTGTTTTACTACTACTACCAAGGACAGGGTAGTAAAGTACTGTTTATCTACCCCTTTGTTACCTTTGTCACTGTCTGAAATAAAAGAACCGAGGTTTTAGTGACGTCTACCGTTGACGTCGGTACTTTCATTTTCTGTGAACGAGGAACCTTCTTTTCGGTACTGTTATGGATCTGTCGCATAATTTTTCGTCTCTGTGATAAAACGGTTGTTCCAGGTATATCAGTTTCGATACCAAAAAGGTCATTAGTACATACTTATACTCTCAACCCGGTATTTCTTTCGACTCGTAGTCTATTAACTACGAAAACTTGACACCATAACCTCTTGTGAGAACTCTCAGGGAACCTGTCGTTCCTCTAGTTTGGTCAGTTAGGATTTCCTTTATTTAGGACTTATAAGTAACCTTCCTGACTACGACTTCGATTTCGAGGTTATGAAACCGGTGGACAACGTTTCTTGACTGAGTAATCTTGACTGACTACGACCCTTTCTGACTTCCGTCCCCCTCTTCCCCTGTCATCTCCTACTCTACCAACCTACCGACTGAGTTGTCTGTACTCAAACGGGTGCGAGGTTCTCTACCACTACTTGTCCCCTCGGACCGTACAAAGTCAGTACACCAGTGTTTGACAACCTGTACTGACTCACTGACTTGACTTGACTTGACTTCGATTTCCATGTACGTATAAGTACTTCCCCGAACTCACCATTCGTCTCAAATTTGAAAACAACTATCTTCAATACTCACAGTCTTTTCCAGTTGTAGTAACAGAGAATCCAAGGTCAACTAGACCTTCAACTTGTGAAATCTGATTAGAAATAGTGACTTTGTCTTGACTTCAAAGACAACAATAAAGAAAACGAACTATTGTCTTTAAAAGACGTAAGAAAACAACTAATTCTAGTAATTAATGACTCTCGTCAAGTTACCGTTCGTAACACCGGTCCAAATCCAGTGTTTTACAGAATCCGGTTTTTATCAGAGAGAATACAGTTCTTTCGGTACAGTCAAAGAGAAAGAAACCCCTGGAGGGTGGGACAAATGCATGAAAGTACGGGTAACGTGGTAATAAATATTATCGGTTCTACACCCTCGTTGGATTCGTGATAGTCACTTTTTTGTCTTTTTATATAACATTATATAAATATACGTATATATGTCTACTTGTCTACGTTTATGTCTATATATATATATACACACACACACACATATCGTTTAATAAGTTACTATTTTTTCTCACTATAGAACGATAAATGTTTTTGTACCTCCTTAGAAAAAAAAAAAAAAAAAAAAAAAAAAAAAAAAAAAAAATGAAATAAAATGAAATGTTATGACATAACCAAACGGTATGTAACTGTACTTAGGTGGTGGCCACATGTACGCAAGGGTTTGTACTTGGGGGGAGGGTGGAGGGAGGGGTGTTGTAGAGAGACCCAGTAGTGACACGTGGTCGGGGTTCGTACTACATAGGACGAAGCCTGTATCTGACCGCTAAGCTAAGAATGTACTATCATATGTACAATGTTGTACCTCCTTAGAACTCCCGTAATACGATTGACTTTATTCAGTCTTTCTCTTTCTGTTTTCTAATATACTAGAACGAATATACATCTTATTCTTTGGACATACGTCCTGTTCTTCGTTCTCAATCTTGGTTAGTACCTTGTTACTTGACCAAGTTTTGACCCTTCCACCATGTAGTTCTGACATATAATAGTGGAACGAATAAATTGAATATACGTCTCTTGTAGTACGTTTTATACCCCGACCCACTTTGTGTTCGACGTTAGTTGTAACGGTCCTCCTAATCGTTATTAGAGTCTATGCGTCTACTATGTTGAAATTACAGTCTTTCACTTCACCTTGATTTCTTGGAGAACTTCTTTCACTTCTCTCATTGTTTCGACCAAATTTTGAGTTGTAAGTTTTGTGATTCTAGTACTGTAGGTCAGGGTAATGAAGTACCGACTATCTACCCTCTTTTCACCTTTGTCATTGTCTAAAGTAAAAGAACCCGAGGTTTTAGTGACGTCTGTCACGGTCGTGTGTACTTTAATTTTCTACGAACGAGGAACCTTTCTTTCGATACTGTTTTGATCTGTCGTATAATTTTTCGTCTCTGTAGTGAAACGACTGTTTCCAGGTATATCAGTTCAGACAAAAGAAGGTAATCAACATATGTCAACACTCTCAACTTGGTGTTTCTTTCGACTCACAGTTTATTAATTACGAAAGTTTGACACCACGACCTCTTCTGAGAACTCTCAGGAACCTGTCGTTCCTCTAGTTTGGTCAGTTGGCATTTCCTTTAGTTGGGACTTATAAATAACCTTCATGACTGCAATTTCTTGACTTCGAGGTTATGAAACCGGTGGACTACGTGTCTCGACTGAGTAACCTTTTCAGGGACTACAACCTTTTCTAACTCCCGTTCTCTTCTTCGACTACTGTCTCCTACTCTACCAACCCACCGTAGTGACTGAGTTACCTGTAATCAAACTCGTTTGAGGTCCTCTGGTACTTCCCGTCCCTTTGGACCGGACGACGTCAAGTACCCCAAGGTTTCTCAACCTGTCCGAATCACTGACTTGTGGTTGTTATACACTTTACAAACTCTTTTACTTCTTGAGTATCTATGTCTCTTGTCTAACCACCAACGGTCTTCGTCCCACCTTCCACCTACTTTGAGTACTTCCTCCAGTTTTACATGTTTCAAGGTCAATATTTTATTTACTCAGTATGTATACATTACATGTTGTACCTCTGATATCAATTATCCTTACCTAAAGTATAAACTTTCAACGATTCTGATTTAGAATTTTCGAGAGTAGTGTTTTTATTTTATATATATCAATACCACTACCTACAATTGATCTGTTTAACACTAATAGTAAAGTGTTACATATGTTTATGACTAAATAATACAATATATGGACTTTAATTATTTTTCAAATACAATAAATATATAGTTAACAAAATTCAAAAAATCTTCTTTCCTTCTCGGAAGTCTTGAGGTATCTTCACTTCGGGTTGAGAACTAGTCATACATGGACTTTAGCCACAATAAATCCTAAAGGACGGTGCACTCTGTCTTCTAAAGGAATAACAAATTTGATCAACTCAGGAACGAAAGTCAAGGACTGTTACTTCCATAGAATTTATCATATGACACCAAAATATTCTAAATTTCTAAAAAATTACAACTCTATATTATAGTACTATAACTTATCAATCTTATGTCTTGAAAAACAATGATTATCGATACTTACTCTTTTCTGAGAATTCGTTCAGTATATTCCCAAACTTTAGGTCGTTGTCCCATCGTCGTTAGACGTGAAAACGTTAAATACATACTGTTCACCCCACCTAATCAATTCAAAACCGAGGGACACCTAACTGATTAAACTTATTAAAGAGATCGAGGTCTGTATCACTGACAATTCAAGTCAAGTCAATAAGTCAGTTCAGGATAAGAAACACTGGGATATGTGACGTTGTGTGGTCCGAAGGGACAGGTACTGGTTGAGGGTCTCGAACGAGTTTGAGTATAGGTAACTCAGTCACTATGTTGGGTTGGTAGAGTAGGAGACAGTAGGGGAAGAGGAGGACGGAAGTTATAAAGGGTCGTAGTCCCAGAAAAGATTACTCAGTCAAAAAGGGTAGTCCACCGGTTTTACAACCTCGAAGTCGAAGTCGTAGTCAAGAAGTGTCGTATAAGTCTTGGTCAAAGGGAATCCTAACTGACCGAACTAGAGGAACATCTGAATGAACCAATATACCATACACATACCATATTCCCATATTTCAACATACTATATTATGGGTCCCTTTAATCCGTAGTTTACATATCTCTAGGAAATCACACTCTTGGACTATTCCTTTCACCAAACTCATACCTGAATTAGTTGACGAGTTTTTCCCCTTGACTAGATTGGAGGTCAGTCACGGAGTTTTGATCTATTCCTGTTGTTTTAATTCTGTTTTGTTTAGACACGATATCGACCAGTTGACTTTCCTTGTTGTTGACGGTGTAAAGTAGTAAACGGAAATCTGTTTGAAGGGTTCCTTTGAGACCCGTAAAGGAAAGAGGTAGAGGTCTCGGTAACCGTGAGGTCCTACGGAACTTCCAGTACCGAGTTCCCGGATCTCGTATGTGTGTGTGTGTGTGTGTGTGTGTGTGTGTGTGTGCGTGTATGTGTGTTGTGTGTATACAGTCAGTGAAAAGTCCCTTCTTAGAACTTGTCAACCATAGGTCTTCCGTGAGAAATATGAGGAAGGTCTCGTACCGTTCTCCGTTATATTCTTCTTCGGTGTGTTATCGATCCTTGTTAGACTCTACCTCTAGGGCTATCGGTTCTTTTGTCCAGGTCCTATTCGTACTTGACGGTGAAGACCATTTACCTCGATGTGTATATAGGTGGTGGGAAGTTATTCAAATTTTAGGGACCGAAAGACTTAGACTAAAAGTTTCGATAGAAGACTTTGTGTCTCAGAGTAAAAATGACCTTCTAATTCTATTCTCTATTCAAGTTTTGGAGGATTCTAAAGGAATTCCACGTCTGTGGACCGTCTCTCTAATATGGTTTTTTCTTCCTGAGATTTGATACTCTTTGTCCTTATCCACATAGTCACCTTTTTTTAGTTCCTACTAAAGGGGGTTTCGAAGAATTTCGAATCTAGAACATCCGATACCCTAATGTAAAAGTTTAGTAAAATTTCTACACAAGAGAATATTATTAGTAAGTTTAAGTTCGACGGTCTTTCGTTTTTCCTTTGAATTCTTGAGATGGATGTCTCTGTGACTCTTATGTACATTCTTATTCTCGTAGTAATAAAAATCAGAAGAAGTTTATCTTAGAGTCACAAATACACACGAAGACCCTACTTGGGACATGTGATTTTTATATCATTTATTTGTACGAAGAACTACACAGAATATTATACTCTATCCGTGATGGGTCCATTTTAGTGAGTCCCTTTTAAACCACTCATGTTACAGGGGTCATGTTATATTTTACTATAGATACCTTATTACGACGGGTCGTACTAGACACCGGTTCAGTACTCACCTAGTTTACTTCGTTATAGGGTACCGGGTCCGTCGTGAAGAAGACTTATGGTTCAATGGAGATCCAAGAGGGTAAAGTGGAATCCGAAGAGAGTAGTGTTGTAAATACAAAACTAGTATATGACATCCGTGAGTCACATTACATAACCTGACCGTTTTCCGAATCCTTCATACAGAGAGAAAGACGGTTGAAAACTAGTGATACATCTAAATCACTATGCACTTTCTGTCGGGTCATAGACAGAAACAAATCCTCAGTCAGATTCTCTCAAATCTCAGTCACATACTCATTTTTATTTGTAAATAATGTTTTTTTATTTTAATTTGATAACCCAAAATATCCCTGTTTTGTGTCTTTGAACCGAGACAGTGAGTGATAAAGAAGTAAAAGACTCGTACATAACTCGTACTACGACGGAAATACCTGACGTGTTTGATCTTTATAGAACTCAACTGTAACTCGTTCATTATTATTCCCCTGTGTACTATACTTTTTTCTTATTATTGGTTTCACGATTCCCGGATTCCTTTGTAGTATGAGTACTTACACATTATAGTACAGTTTCTTCGATTGTTATTGTTGTTTTTTTTTGTCATGTCGTATAGGTCTTTGTGTTCATTCTCTAGACTTCTTTTATAAGTTTTCGACTATTATCTAAGATTTGTAAAACCCTCCGGTATTTCTGATAAACTCACATAATTTACTATATTTAAAAATTTTTAACCGTCTCATATTCACGTTTCTACTCTTCATAAGTCTTTGGAAAAAAAAAGGGGGTCTTTTGAATGTAAGAACAGATATAAACAGAGGGGGAAATATTAAATCCTTTGTAAGTCTTCTTATAAGGTCCTTAGAAAATTGCGAACAGAAAGAACCGGTAGACCACTAAGACGGGTTTACGATGTAATTAGTACTGTCCCCTCGACTAGATGATTACCGTTTCCCTTAATCTAAGTTCACTGAACCTGAAGGTAGACGAAGACTTTATACAACTGACACACTAAAATTATGAAGAAAAGAACTTAGAACTAAAAGAACTGATATTCCACTGATACTATTATGGACACGACGAACCAAACTACTGGTCTACAGAGGAACCTTTCGTAAGATATGTTAGACTTCAGATCTTTCTTTCCCCATTTCAGGTTTACTCCTCTCCTTACACCTGTCCGTCCGGATTTCTTTGTACACCCCGGAAGTCGGTCGACATAGGAGCTCCTTAGAAGTCACTTCCCGTCTTCTCACCCTCTCTCTTCCTTTCCCGTCGTCATATTTTTACAAGGTTAAAAATTCACAATACCCCTAACGATTTAAGTTGTTTAATATATTACGACACGCACGAATCAGTGAGTCAGTACATACTGAGAAATGTTGGGGCATCTGATATCTACCGGTTCGAGGAGACAGGTACCCTAAGAAGTCCGTTATTATGTCCTCATTCATCGGTAAAAGAAGAGGTCCCCTAGAAGGACTAGGTCTCTAGTTCGGGTCCAGAGGACGTAACGTGTGTATAAGAAATGGTAGACTCGGTGGTCCCCTTAGGGGACATATTAGAGATATAGTAAATTGAACTTTTGTCTAGAGGTGGAAGTTACGAGAGTAACGATCCTTTTGTTATACGTTTATAGAGTATTTTCCATTTCCACTTTGTCTCACTGTCTTCTCCTTTTACCTTCCGACATCCTGGTGTTTCCTCCCTTCTTTTGTACAAGTGTTCCGACTCTCTTCTTTTCTGTCTCCCAGACCCTTCTGACACATCTTCTCCATATAGAATTTTATACTCTTCCTAAAACACTCATCCTCTTTTATCGAATTTCCTCATCTCAAACTTGTCTAACAGTGCAAAGTTTTGATCGAGAAGAGGAACGAGATACACACTTACACCCCTAATCGTTTTGAGACAAAAGATAAGGTGTTCTACTGAAAGATAGAAACTGTAATGAAATTCATAATTTAGAGTTACCGAATCCTACGTAATTTGAATTATACACAATCGAGAACATTACAACTACTACTACTACTACTGTGTTACTATCAAAATTTTGCAATAGTAGATTGTGAGTCTGTGATTGTATGTCAGTTCCTTTTTCTTCTTTATCCCTTTAAAATAAAAGTTCGATTCTTCTTTCTACTTATAGGACTTTCACTGTGATGCCTTACCATTATATACTAAATTCACTATCTCTCAAGTTTTACGATAAGTCAGTAAGTCAACACAGGTTAAAACACTTGGGTACCTGACATCGTGCGGTCCGAAGGAACAGGAAGTGGTAGAGGGTCTCGAACGAGTTTAAGAACAGGTAACTCAACTACTACGGTAGGTTGGTAGAGTAGGTGACAGTAGGGAAAGAAAAGGACGGAAGTTAGTAAGGGTCGTAGTCCCCGAAAAGATTACTTAACCGAAAAGTGTATTCCACCGGTTTCCTCGAAGTCGAAGTTGTAGTCAGGAAGGTTACCTATAAGTCTTGACTAAAGGAAATCCTACCTGACCAATCTAGAGGAACGTCAGGTTCTCTGAGAGTTTTCAGAAGAGGTTGTGGTGTCAAGTTTTCGTAGTTAAGAAGTCGAGAGTCGAGAGAAATACCAGGTTGACAGTGTAGGTATGGACTGATGACCTTTTTGGTATGGAAACTGATCTACCTGAAACTTCCGTTCTATTACAGAGACAAAAAATTATACGTCAGATAGAACCAGTATCGAAAAGAAGATGCATCCTTCACAGAAAATTTAAGTACCGACACCAGTGGTAGACGTCACTAAAACCTCAGGTTCTTTTATTTCAGACAGTGACAAAGGTGACAAAGGGGTAGATAAACGGTCCTTCACAACCCTGGTCTATGGTACTTAAATAACAAAACTTACGACTCAAAATTCGGTTGAAAACGGGAGAACAGAAAGTGAAAGTAGTTCTCCGAGAAATCAAAGAAAAGTGAAAGACAATATTCCCACCACAGTAGACGTATAGACTCCAATTACTATAAAGAGTGTCGTTAGAACTAAGGTCGAACGCGAAGTAGATTGGACCGTAAAACATACTACATGAGACGTATATTCAATTTATTCGTCCCACTGTTATATGTCGGAACTACCTGAGGAAAGGGTAAAAACTTGGTCAGATAACAAGGTATAGGTCAAGATCGACAACGAAGAACTAGACGTATGTCCAAAGAGTCCACCGTCTACTCTACCAGACCATAAGGGTAGAGAAATTCTAAAAAGGTGTCAAACAACACTAGGTGTGTCAGTGCCACTGTTCCGAAATCACATCAGTTACTTCGTCTTCATCTACCAAAACAAAAAAAGAAAATTAAAAAAACGAAAAAGATACTAGATTACCTACAACAGTCAAACTAGAGACCAAGAAGACAGAAAAGATTTAGGTCGAACTTGTAGACTTTCAAGAGACAAGTACATGACAACTTAGGATCGAACCTCTTAACACTTGTAATGAAACGATCGTACACTCTACTCACGTTAGTAAGGTTTCAAACTTGTAAGAAACCAAAACGGGAAGAAACCCTAACCTTACTTTTGACTGTAAAAGGTCAGGACGTCGGTGACGACTTAAAAGGTTTTAACGACCGTATAACTCGCGCCTTGAAAGTTTCGTAGAAGAAAATCCTAAACTTTATCAAGTAGGCCTAAAGGTAGTGGAGGTGGGCGAACTACTAAGGATTCCGGGTGAACTGAAGTGTGAGGTCCTACAGACCGAGATCCACCCACTAGTATGGTAGTACCAATAAACCCAGTAATTCTAGAAAAAACATATCTAGGAAACACATAAGAATGATGAAGAATTTTAGAAGACAAACACAATCCAGGTATGGTAAAGAGAGGAATAAAACGGGTAGAAGTGTACTTTACAAGGGAACCATACAGATTAAAAGAACTTCTCTAGTAATCAGAAAAGGTAAGATAATAAAATTTTCATTTACAGTAATTTTTTAGTCACACCCTCCTTGTCCACTTGTTATGTATTTGTTTTACTCTTAAACTTTTTTCTCCTTTTAAAAAATATAAAGTTTTTTATAGTCTATAGACTTTTTATGTTATTGATTTAACTTTTTAAGTGGTTCAGTTTTGTCTGATCTAGTTCGTCTACTATCTAGGTTGTTTGAACTTTTATACAATAACGTTTAGTCACCCCTTTTTTTTTACTTTTTCTCACTACTCTCGAATGTGTTACTTCATGGTATTTTCTTTGAGTTATATGAGTTCGTATAGTATTTCCTCTTATATCTCCCTTTCCCTGTCTCTCGGGTAAGTTTATTTATTATCGACTTTTGAAAGGTTTAAAGTCGTTCCTTTACTCGGAGGTCTTTGTCCTTCTTCTTATCTAGGGTTATTTCTACTTATGTTCCTTTAGGGGTACTTTATATAATGTCAGTTCAACAGTTTTCATTACTGTTTATATTAAAACTTTCATCGTTGTACTTTTTCGTTAAAAGTCAGGTGGTAGGCGGTGTCCTGATACTCGACTAAAAGTCGTCATTGTAACGTCCGGTCTTCCTTTCCCTTTCTATATACGTTTTATTACTTTCTCATTTTAGATATCGGTTCTAATGTAATGAGTCTTTCCCAGAGTAAGTTCTAACTACCTCTTTTGTTTTAGAAATGTCTGTTCGTTTTTAATTCTCTTAAGTCGTGGTGGTTTGGTTGAAGTGTTGTTTACGATTTACCTGAAGATATCCGTCCCTTGTACTCTTCCTTTCTGTATGTTTTGTTCGTGTTTTGTTAATTCTTTTACTACTTACTATGTATATATAGTTGTTGACGAAAGTTATATTTACTTAAGTTACGAGATTGTTTCTCTGTGTCTGACCAACTTACCTATGTTTTTGTTCTGAGTACATATAAAACAGATGTTCTCTGGATTTAGTCTGGACCTCTGTGTATGTCTGACTTTCACTCTCCTATCTTTTACTATAAGGTACTTTTACCTTTAGTTTTCTTTAAGACTCATCGTTAAGAGTATAGTCTGTTTTATCTAAAATTTCTTATAATGTTCTCTATTCCTTCTTGTAATGTGTTACTAGTTACCTAATTATGTTCATCTTCCGTATTCTTAACATTTATTCTTAACATTTATAAACACATGGGTTGAATCCTCATGGAGTTATGATTGTGATTGTCTGTATTTTCCCCTTTAGTTGTCATTGTGTTCTTTTACGTATTATCATCCCCTCAAATTGTGTGGTGGATGTGGTTACCTGTCTAGTAGGTCTGTCTTTGAATTATTCCTTTGTATTCGGAATTCATTGTTTAATATAGTCTACCTCAATTGACTATAGGAGCCCTATAAAGAAAGTTTAAATCTTTTTATGTTAGAAGCGTGAACGTGTACCTTATAACAGGTCCTATCTTGTGTAGAACCGAGTGTTTAATTCGGAGTCATTTAAATTCTTTTGACTTTAGTGTAGTTCATAGGAAAGATTGGTGTTGTGAAACTCTGATCTATAGTTAATGTCCCCTTTGTTAAGATTTTTTATATTTATGTACCTCTAACTTGTTATGTGAAGATTTACTGGTTGTCCAATGATTTCTTTAGTTTCTCCTTGATTCTTTTTATACTGTTGTTTTTGTCTCGTCGAGTTTTAGGTATACTTCGTCGTTTTCGTCAAGATTCTCTGTTCAAATATCGTTATGTTAGGATGGAGTTCTTTGACCTTTTTGTAGTTTATCTATTGGATTAGAGTGTGGATTTGGTTGACCTTTTTCTTACTTTAGGGGGTTTAAATCGTCTTACTTTGTTTAGTATTTCCACTCTTGTCTTTATGTACTTTTTCTTTACTTCTTTTGTCATCGTTTCTATTATTTTGATTTTCGACCAAGAGACTCTTCTATTTGTTTTGACTGTTTGGTAATCGGTATGAGTATTTCTTTTTTTTTACCTCTTCTGAGTTTGTTTAAGTTATTTATTGTCTGTTATGTCTTTATGTTTCTTACTATTCTCTGATAACGTTCGTTAATATACGGTTATTTTCCCTGTCGAACCTTCTTTACCTAATTTAAGAATCTTTGCAAGTTGGAAGGTTCTGAATAGGTCTTTCTTTCTTTAATACTTGTTTGGTTAGTGTCGGTGACTTTAAATTTGACACTAGTTTTTAGAGGGGTTTTTTGTTTTCGAGTCCCGGTATACTGAAATTACGAACAGGAAGCGTTTGAGAAAGTTTTTTAATGTCTCCTTTTTGTGAATGTTTGAGTAAGATGTTCCGGTGGTAGTGGGACTATGACTTTAGTCTGTTTCTGTAATGTTTTTTACTTTTAGTGTACAGTTATTGTTACAGTTTGTAATTTATCTACGTTTTTAGGAGTTGTTTTAATATCGTTTCTCTTAGGTTGTTGTGTACTTTTACTAGAATGTCGTACTAGTTCACCCTAAATAGGGACTCTACGTTCCTAAGAAGTTATATACGTTTAGTTAGTTACACTATATGATACGATTGTTTAACTTTCTATTTATAGTATCTTATTAAAGTTCTCTACGTCTTTTTCTAAAACTGTTTTAAGTTGTGGGTAATACTATTTTTTTGAGAAGTCTTTTACCTGTATCTACCTTGGATGGAGTTGTATTATTTTCAGGATATACTGTTTAGGAATCCTTTGTAATAAGAGTCACCACTTTTTGACTTTCGTAAAGGAGATTCCAGTCCTTGTTCTGTTCCCACGGAGACTGTTGTGAAATAAATTGTATCAAAACCTTGAGGATCGGTACCGTTAGTCTCTTCTTTTTCTTTATTTTCTTAGGTCCAACCTTTTCTTCTTTATTTTGAGAGTGATAAACGTCTACCACTATAATATGTCTTTTAGGATTTCTACGTTGGTCTTTTAGTAATCCTGATTAGTTATTTATATAAATAACTAACTATGTTATTTATTTTTATGTTATACTTTTATTATGTGTCTTTAGGGAACGTAAGGATATGTGTTTGTTATTTTTTTAGTCTTTCTATTTAATTCCTTAGTTAGGCTAACTGGTAACGTTGTTTTTCCTATTTTATGAATCTTTATTTGGATGGATTCTTCTGATTCACGAAGGGTCCACCATGATCACAGTTCGTTGGACGGAAGGTTACTTCCTCTGTATTCTCTACACCCGAACTAGGGACCCATTCCTCTTAGAGTATCTCCTTCCATACCGTTGGGTGAGTTCATAAGAACGGACCTTTTAGGGTGTCTGTCTTCTCAAACCACCCGATGTCAGGTATCCCAACGTTTGTCGACCTACACTGACTTCATTGTCGTGTCGTGTCGTTTTTCTCTGTCTTCTTGACATGTGTATTTTGATACTCTGTCACTATTTTTTTTTTTTTTCTTTAGTTTCTGGTGTATTTGTCTACCTCTCTATATTGTACAAGAACCTAACCTTCTTAATATAATACTTTTACTAATATGGTGAGTTTCATTGGATGTCTAAGTTACACTAGTGTTTAATGGTCACCGTAAAAAAGTGTCTTGATCTTGTTTTTTAAAGTGTTAAACACACCTTTGTCTTTTATAAGGTTTGACGGTTTCGTTAGAACTCTACCTTTTTACCTCGACCTCCTCAGTTAGAAGGACTAAAGTCTGTTTTGATGTTTAGATGTTAGAAATTCTCTCATACCATGACCGAGACTTTGTCTTTATATCTGATTATCTTGTTCTGGCTTTTGGGTCTCTATTTGGGTACGTGGACACCGGTGGAATAGAAACTGTTTCTTTCGTTCTTATGTGTTACCTCCTTTTTGTCAGAGAGTTATTTATTAAAACCCTTTTGACCTGGTGATAAACATTTTGTTACTTTAATCTTGTGATGAAAATGTAGTATGTTTTTTAATTGAGTCTTACCTAATTTCTGGATTTACATTCTGGTCTTTGATATTTTTAGGATCTCCTTTTGTATCCGTCATGTAAGAAACTGCATTTAGAGTCGTTATAGGAGACACTATGTGGAGGATCTCTTTACCTTTATTTTTGGTTTTATTTGTTTACCCCGGAGTAATTCGGATTTTCGAAAACGTGTCGTTTCCTTTGGTATTTGTACTTTTCTGTTGTGAGTCTTACCCCCTTTTATTAAAGTTTACTTCATTGACTGTTTCCTATTTAACTGTTTTATGTGTTCGTTAAATAGGTCGAGTTATAGTCTTTTTGTTTGTTATCGTTAAAGAAGAGTCAGGTTGAGAGTGTAGGTATGTACTGATGACCTTTTTGGTATCGGAACTGATCTGCCTGGAAACAACCGTTTCATTACATAGAGACAAAAACTTATACGATAGATCCAACCAGTATTGAAAGGAAGGTTCCTCGTTCTCAGAAAATTAAAGTACCGACGTTAGTGGTAGACGTCACTAAACCCTCGGGGGGTTTTACTTAAGTCGGTGACAAAGGGGTAGATAAACAGTACTTTACTACCCTGGTCTACGGTACTAGAAGCAAAAGACTTACAACTCGAAATTCGGTTGAAAAAGTGAGAGGAGAAAGTGAAAGTAGTTCTCCGTAAAATCAAGGAGAAGTGAAAGACGGTATTCCTACTACCGTAGACGTATGGACTCCAATAACTATAAAGAGGGTCGTTAGAACTAAGGTCGAACACGAAGAAGGTCGGGTCACAAAGAGTACTACATGAGACGTATATTCAATTTATTCATCCCATTATCATATCTCGGAACTTCATGAGGAAAAGGTATCCATATGTATATAGGGGAGTCTCTTCCGTTACCGTTGGGCGAGGTCACAAGAACGGACCTCTTATGTCTCTTCGGACCGTCCGATCTCAGGCATCCCAATATTCCTCAGCCTGGGTTGACTTCACTGAATTGTGTGTCCGTGTGTAACGTCAAAATAATGATCTAAAATTCCTTAGACGTGTGACAAGAGGTGTCACCAACATAATCAAATGTAAGGGTGGTTGTCACATTCTCCCAAGGGAAAAGAGGTGTGGGAGACGTTGTAAATAACAAACATCTAAAAAAACTACTACCGATAAGACTGTCCACACTCCACTATGGGTCTTTATACTAACTAAAAACCCACAAGAACATAGAAAACTATAATGACTTGAGAAAGTATTAAAAGACCATTTAAAGAACCCTAAAATAAATAAATAAACATTAACCTCCTATTAACGATATATAAAAAACAACCAAAGGAGGCATATAGTTGTACTTAATCGGTATCCATATGTGTATAGGGGAACCTCTTCCGCTACCGTTGGGTGGGGTCATGACAACGGACCTTTTAGGGTACCTACCTCTTCGAACCATTCGACGTCAGGTACCCCAACGTTTCTCAGTCTGTTCTGACTCGCTGAAGTGAAAGTGAAAAGTGAAAATTCGTGACCTCTTCCTTTACCGTTGGGTGAGGTCACAAGAACGGACCTCTTAGGGTCCCTGTCCCCTCGGATCACCCGACGGTAGACACCCCAACGTGTCTCAGCCTGTGCTGACTTCGTTGAATCGTCGTGGCCGTCGTATGTATATAGGGGATAGAAAGCTTGGAGAGAGGGTGAAGGGTTAGACTTTCTTTATTTTTATTTTTTGACAGTGTCAGAAGGGTTGAAGGTCGTTGGTGGTGGGACTAATAAGTGGTTGTTTTCCTAATACTTAGTTGTTTCAAAGTAACTCTTAATCGTTATTTCATTAAAAATTGATCCATACATGTAAAAAATTTGTATTACACTAACGTGTGAATCATCTGATGTCATATCACCTCGTATTGAAAATATACGTGACCCTTTGGTCTTTGAAAATGCACAGTATGAAATAACACTACAAGTGAAAAAATACCACCAGATCTTGTTTTGGGTATTATATAGACTTTAAGGACATACACGTTTGTTAGATTTAAAGGTAGTCACGTACTTACCTGTTTCCTTTATACGATACATGTATGTTGTCTTATAATAAGTTGTAATCCTTTCTTTAGGAAGGTATACACTGTCCTATCTATGTATCTATGTAGCACTCCTGTAAGTCTTTATTTTATTCCGTCGGTGTCTTCCTGTTTATGATATACTGTGTTGAATATGCTATATATATTTTATCACTTTGTATCTCCTTCTCTCATTTTACTACCAACGGTCTTCGACGTCCCTCCATCTTTCCTCCGTAACGATCAGTTATACATATTTCAAAGTCAATACGAACTACTGACTCAAGATCTCTAGACGAATAACATTTGTGATCACGTAATATACGAATTTTACACAACTCACATTTAGAGTACAATTCATAAAAGAGATGTTACTTAAACTTTATGATTTTTATTCATGTTTTAAATTTTTACTCCGAAAACCCTGTCTGTACGTGATAGCCAGTTAGAATTCTTATCACTTTTGTACGGATTAACAAATTACCTACGGACGATTTCTTTTGTTTTTACTAGAAGATTACTATTATATTTATCACGATTTTTACTTAATACCTGTGTTTACATAAACTTCTGGGTCTCGAAAATTTGAAAACTCCTCTATTTATAGATCCTCTATTATACCTGCTTCACTAAACAAATACCAGTATTTCAATCAACTGAAATGTAACTGGTATTTTGACAAACTAGTACCTCTACTTCATTGAACGAGTTCATTATTTTGATTCAGCCGTCTTAGTCTTGAACTCGGGTTCCTCAGACTAAGGTTTGTCGTACCAAAAGGGTGATGTGATACATCTTTTTCGACGTTCAATTAACCTATTACTTACTTTTACAACCTTCCTCTTAGTGTTGATACATCCTCAGCCTTCTGTCCGACTAATGAGACGACGATCTGGTCGAGGAAAAACAAAAGTAGTGAATCTAATTTTAATAGGAATCCCGTCTCGTGTATACCTGTTCACCCCAAATACGTTTTAATATCCCCCTTCCTACCTCCCTCTATCTTTCCTTCCTTAATACCTTTGTTTCCCCCTTTGCTTCCAGTCTTTACATCTGAATTTACTCTCCCGTTGAAAAGTCGTATGAAATTTTACTACTGTTAAACCAGACCGTTCCTCTCTTCTCTTTCTGATTGAGATCAGTAACGAAAGGAGACAGTAATCCTTTACCTCCCGTAAAAGATGGATAGAAATCACCTTTGACCTTTTTTCAATATTGAAAGAAACAGTGTCGTAAGTCGAGACCGGTTAAGTTGACCTTCAGGGACTGTTTTAGACGTTTACAACTAATTTTACCTCACTTTCGGTAAGTCAGTACAGACTGAGAAACACTGGGGACGTGATATGTCAGGTATCTTAAAAGACCCGGTCTTATGACCTCACCCATCGGAAAGGGAAGTAGTCCTCTAGAAGGGCTGGGTCCCTAACTTGGGTCCAGAGGGAGTAACGTTCACCTAAGAAATGGTCGACTTAGTGTTCTCTTCGTTTTCCAACTAATTTACTGTGTGATGTCCTGGTCAAATCTTTAGGAAGTCTTTCCTTTACACACCACCGTACCGTTATAGCAGGTCAGTATCGTCACAGGTCGTCTCCTCACCCGTCACCCCTTTAGTCACCCTAAGGACCCTATACTTGTCTGACGAGAATCCAACAAAGGGTTGAGGTAGTCTAGATTCGGACGAAGGGGTCGAAAGAGTAATCAAGAGAATAGAGGAACTATAGACCGTTGACGAACAAGACAAAAACAGTCTGTCTTAAGTGAAGTCAGTAAATATGGTTTTCGGGTCTGTCTCTAAATTCTCACCGTGTTCAAAGAGGTAGGTTTCGTAAAGAAGAAACTTTAAACGGAGAGTTTTTTAAATAGACACCTTTTTACACCTCTATTGAACGAGGCCGACACCGTGTACGTCCTAACACTGACCCTCAACTTACATATGGTCATAGAGTCGTGGACTAGACGACGAACCCTACGTGACACCACCCAACCTTTCCTAGAACGTCGACTGTTTGAAGGTAGGTGGTAAACTGTTTAATACAATACAATCTCTCCAATGTACCTTATAGAATTAACTTCAAAGAAGTAACAATTTTACCTTAATTAAGTAAATAAGTGAATTACTGATAAATAGTTTATGAATAATGGACGGGATGTAAATATTGTTTTGTTACTTAGTTGTCTCTGTCCTAGAAATGGAGACACGTCAAATATTAAAACCATCCTCTTTTTGTTAGTAAAATAGATTACAAATTTTGACAAATAGGATTTTCTTCACTTGGGACTTATAAGCGATCTTCCTGACTACGACTTCGACTTCCAGGTTATGAAACCGATGAACTACGTTTCTCGGTTAAGTGACCTTTTCTGGGACTACGACTCTTTCTAACTCCCGTCCTCCTCTTCCCCTACTGTCTCTTACTCTACCAACTTACCGTAGTGACTTGGTTACCTGTACTTAAACTCATTTGAAGCTCATTTGAAGTGATAGACACTTCCTATCCCTTCGGTCCGTACGAATTCAGCTACCCCAGTGTTTCTCAGTCTGTACTGAATCGTTAACTTGTTGTCATTAATACTGTTCACTACAATTTTCTTGCTATTTCCTTCCTCCCTTTGGAGTACTTCAAGAGTAAATAAGTCCCTACATTCTTTTTCAAAAAGGTCTCTTCCTTATAAACACGTGTCTATCCGATGTTATTATCCCACACACACACCCCCCCCACATGTACGTCCCTTTCTTTTATACTCCATCTCTTTTTTACGTTTCACATAGGTCACCACACTACCTGACAGTTCCTTACCCTCTTTTTGGTCACCCGGAGATCGTGTTTATTACTTTTTTACACACTTTTCCCCGACCTCCCAATTTACTCCAGTCTCGTCCTTCTGTCGTCTGCCAAAGACCAAAATTCATCACTTATGTTACTAAGTAAAAGAAAGAAGAAAAGAGATGAAAGAGAAATAAGAGGAATAAAAATTTTTAAGGAGACTAAAGAAACGTACTTAACCTCCCTTCCGTTCTACGTTACCACCTTTTCGATCTCCTTGAGTGAAGTTAATACTCTATTCTCTACCAGTATGGAATGGGATCCCATTACTGGTGTTTCTATTTTCAGAAACTCTCTTTATTTTAGCTGTCCTGAACTACCGCTTAGTTTATTTTATCACTCCGTAAAGACTTTCTACTCAAGTATTAAAGACAGACGTCTGTACCAATCGATCTTGGTTGTAAGGGACTCCATTCCTGGGACCTTCTCTTAGATGAAACGCTCCGTCTTATATTCAATTGTATATTTGAACCCTATTGTTACTCTAGGGTTCCCATCTATAACTTTGTGGATCTATATGTTAATACTTGGAGTTTGTCGTTATCTATCCTGTATAGACCCACAGTGAGTGTTCATCTTCAATGAACTTTGGTTTCCATAACCACTCAATATATCCGTCTCTTATTTCTCACCTTACTTTCTTCTATCCTTTATTGTAGTCGTGTTACTCCGTATCCTTAAAATTCCCGAGATACGGGTGTGGTTCTTTGTAAGTAAACTTTTTGACACGTTCTTTTGTGGTAGTGTCCACGGATCCTAATGTTTCCTCTCACCTCGTGGGTAAGGTGTACCTAGTTCGTGTTTTCTTTTCTGTGTAACTTCCCATTCTTATGGGAAGGGGATTCGGTCCGTCGAGTCACATCTCTTCTTATGGAGGGGGCACACTCTTCTCACTTCCCTTACGAGTTGAAGTCACACCTAGGTTCTCGGTCAGGTGGGATCATGTTCCGGTAGAGGGTACCGGGGTCAACTGAATGTACCGTTGTTCGAGGGACACGTGAGGGTATTCACGAGTCACCGTGGTTGTCAGGGTTCTCGGAGGACGTTTATATCCAAAGACTGGGTGTTTCCCCAGTCGACTGATAGTACCGTGATTCGTAATTCAGTCAAAGACACTCGGGTCTGAGGATCTTATTGGGTCGTGGTGATCGAAGGTATTGGAACACGTCGAGGACACCAGGGTACGAGGGTTTGTAGGGGGTACCTGGGTTCGAAGTCCACTTGTGGAGACTTAGGTCCGAGATCGTGGTCTTACTAATAGTACCCTTGTTTTAGGATTGGAGGGGTTCATTGTCCGGTACTAGATATCTGAATCTGAGGTCTGATCGAGTATATATGGGTCTGAGGATGGGACGGGAGTCTGGTCCCGTTAGGGAACCTGGAACGGAACTTCGACAGAAGGTGTATGGTTCCTAGGATCAGGAAGGGCCGTGGTCTAGTCGGGGGTCGTCTGGATTGGAAGTCCTATAAGTGACTCCGGGGTCCGATGTCCAACCGAGGACGTCGGGGGTTAGGTCCTGACAGGTGGTCCGACCAGGGGTGTCGGGGTTGGAGATCTTCTCAAATTGTTTCAGTCCAAAAACTGGGTAAGGTTACATCCTGTTCGAGGGAACATGGGTCAAACGGTCCGGGTGAGGTCCTTTTTTGGAGTCATGGACCAACCAGAGACACCTGGGTCCTTAGTCCGAGTGTTTACCTAGGGTCCGAATCGTGGTATCTGATTTCGAGATCGTGGTAAGGTCTCTGAGGGTCGGGGTAGGGTCACTGAGGTCTTCGTTCAAGTAAGTACAGGGGGTGGTCTATCGGTGGAACTTAGAGATCCACTCGACTGACCACTTCTCAAAACAACGGTTTTAGTCAAACATTTAGGACCTTTCCCATGTATGAAGAAGTTTGTGTGTTGTTACGTTCCGGTGTTCCTAGTACTTAATAGTTCTTTTGTAGTGTGGGGTTACCTTTGATTATTTTGAAGTCACTGACTGGGATTCCTTTACCTCTAAATACTGGACTGTTTCTTAAGTCTCATTAGGAAAATTTCGTTAACCTCTTTAAAAAAAATTTTCCATATCTTTTGTTTTTCTTTAGTCCTTTTGTTACATACTTGTTTTACTCAAACTTTTTTATTACACACACACACAATCAGTGAGTCAGTACAGGTCGAGAGACGTTGGGGTACCTGACATCAGGTGGTCCGAGGAAAAGAGGTCCGTTTTCTCTCACCCAACGATAATTGTTTTATTACCTTTGGTGAAAAATCTTTTTAATCTTCAGATCTCAACTTCTGGAACTATTAACTTGACTTCTTATTTCTCAAAGTTGTTATTTGAGTTCGTCTTGTGTCTTAATCACTTGATTTTCTCTCCAGTAAATCTTAGTAAACCAGTATCTTCGTTTCTCTCTTTTATTTTCTCACTGTTTTTGGTCACCCTTAGACTACATACTGTATCCCGTGTGTTTCGGTCACGAGACACTGTTAGACCTCCTGACCCCATCCTTCCCTCCACCCTCCCCCTGTCTCCTACCTTCCCTGGTTACGTCCGGACGCTGGCTAAGTATGACTACATACTGTTTTTTTTCTTAGTGTTATAACATTTCTTTAATAGGAAGTTGATTTTATTTATTTAAGTTGTTTTATAAAATTTTTCTTTGTTTGTTGTTGTTGTTTTTTGTTGATGTACTTGATACCTTATGAAAATTTTCTTTGTCGAATACGCAATAGTTCTTCTTTTTAAATTTCCTCTCCTTGTAGACAAAATTATGTTGACTCTTAAAGGGTTTAGAAGTCTTTCTAAACCTATAGACTCAAATACTTCGATTATATAGTAGAGTTTAAGAGTTAGGTTTTACTAGGACAGGTTCTGTGAAATATTATTTTAATAGATTTTAGTTTCTGTTGTCCTCTTAAAAGTTTCTTTGTTCTAAAAACAAATGATATTCTCTTAGGGGTATGTCAATAGACACCTAAATGACCATTTTTGTCACATCCAGTCTACACTCCCCACTATATGGGTTTTCCGATTTTCTTTTTGGATGGTTTTTCATTCGTATAAAACGAGTTATTTAGACAGAGAGTCCTTATTTCCTCTTGATTTGTGAATACCGTCTTTCACTTCTCCTTTCAGAAAGTGAAAGTGAAAGTAGTTCTCACTTTTTCAACCGAATTTCGAGTTGTAAGTCTTTTACTTCTAGTACCGTAGACGAGGGTAGTGAAGTACCCTTTATCTACCCCTTTGTCACCTTTACCACCGTCTGAAATGAAAACCCCCGAGGTTTTAGTGACGTCTATCACTGACGTCGGTACTTTAATTTTCTGTGAATGAGGAACCTTCCTTTCAATACTGGTTGGATCTGTCACATAAGTTTTCGTCTCTGTAATGAAACAGTTGTTTCCAGGTAGATCAGTTCCGATACCAAAAAGGACACCAGTACATACCTACACTCTCAACCTGACACTTCTTTCGACTCACGACGGTTCTTAACTACGAAAACTTGGTACCATAACCTCTTCTCAGAACTCTCAGGGAACCTGACGTTCCTCTAGGTTCGTCAGGTAAGATTTCCTCTGGTCACGACCCACAAGAAACAAGAAAAAGAAGAAAAAACGTATATAAAAAATTTTAAAAATAAAAATGAAATAAAATGAAATGTCATGACATAACCAAAACGGTATGTAACTGTACTTAAGCGGTGCCCACATGTACTCAAGGGTTAGGATTGTGGGGAAGGTGGAGGGTGGGGTATAGTAGAGAGACCTAGTAGGGGCACGTGGTCGGGGTTCGTAGGACATAGGACATAGCTTGTGTCTGACCGCTAAGCAAAGAATGTACTATCATATGTACAAAGTTACGGTAAGAGGGTTTAGTAGGGTGGGGAGGAAGAGGGAGTTACAGGTTTTCAGGTAAGACCCACAAGAAACCTTCCTGACTACGATTTCGACTTTGAGGTCATGAAACCGGTGGAGTACACTTCTCAACTGAGTAACCTTTTCTGACTACGACCCTCCCTAACCCCCGTCCTCCTCTTCTCCTACTGTCTCCTACTCTACCGACCTACCGTAGTGGCTGAGTTACCTGCACTCAAACTCATTTGAGACCCTCAACCACTACCTGTCCCTCCGGACCACACGACGTTAAGTACCCCAGTGTTTCTCAGCCTGTGCTGACTCGCTGACTTGACTTGACTGTGTTATATTTTTCTCTCTTTAACACTGTATTTTTTACCCTCATTTTCCATTTTAAAACCATACACTAGTTTCAATTTAATGTCTCTTTTTCTCTAAGAAGATATCCATTCTACAAAATTCCTTTGAAATTCCTTTGGTGTTTCGTTTTTGAATATCAAATGTTTATGTCACTTCTTTTTCCTTTACCTCTCTATAACTAGTTTCCCATACGTAAAGGTCAATATTCTACTTATTCGAGACCCTTAGACTACATATCATCACCAATGACATCAATTGTTATAATGTAAAAAATTTCAACGAGTCAAGTCAAGTCAGTGAGTCAGTACAGGTTGAGAAACGTTGGGGTACCTCACGTCGTGCGGTCCGGAGGGACAGGTAGTGGTTGAGGGCCGCAAATGAGTTTGAGTACAGGTAACTCAACCATTACGGTAGATTGGTAGAGTAGGAGACAGTGGGGGAAGAGGAGGACAGAAGTTAGAAAGGGTCGTAGTCTCAGAAAAGTTTTCTCAGTCAGGAAACGTAATCCATCAGTTTCATAACCTCAAAGTCGATTTCACCATTAATACATGACCCCATTTCCATAATTGGTTGAGATAAAACCATTAATAAAACTTTACGTAGTTTAAAATTTTTTCATTTTTCTCTTCTACTGGATCCTGACTTGAAACTCTACAATGTTGTATTTTCAACCACCTTTTTAAATCGTTTCTTACAATTCTTACTACTTGATCTTTTCATCCCCGTTTGGTTCCTCTTACAATAATGTCTTAGGTTCTCTTTTCCCGAAGTTTCTCCTCACTTAATCTCACGACTTACAACAGTTCTCCAGTCCTCTCTACTATTGATTTGTTAAGGGTAATCTTATTCTATGGCGTCGTTCTTGGTTGGCGTGTCCCGTTGGTAGTTTAATGTCCTATAACAATAGAATCATAGACTATATGTATAAGTCACTTCCCTTCGCTATCATGGTTTCCGTATAGGTCGGTTTTAAGTTTCACTCCCGTTAAAAAAATTTACCACTAAAAATATAGTAATACGAAGAAACGTCAAAAGTTTCCAAAAAATGCTACATACGACAGGGTGTGTTGACTATGCATGTTATTCGAAGTTTTAAGGGTGTATATACTAAACAAGTAATGTCCACTATTTTGACATCGGGGCTTTCCAATTAACTACACGGATAAACAGTATGTGTCCGAAGGGACCACCGAGTCGTCAATTCTTAGGTGAACGTTGTGTCCTCTGGGTCCAAGTTACGTGTTCAGTCGATCTAGGGGCCCTCCTCCCGTACCTTTGGGTGAGGTCATAAGAACGTACCTCTTAAGGTACCTGTCTCCTCGGACTACCCGTTGTCAGCTGTCTCGACGTCTCAGTCCGTGCTGACTTTGCTGATTTGTGTGTTATATCGAGTATCTAAGTCTCTACTCCGAATGTAGTGTAATACTAAGATTCAACTCCTTTCTCTCTCACGAGGAGGTACAATAGACTAAATGTCGTACTTCTTTTTAGGAACTTTTCTTTTTATTTTGTTACAGTGAGTTCGAAAGACCGAATCTTCTGACAGGGGTTTGGGTATGTTCTACTAAAATACCCAAGATCTACCCGAAAGACGAGTTTTATTTTACAAGAGATGATTGAGTAACAGTAAAAAGTAAGGAAATGGTTTCCAGTAGACTCAGACGTCTGTCAGAACGAAACAAAATGAGTCGGTCTAGAGAAGGTTTCTTATCATCAGTTACAACTTGTAATGTCAAATTACCGTTGTCCTTATTTGACTGTCCCGGGAAGTATACTCCGACTCCCTTACCCTGAAAAGGTTCCCCGATAAACCCTGGGAAGATCCCCGGTACACTGTATAACATTCCTATTCCTCTTACAGTAAATATCTCCTTCTCCTTTTTGGACCTTCATAACCTCCAATAAAATTTATGGACTCCCTATGTTATTCGTGTACTACGAGACAAACAGTACTCATCTACGACTGTTCCTTTATCAACTTATCTATCTATCTACTTTTTTGAAAGATTGGTACTCACGATACTATTTACTGAACCTCCAGTATATCAGATGTAGTCATCTTCTTGTCTTACGTGTACAAATAATGGATGAGACTAGTCCTTCAGTCAGTCAGTCAGTCAAGTAAGTGCGTCAACACAGTTGTCTCAGATAAGTAGGGTCCTTGAATCAACTGGTCTCGACATTTGATTCTAATCCTCTTTCTTAATAGTTCTTTGTTCCTGTCAGTACTTTAGTACTTGTTTCGGTACTCGTGTGTACTTCTTTCATCGTCGATCTCTTGTCTCATTCTATTTTCCTTTTTCCTTATGCACTCTTGTCCTGGATCCGTAGATCATTTGTTCTACTAAGATGCCTCATTTTTGTGTCAAGAAATTTGTGAGTTTTTCATATGTAGTAATAATATTTCATCGATGGTATATGTGATTTATGCAATTCGTGATATATACATTAGAGCAAGTAAGAAGTATTGTTGGGAACTTTTATCCATAATACTTAAGATAAAATGTTTACTCCTTTGTCCGACTATAAGTAGTGTGTTGACGACTTATCGACTCAGCATTAAGTTTGAGTCCATAAGAAATTAAGTTTCTGACAATGTAGTAGTCGGTTCTTTTGTTCACCTTTATATTGTGACTTGCCTAAGTTAGGAATCTCATAGATGTCAGCTCTTTCTGATCTTTTTATTCTCTCGTTAACTTACGTCACACTGGACTTATTAATCCATCTCTGACCTAAAACTGATCGTCTCTCAATCATGCGTAAGACGTGTAAACGGAGACCCTATCACAATAAAATACAGAGAAGGTGGAGACATAAACTAATATATGGTGTTGAAAAGTAGATACTTCCTTCTGTAACTTACGTTTATTAGGACCTCCTTCTTTATTTTACTAAATCGGTGGAGTAAATTAACGGATCCCCATGTAAACGTTAATCCATAACGTTTATTCTAAAATAGTTCTACTACGTCATGAGTGTTAATCTGTACGACACCCATGAAATCATTCTAACCAAATATCAGTAAGACCACGATTGTTAACGTTTATGTAGACATCAGTGTCTCGTGACCGACCCTGTGTTTAATTGGACCTTTAGATGTATGGGAGAACCCTCGACTCGTAAGTAGGACACAGGTCCCTGCCAGTGTAATATCGGTCTGGTTTATAGAGGGGACACGGTTCAGTCTGTCACCAGATATTTATGAGAAGTTTCACGATCAGGATACGGATACAGAAGGAAAAGGGGTGAGACAGAAAAGGAAGATACCTACATTTATAAAGATAACTCCCTTTAAACCGTTATACATATTAAACCGGTGGACTACGCTTCTTGACTGAGTAAACTTTTCTGGGACTACGACCCTTTCTAACTTTCACCCTCTTCCCATGGAGTCTCCTACTCTACCAACCTGTACTCAAACTCATTTGAGACCCTCAACCGTTACCTGTCCCTCCGGACCGCACGACGTCAAGTTACCCCAGCGTTTCAGCCTGTGTTGGCTCGCTGACTTGACTTGACTTGACTTAGGATTGTCATAAGTGAACAAATCTGGACAATTAAGATCCTTAAATAGGACCCCTTTTATTAACGTCTACCCATGTATCTAAATACACGCTCCAATTGGTACTGTTATTCAAATTTAAATGAATTTTTAAATTGAAATGACGTCTACTTCTATCTTATTTAATACTATTGTGTGTTACTGTATTGTCAGTAATTTTCATATAAAAACTTTTGTAAATTACTATCCTTTAATAAGGTCACGTTATCATTACCTCTTTTTATCCATATATTAGTATCAACAGTATTTCTTCATTTGGAAATTTATGTTTTTATCTTGTATTATGAGTATTTATACTACATACATTCTTTCTATCAATTGAAGAAGTGAAGTTCACACCTTTCACAGGTTAGATGTCTCTTTGAGACACCCGACCAACAACGAGATCTCTTTGATTCATGACGGGAGTCCTCATTTTTACGTGTTAGGTTTCACCTACCAAAGAACACGGGATGTAAGAATGTCGAAGATCTTTATCGTATAACTAAAAGGGTAGGGTCTATGGTGAAGGGGTGATATCCGTTAGAACTACCCCGACAACTATTTCCATGGTAGAAGAAGGACCAGTTCCACCGTCCGTGTCCTGGGTCAGGTCCGGTTTGACTTGAGAGTCCCTAAACTTAATACCTTTGTTTTTATTTTCCATAATTATAACTAGATTGGGAAATATTATCACTGGATTTTGTTATCTAGTAATATAAAACGATGATTTTAGAGACAACGAGAAAACAGAAGAGAAAAGACTTGGTATGAGAAATAGACAAGGAAATTATGAGTTAGACGGTAAATTGGAAACACAAAAACAATTTCAATTGGCCTTGACTCAAGAATATTTGACTAAGTATTTAATTATGTCTTTTTTTTTAGAACACGATAAATACACCGATTCTAGAATCTAGATTCTGGGTGATCACTTCAAGGAACCGTAAGGGGTAGGACGAACGAAGACCTAGATATTCGGGGTAGAGGTAAAGAATGACGTTCAAATTCAGGACCCCACTACGAACGTTTTGAATCGACGGAAGGTGAAAAAGAAATCACCCATGTAACGGGTCTCCCCGTCAAGAACGGACGGTTTCTTTGGGTTTGACGTATCGAGGATACATCGTCGGAGGGTGTACAGGGACTTGACTAATGGACGTCACCCACCGTAACAATAGTCTTTCGTTCTCTTCCTACTAAGACCTTAAGAAAGGAAAAAATAAAGTTACGTTCTTAGTAAACTACGAGTACATTCTATTTACCTAAAAAAAAGGATCACGGTTAATAACGGAGTTACCAACGGTAAAAGACAAGTGTATTGAATTTAAGTCGCTATAACACTAGAGATATATTGACACTTTTCAGAGTCGAACTGAAAATACTAAAAAGGGGGAAACCTTTTCAAACCGTGTTATTCAGAATTTAATATGTCCTCGTGTGACTTCGTCATTACTTTGTGTTATTCTAGGTTGATTTACTCCAACAATCCTCAATTGAGATTTAAGAGGGACTTATGAAGATGGTCCTTCCGAATGGGAGAATCAGAAGAGTAGGTAAGGATCAAGTTTCGAGTCGAGTTTTTAGTTGGGAATATCTAATTTCGACTGTCCTGTGTTACATTTTTTTTTAGTTAAAACATAGACTATCTAACTTACTTGGTATCATCTATGAACGAGTTAGAGAGTGTTTGATAGTAAAAATTGTTAAGCACATTGGAAAGATTCTTAGTTAAAAGTCGGTATATAGACAGATGTATAACTATATCAACATATGTCGATCTGTTTGTGTGTGTATATATACACACACATACACATATATATATATATATATATGTGTGTGTTTGATACATGTAACAAAACACTCCTAATTTATTACATACACTTCATAGACCATATACCATTCCACACGTTCGTAGGACAGGTAAAAATGTTGTCGGGTAGATTCCGTCGTAGGTCTGTTCCTTCTCACCGGGGACCTTTCTAGACCCATATCTCTTCCCCTTGTCCCCTTGTTTCTCTTTACGTATAGACCGAGTCCTATGACGGTTCTAAGTAAATTCGCCCTGTTTTACAGTACCCGTTAAACCTTATTTATGGTAACCATCTTATTTTAAAGTTTAGATGAGTGAAACTTGAGGATATTTTTATCCATGAGATAATTCCTGATGACGTAAAACCCCTGTGATACAAATAACGAAATGAAATTAATAGAGTAAATAAGAAGTACCATCTTCTTATTAAGATTAGGATACATCTTCTATAACCAGATAAATAGTATTCTCCTTCGATTCCGTATCTTACTAATTGATTAGTCCGACTTCAGAGTCCTAAATCTTTACCGACTCATCCCGAAGGGACCATCGAGTCTACCATTTCTTAGGCGGACGTTACGTCCTCTAGGGTCAAGTTAAAGACCCAGCTCTTCTAGGGGACCTCTTCCCTATCCGATGGGTGAGGTCACTAGAACCCAAAGGAAACACCGAGTCGACCATTTCTTTGTCGGTCGTTACGACCTCCGGACCCAAGATAGGGATCCAACCCTTCTAGAGGACTTCTTCCCTTTCCAATGGGTGAAGTCATAAGACCGGACCTCTTAAGGCACCTGTCAGGTTCCCCAGGGTTTCTCAACCTGTGCTGATTCTTTGAAAGTGAAAGAAAGTTCAACAATATCCCTTTTATAAAGTCGTGAACCGAGATTTTATGTATCTCCCGTTGACACTCTCATCTTACGTAGTCTCTCGAGGGATGTTAGATTTGAAAGTCTTCTCCTCCTCGATAGGTGATCTCGGTCCGTCTAGACGTCCCGGTGAATTCTTACTTCTGTCCTCACGTCCCCTGGAACTCTATATGTTAGAGAGGTGTAAAGGTCATAGTAACACACTCGACTTCGGGTACAGTTCACCGATACAAAGGTAGGTTGTAATTGACCCGGTATTTCAATTAATGAACCCAGAATCTTCGAGGATTTTATGAAAGTAAATTTACAACCTCCGTTTATTAACTCCTTTTTATGAAATCATACTTAATGAGACTGTCACTAAAGGTAAACATAGATAAGAGAAGAAATGAACAAAAAAAAAAAATTTAGAGACGTGAAGAACTACAACGGAAGAGAGCGGAGAAGTATGAGAGGAATGGAACAAGTACCAATTTATGTTTCGTTAACGACGGGTACGGGGGACGGTGAAGAGAACGATATACCGTATAGTCTAAAAACATTCGGTTGTTTTTTGACGTTGTCCGTTTCAGGTTAATGAAATAGTGACTTATAGTTACGTTTTATGTTCAATACTATACGTTTTACATTTAAGAAAAATCGTTATTATTGACTTAGTGGAACGGTATCAAACTGTATAGTATGCATAACTACCACATCGGAAGAGACATATAAGACTAAGTTGTGACCCACCTTACTGTCGTTTCCATTTTACATCCATTGTGTATGCCGTAACGTAGTAGTTACCTTTGCTCTGACCCTTTACGCAGTTTCCCAAAGAACTTGAAGACATGGTGTACCGAAAGTCCGTAGACACCATAAACAATTTACGTGAAAAGAACCAAAATTGGATCTTAAAAATAAGGATTAGGGACCCCAATCTTGGTTACCCAACAGAGTCCACTAAGACTAAGTGATGATTGGTAATGAGATACACGACCCCTATTCCCCTTTTTTGGATAAGACTAACACTTTCTCCTACATTGGACCAATTTCTTTATTCGATATATATATATATATGTATATATTAGATATTCACATATGTATGTAAGTATTCACTTTACTTCAGTGATCCAATACAGGCTGAGAAACACTGGGGTACCTGACATCGGATGATGCGAGGAGACAGGTACCCTAAACGGTCCGTTCTCATGACCTTACCCAACGGTAAAGGAAGAGGTCTCCTAGAAAGACTGGGTCCCTTGTTTGGGTCCAGAAAGCGTGACATCCGTCTGCAAAATGGTAGACTCGGTGGTCCCTTCAGGAGTTACATATATATGTATACATATATTAGATATTAACATATCTAAACTCATGTCGTCAGTTATTATCGAGAACCTTAAATCTCCTTTCTCCAATAGTGTTCAAACTTATTTAGTCCTTCCGTGGTTTAGACGGATACAAATTTTCGTATACAAAGCTCTGTAGTCTCAAGACTATTCCCTCGGTTCTTGACTTCTTAGTTCTAAAATCTTTCTTTTCTTCGGGTGACTCAATACGGGTTGTCAAACGTATAACGGGAACGGTAGTCCTATAAACGAATTAGAAAAGAATTTAATTCGATTTTAAGTATATTGTACTTTACTGGTAAAATTTCACATGTTAAGTCACCTTAAATCATATAAATGTCACGTTACTCTGACAGTGAGTATAACTTAATGTTTTGTAACAGTAGTAACGTTTTGTCTAGAGTATATTTGATCAGTGAGGTATAGGTATCCGGACCGAGAACCGTTGGTGATTAGATAGATGAAAGACAGACATATCTAAATGGAATACGGTTATAAAGTTTAATTATCTTAGCATGATACACATAGAAAAAGTACAGACCGAATAGAATGAATCGTATTACAAAAATTCCACTAAGTACAACATCACATATAGTCATGAAGTAAAGAAAATATTGACTTAATTAGTCAAGTCAAGTCAGTGAGTAGCACAAGCTCACTGGGGCACTTTACGTCGTGTGGTTCGGAGGGACAGGTAGTGTTTGAAGACCTCAAATGAGTTTAAGTACAGGTATCTCAGTCACTACGGTAGGTTCGTAGAGCAGGAGACAACAGGGGAAGAGGAGGGCGGAAGTTAGAAAGGGTCGTAGTCCCAGAAAAATTTACTCAGTCAAGAAGTGTAGTCCACCGGTTTCATAACCTCAAAGTCAAAGTCGTACTCAGGAAGGTTACTTATAGGTCCCGATTAAAGGAATTCCTACCTGACCAACCTAGAGGAACGTCAGGTTCCCTAAGGGTTCTCAGAAGAGGTTGTGACGTCAAGTTTTAGTAGTTAAGAAGTCGTGAGTCGAAAGAAATATCAGGTTAAGGGTGTAGGTATGTACTGATCTTCTTTTTTGTATCGAAAGTTATCTGTCTTGAAACAACCGTTTCGTTACAGAGACGAAACATTATAAAACAGATTCAACCAGTATTGAAAAGTAGGTACCTCGTTCGTAGAAAATTAAAGTACCGACGACAGTGGTAGACGTCACTAAAACCTCGGGGTTTTTTATTTCAGACTGTGACAAAGGGATAAATAAACGGTCCTTCACTACCTTGACCTACGGTACTGGAATCAAAAGACTTACAACTCAAAATTCGGTTGAAAAAGTGAAAGGAGAAAGTGAAAGTAGTTCTCCGAGAAATCAAGAAGAAACGAAAGACGGTATTCCCACCACAGTAGACGTATAGACTCCAATAACTATAAAGAGGACCGTTAGAACTAAGGTCGAACACGAAGAAGCTAGGGTCACAAAGAGTACTACATGAGACGTATATTCAATTTATCCACCCCACTGTTATATGTCGGAACTGCATGAGGAAAAGGATAAACCTTGGTCAGACAACAAGATACAAGTCAAGATTGACAACGAAGGACTGGACGTATGTCCAAAGAGTTCTTCGACCAGTCCACTGGACCATAAGGGTAGAGAAAGTCCTAAAAGGTGTCAAACAACAGTAGGTGTGTCAGTTTCCGAAACCGTAACAGTCATTTCGTCTTTATCTATAAAAAAACCTTGAGAGAACGAAAAAGGTACTAGGTCGTCTACAACCGTTAAACTAGAGACCAAGGAGACCGAAAAGATTTAAGTCGAACTTGTAGACCTTCAAGTGGTAAGGGGATGACAATTTCGGACCGAACCTCTTAAAACTCGTAATGAACCTATCACACCCTCTACTTACGTTAACACGTCATCAAACTCGTAAGAAACCGTAACGGAAAGAAATCCTAACTTTACTTTTGACTGAAAAGGACAAGACACCGGTGACGACTCAAAAGGTTTAAACGACCGTATAACTCACGTTATGAAAGTATCATAGCAGAAAACCCTAAATTTTATCAAGTTGACGTTAAGGTAGTAGGGGTGATCAAAACAGACATCATAACGAAGGACTCCGGGTGAACTGAAGTGTAAGGTCCTACAGACCGAGATCCACTTACTAGTGAGGTAACACTAATAGACTCAGTACTTCTTGAAAAAACGGGTCAAGAAGACACATAAGAACGGTGGAGAAGACTTATAGAAGACGAAGACAATTCAGGTATGTTAAAAACAGGAAATAACTCGGGTAGAAACGTACTTTAGAAGGGAACCGTAGAGATTAAAAGAACTTCTCTAGAGATCAGAAAGGGTAAGATAACAAAAGGAGATAAAGATACGTAACTAGTGACTTCTTCCGAAAGAGTAGAGCAGAACGATAAGAAACCTTAAGACGTAAGTTTACCCATGTAGAAAGGAAAAGAGGAAACAGAAAACAAAGAGAAGAAAAGTATCGATAACATTCAGGAGGAGTCTGTTGGTAAAACGGAAAAACGTAAAGAAAATGAACCCTACCAGAACTATGGACGGAGGACATGTTACAGTGTTTGGAGACGGGTATCCAGAAGACCGTGAGACAGAAAGTCTAGATTAGGGAACTTAGATAAACGGTGTCACGTATTAGTATTCGTTAAACTAAATCCAGCATGGGATTACGAGATCACCAAAAGGGATGAAAGAAATTAAATACAGACTTAAACCGTTATTCCTCAAGTACTAGACTCGGTGTCAGTCGAGGACCAGAACAAAAACGACTGACATATCTCAAAGACTTTGTCTACCCTTATGGTCTGGTGGACTGGACGGAGAACTCTTTAGACATACGTCCAGTCCTTTGTAGTCAATCTTGACCTGTACCTTGCTGTCTGACCAAGGTTTATCCTTTTCCTCATGTAGTTCCGACATATAACAGTGGGACGAATAAATTGAAGATACGTCTCCTGTAGTACTCTTTGCGACCTGACCTTCTTTGTGTTCGACCTTAGTTCTAACGACCCTCTTTATAGTTATTGGAGTCTATACGTCTACTGTGGTGGAAATACCGTCTTTCACTTCTCCTTGATTTCTCGGAGAACTACTTTCACTTTCTCCTCTCACTTTTTCAACCGAATTTCGAGTTGTAAGTCTTTTACTTCTAGTACCGTAGGTCAGGGTAGTGAAGTACCCTTTATCTACCCCTTTGTCACCTTTGACACAGGCTGAAACAAAACCCCCCGAGGTTTTAGTGACGTCTACCACTGACGTCGGTACTTTAATTTTCTGTGAATGAGGAACCTTCTTTTCAATACTGGTTGGATCTATCATATAAGTTTTCGTCTCTGTAATGAAACGGTTGATTCCAGGCAGATCAGTTCCGATACCAAAAAGGTATCAGTACATACCTACACTCTCAACCTGACACTTCTTCCGACTCACGGCTTCTTGACTACGAAAACTTGACACCACAACCTCTTCTGAGAACTCTCAGGGAACCTGACGTTCCTCTAGGTTGGTCAGGTAAGACTTCCTCTAGTTGGGACCCTAAAGAAACCTTCCTTACTACGAATTCGACTTTGAGGTCATGAAACCGGTGGAGTACTCTTCTCAACTGAGTAACCTTTTCTGACTACGACCCTCCCTAACCCACGTCCTCCTCTTCCCCTGCTGGCTCCTACTCTACTGACCTACCGTAGTGCCTGAGCTACCTGCACTCAGACTCACTTGAGACCCTCTACCACTACCTGTCCCTCCGGACCATACGACGCTAAGTACCCCGGCGTTTCTCAGCCTGTACTGACTCACTGATTTGACTTGACTTGACTATCTCGAAGAGGTAGAAACTGACGTTTCTTATATTAGTTAGACTAAAGTCATAACTGGTGGACCACTACAGGTACAATCTCAGAAAAGAAAACAATAACCTTCTCCTACAAACGATACTGGTCACACAAGAGAACCTTTTTAAGATAATCGGAAACGGGACGAAGTAAGACATGAGGTTTCTGTTTAAACGGATGATGAGGTCCATAAACAACTGAAGGAGGAAAACGTAAGGTCAGGGGATATTACTTTTCCTGTAGAAAAAAAACTACAATCAGGATCCTCCAGAATATCCAGAAGTGTCTTGGTAAGTCGAAGTCGAAGAAGTCGTAATGACCAGCCCCGTTGTTGAACGTAATGACACTATAACTTACCAAACGGAACTTTTGTTTGTCTCTTGTAAGACGACAAAGACTCTAACGTGGGTTCATGACGTAATAGTCTGAAAAAACAACTCATACTACCGATGAGGTATAGAACATTCCCTAAGAACGGGTGTCATCATCTATATTACCAGTAGTCTCATTTTAAGTGGGTAAGGTCAGGTAAAATCAAGTGACTAAGGATTTTATAGCTACAAGTGAGAACAGTAGAGGACAAACTGGTTAAGGTTAAACGGAACTGAGGACCTAGATTATAATGTCCAAGGGTACCTTATAACGAGAAATATCGGGGTCTGAAATGAAAGTAGTGGTCAGTGTAGGTGTTGACCCACAACAAAAACGAAACCGAGACAGAGAAGTAAGAAATACCTCAATAAAGAGGTGACTAGAGATATTGGCTTATCGTGAAGTAATATACCCATAGTCTTAAAAAAATTAAGTAAGTGGTTAACCTATAAACTCAAGAAAGATGGGAAACTGATAACTGTTACATAACGATACTTGTAAACACAGGTTCATAGACAAAATTATGGAGAAAAGTCAAACCCCTCATATATGGATTATCCCTTTAACGACCCGGTATGTCATTAACATACAAAATGAAATATATTGATTAAATTAATCCCTTAATAAAAAGTTTCACCGATGTGGGGAAGTGAAAGGATGATTGTTAAGGGTTTCCAAAGTTACAGAGGTACAGGAACGGTTGTGAACGATTAAAGGACAAAATTTCATTATCGGTATCTCTACCCTTATGGTCTGGTGGACTGGACGGAGAACTCTTTGGACATATGTCCAGTCCTTCGTTGTCAATCTTGACCTGTCCCTTGTTGTCTGACCAAGGTTTATCCTTTTCCTCATACAGTTCCGACATATAACAATACGACGAATAAATTGAATGTACGTCTCATCTCGTACTCTTTGTGACCCGACCTCCTTCGTGTTCGACCTTAGTTCTAACGGCCCTCTTTATAGTTATTGGAGTTTATACGTCTACTGTGGTGGCAATACCGTCTTGCACTTCTTCTTGATTTCTCGGAGAACTACTTTCACTTTCTCCTCTCATTTTTACAATCGAATTTCGAGTTGTAAGTCTTTTGATTCTAGTACCGTAGATCAGGGTAGTGAAGTACCCTTTATCTACCCCTTTGTCACCGACTGAAATAAAAAACCCCGAGGTATTAGTGACTCCTACCACTAGTGTCGGTACTTTAATTTTCTGCGAACGAGGAACCTTCTTTTCAATACTGGTTGTATCTATCGTATAAGTTTTCGTCTCTGTAATGAAACGGTTGTTTCCAGACAGGCCAGTTCCGACACCAAAAAGGTCACCAGTACATACCTACACTCTCAACCTGACACTTCTTTCGATTCGTGGTTTCTCAACTACGAAAACTTGACACCACAACCTCTTCTGAGAACTCTCAGGGAACCTGACGTTCCTCTAGGTTGGTCAGATAGGATTTCCTCTAGTCAGGACAACTTAGTAAACTTTTCTGGGACTAAGACACTTTCTAACTCACGACCTCCTCTTCCCCTGTTGTCTCCTACTCTACCAACCTACCGTAGTGGTTATGTTACCTGTACCCAAACCCACCTGAGGTCCTCAACCACTACCTGTCCCTCCGGACCGCACAACGTCAAGGAAACCAGTGTTTCTCAGCCTGTGTCGACTTGCTGACTTGACTTGACTCACCTACAATGTACTATTAACACCAAACCAAAAACAAACGTAAAAGGATTAATATAACTCGTATAAAAGTACACGAATAACAAGTAGATACATAGAAGAAGTCTCTTTACATATGAGTTCAAGAGACGGGTAAAAATTAACCCAACAAATAGAAAAAGAAACGATTTAATATTATTAGTATATAAGATCTGTGGTTTGGGAAAAGTCCACTTAACGTTTATAAAAGGGGACAAGGTATCAACACACAAGTGAAAGAACTATCATAGGAAACTACGTGTTTGTAAAAACTACAAGTATCACAACTAAAAAAAGAAAATAACTAACGATAAACTACGAAGGATAAATAAGTAAGAATTGTACCCCGTTCACTGACCCTACGTTGTATTTTCATCTACTTTTCGCTTCGACCCAAAACATAAGAACAACGAGATCTTTCTTTTCATAACCTTCCTCTTCAAGGTTCTTCTTCCGACAATAGACCCCCGTTTTATTCCTGAATCTACTTCCATCTGTTTCTTATGTTAGGTCGGAGATCAGTCGAGTCAGTCACTAATTGATTCCACTTGTGCGAATGAGGTCCACGGACTGTCTCCTTTAGAACTTAGGGTGGAAATTTTTCTAACGTAATGGGTCTCGTGAAGGATGTATACTGTTTCTCTATTAGTTTTTAATGGTACTTATGGTTCTTTATCCTGGTCTTCAATTGTAACTGTATACCCATAAGATCCATTTACCTCTTCCTTTACCACTAAGTGAGGTCATAAGAAGACACCTTTTAGGGTACCTGTCTCCTTGGACCAACCAATATCAAGTACCCCGACGTTTTCAGTCTGTACTGACTCACTGCTTTGGTCGTGGTGGTAAGATCTATTTTCTAGTCTGTCGTTAAATTTGTATTAAAACTAATTTAAAAGTTCTTTAACCTACTTTTCTATCTGTTAAAGTGATCTCTTGAACTTAGGCAAAACATTTATAGTTTACCTTTAATATCTTGACTTCTTATGTTATTTGATTCTTGAGTTGTCTTTTATGTTAATCACTTGACGTTCCACCAGTCATCCTTTAAGAGTCTACTTTAGTCTCTCTTTTTATACTTTTTATGTCTTTTCTTGTCTTTTCTGTAAATCTTACTACACTCTGTTAGAGTGTGTTTTTACTAATTTCGTGGTCTACTCTTTCTTTTTCTTACCCGTCCCTTACGAACTCCTCTATTACTGGTTCTTAAAGGGGGTTTAACTACCGTAGTTTGATATCTAAGTTTTTAGCAATGTTTGGTCTTCGTCCTATTTTCAATTTTTTAGTGTGGATCCATGTAGTATCGTTTTGACGACGTTTTGTTTCTGTTTTTTTTTTTTAGAGTTTTCGTAGGTGTATAGTCTCTATAGAACTGAGGGAACAAGTGACGACTTAATAAGTGTTATCCGTTCTACACCTTTGTTACACACTCTACACCCCTCTCTCTTTCTGTCTCTATTACACTTTGCAAAGATAGTTTTTACACATTTATACACTCCACTTCTTACGTTACCAATTGATCTACCCTTTTTAAGAAAGTATAACATGTGTATAGTTTAATAGTACTGTATGTGAAATTTATAGAATTTTAATACAGTTATATTGAGACATTTCATCTTTCTGTCGTCTGTCTCCCTTTTTATGTATTATAGAAGTTTATTAATTGTTATTCTAACTGTATACTAAAGACTTATTACCTTCCGTCTTTCTTTATTCTTTATAGTAATATTTTAACTTTAAGATACTATGTCGTTTTTTTTTTTAAGAATCTCTTCTTTCTTGTACTTTAGAGAACCTTAACGGATGGATCTACACTAAAGAGGAAACGACTATCAGATTTAAGACCGGAAAAGAACTACGATCCAGTTCTAGGAGGAAAATAAATACGAAGGTAACCCAGAATAATAGAATCTCAGTGATATGACAACGGGACAATCTTTATAAACCTTTTAAACAACTTCAAAAAGAGAAATTTTTTTTTTTTCTTTTCTTGTACCCACATGGATACCGACTAAGAACAACTATATACTGTCTTTTGGTGTTTTAAGACATTTCGTTAGTAGGAAGTTATTTTTTCATGATTTTATTTTAAATGTTTTATTATCACCTATAGGCGTATTACAACCATCTCGTTGATTTGTCTTCCGAAACTTCTGGTTCCTGGATTCGTAATTAAATTACTTTAGCTTCGTCACCGTTTAAACAGATCTATAAGATGTAAATATTGACAGTTTTAAAGGAAAATGTCTACTCATTTGTCTTCGAGTCTCTTAAATTTGTTGTATAAATTCCAGTAAGTCGATAAATCACGGTCTCAGTCCTGGACTTGAGTTCAAAAAGTATTTAAAAAATTTTTAAATAAGTTAAAGACATGTGATGTCTCACGAGTGGTATTTTTCAAATCAAAGGTAGACAGAGATATTACAACTTGGAAAAATGGGTAAAGAGGAAGAGGATTGAGGTAAGGGGAGACCTTAGCTAATAATACAAGAACAGACTTTCATAAAGAAAAACACGTCAAACAAAACAAGTAAATAAAACGAAAGAAAATGTATAGTATATACTTACTTTAGTATCATAAACAAAAGGAGGTAGACCGAATAAAGTGAAGTAGATTACTGGGGTCTCAGGTTGGTGTAACAACGTTTCAATTCTAAAGTAGGAAAATACTGACCCATCATAAAGTGACATATATTTATATGGTGTAAAAGAAATAGGTAAGTATGTCGTTACCCGTGAATTCAACAAAGGTTTAGAACCCATAACATTTATTACGACGTCACTTGTAGTCAAGTCAAGTCAAGTCATCGAGTCAGCATAGGTTAAGAAACGTTGGGGTACTTAATGTCGTGTGGTCCGGAGGGACAGGTAGTGGTTGAGGTCCGCAAATAGGTCTGAGTACAGGTACTCAGTCGAGAAGTGTAGTCCACCGGTTTCATAACCTCAAAGTCGAAGTCTTAGTCATGAAGGTTACTTGTTGGTCCTGACTAGAGGGAATCCTACCTGACCAACCTAGAGGAACGTCAGGTTCCCTGAGAGTTCTCAGAAGAGGTTTTGACGTCAAGTTTTCGTAGTTGAGAAACCACGAGTCGAAAGAAGTGTCAGGTTGAGAGTGTAGGTATGCACTGATGACCTTTTTGGTATCGGAACTTATCTGCATGGAAACAACCGTTACAAAGACGAGAAATTATACGACAGATCCAACCAGTATTGAAAGGAAGGTTCCTCATTCACAGAATTAAAGTACCGACGTTAGTGGTAGGAGTCACTAAAACCTCGGTTTTTTTTATTTCAGAATGTGACAAAGGAGACAAAGGGGTAGATAATAAAGGGTACTTCACTACCCTGGTCTACGGTACTAGAAGTGAAAGAGTTACAACTCGAGATTCGGTTGAAAAAGTGAGAGAAGAAAGTGAAAGTAGTTCTCCGAAAAATCAAGGAGAAGTACAAGACGGTAATCCCACCACAGTAGACGTATAGACTCCAATGACTATAAAGAGGGCCGTTAGAACTAAGGTCGAACACGAAGAAGGTCGGATCGCAAAGAGTACTACATGAGACGTATATGCAATTTCTTCGTCCCACTGTAATATGTCGGAACTGTCTGAGGAAAAGGATAAACCTTGGTCAGACAACAAGGTGCAGGTCAAGATTGGCAACGCAGGACTGGATGTATATCCAAAGAGTTCTCCATCCAGTCCAGCAGACCATAAGGGTAAAGAAAGTCTTAAACGGTGTCAAAGAACACTAGGTGTGTCAGTTTCCGAAACTGTATCAGTTATTACGTCTTTATCTACAAAAAGACCTTGAGAGAACGAAAAAGGTACTAGGTCGTCTACAACCGTTAAACTAGAGACCAAGGAGACGGAAAAGATTTTGGACGAACTTGTAGACCTTCAAGTACCAAGTGGATAACGACTTCGGATCGAACCTCTTAAAACTTGTAATGAAATAATCGTACACTCTACTCGTGTTAACACGTCATCAAACTCGTAAAACCCATAACGGAAAGAAACCCTAACCTTACTTTTGACTGTGACAGGTCAGGACACCGGTGACGACTCAAAAGGTTTAAACGACCGTATAACTCACGTCGTGAAAGTGTCGTAGTAGAAAGTCCTAAACTTTATCGAGGTACCTTAAGGTAGTGGAGGTGATCGAAACAAGCATCACTACGAAAAATTTCGGGTGAACTGAAGTGTAAGGTTCTACAGACCGAGATCCACTCACTAGTGTGGTCACACTAATAGACCCAACACTTTTAGCTCACACACATAGAGAAAGTTTAATCACAGACTTAAGTAAAAACCTATTTATGAGTCTTCACCATATCGACCTAGTATACCATCAAGATAATTAAAAAAAAACATGAGAGACATGACAAAAGGTATCTGTAACGCCCCTATTTTTTTCTTTCTTTACTTTCTAATATGTTCCTTCACCTTTCGATAAGATAAGAGTACTTAACTTTATTAATTGTAACAATTTTATAGGTTAAATGGATTTCGTTAGATACCTAAGTGACTTTAGGGATATTTTCAAAAAGTGTCTTTATCTTGTTTTTTTAAAATTTTAAATATACCTTGGTTTCTTTAAGACCCTTTTTTTCTTGTTTCACCCTCTATAGTATGAAGGACTAAAGTTTAAATTTGATGTTTCAACATATTTAGTTTTACGGAACATAACTGGATTTTTGTATGTCTAGGTACCCTGTCTTGACTGCTGGGTCTTTATTTGGGTGTGTATATACCCGTTAATTAAATACCGTTTCCACGTTTCTCGTATGTCACACCTTTTCTTAGAGAAGTTATTTACCACATCCCTTTTGAACTGTCGACGTACGTTTTCTTAACTTGATCTGGTGTTAAAATATGGTATGTGTTTCTAGTTGGGTTATACCTAATTTCCAAACTTATATTTTGGGATTCGGTACTTTGAGTACCTTCTTTTGTATCTGTCATGTTAGAAATGGTACCCAGAATCGGTATAGAAAGACCAATATAAAGAAGTCCGTTCTCTTTGTTTCCGTTTTGGTTTACCCTGATGTAGTTTGGATTTTCGAATACTTGTCGTTTCCTTTGGTAGTCCTTTCGTTTTTCAGCTAGACGGTTTGTCCTCTTCTATAAAAGTTTAGTACATATGTTATTTCCCAATTATAGGTTTGATATATTTCTTGAGTATGTTGAGTTGTTCTTGTTTCTTTTTGTTTGTTAAGTTAATTTTTAATCCATCTCGTAGACTTATCTGTAAAAAGGTAAGTGAAAGACAAAGTAAAAAAGGTAAGTTAAAGACAAAGTAATAAGTCTCTAAGGATCCAACACACTGAACAAAACGACTTTTTGAGGACTGGGTTCGGTAGAATGGGTGTCTCGAAGGTGACACTGTATCTAAGTACACTCAGGTAAAAATTTTATTGATGTCCCATAGATGATTTCCAGTGTCAGTATTGACACTCTATATTATACGACAATATTTAGAATCATTGTGGTCTAGTAAATAAAAACACTCAGTCAATTGAAATTCGAAAACTCATACCGGATTCCTTTATCCTATATTCTGTCTGTTGGAATCTACGTCTTCTTTACCACACTACCTCGTTCGACTGACTTTTGGACCACACCCTACTCCGTTGCCACACGTGTTCTTTCGGTTCATACTTCAGTGACCCTGTCCCCACAATACTATAGATATCCCTTTAGTTTCCTAGACCTTGAATTAAGATTTCTTGAAAATACGTGAAATATTTACATAAAGTTAGGAGAGGGAATATCAAAGTATACAATGTACTGAATTAGGACAAACTATGGGGATATCTCGGGATGACAGCGTGAAGATCATTCTCTTTATAATAAAGTTTAACTACAGACTCTAAGAAATACGAATGACGGAAGAACCGTAACGTATAATAGTACACCTATTTAAATATTTGAATCGGGTGTTAAAAGATCCGTATCGACATTATAAATCCCGGTTGGTCCTGTCTCCTCGTACTACCCAGTGTCAGGTATCTCAACGTTTCTCAGTCTGTACTGACTTCGTTTAATCGTTGCGTACGGATGTCTAATTCCCAGTAGTTCTTGCACTTACGGTTCACCCTCGTCTTAAGAATATACCCTTCAGGTACCTTAAGAGGTCCGTTCTTACGATCTTACCCAGCGGTAAGGGAAGATATATCCTTCAGTGATCTCCCGTAATAGCCTCTTCCGTTGCTGTGGGATGAGGTTATGAGAACGGACCTTTTAGGGTACCTGCCTCTTCGGACCTTTCGACACCGGGTACCCCAACGACTCCCAGCCTGTGTTGACTCGTTGAAGTGAAAGTGAAAAGTGAAAGTACGTAACCTCTTCCTTTACCGTGGGATGAGGTCACAAGAACGGACCTCTTAGGGTCCCTATCCCCTCGGACCACCCGACGGCAGATACCCCAGCGTGTCCCAGTCTGTGCTGACTTCGCTGAATCGTCGTTGTCTTTGTCGTCTCCTGTAGTACCATAGGTAGAAGAGTCCTAGTCCTCGTCCACGAGTCGGGATCCTCTACAATCGACGTGGTAGTGAATCGGGGGTAAGGAAGTTAAAGTCTTCCGACTTCGGGTCTATTTACAATTTGCCTGTAAACACCGTCTCTCTCCCAGACTTGGGTCTCGAGAACTGAGTGTGGTCCCAGGAAAGATACCGTCTTCAAATCACAAAGGGTTCACACAGTCCCTCTGGGAATTCCTAGAGGATTTGTGAAACCTCCGTAGCCATTCTGTGTTATTAAAGTTTTTTATTGTTCCTTAATAAACGGAAAATGTGAGAGGTATGAAAAGGTCACCGAGGTACCACACACCAAGTAATAATGAGAATATCCATTACTCACATAAGAACTCATAAGAACACTAAAATTTTTATAGGTCAATTAGAGATTATACGAGTCATAGTTGTCTATGGTACATGTATTCGTTTTCGAGAAATCTGAGGGATTATTAACAATTCTCACAGTTCCTGGGACTTCTATCGTCAGTCAGACAAAGTACATGTACTTCTCTTCATAATATCCTTTTGGTTCTTACATTCTACTCTACTCTCATACTCCTCCAAACTCACGGTCTGTCTTCTTATACCAAATTAAAATTACTAGTACTCTTAAGTAACACATCTACTCTCTTTTTATCTTTGAAGGGTGATAACGTCAGTCTTTAAAGACTGTCACGTAGTTTGAGATTCCATGTTTAATTCCTATTTCTAAAACTTCCCCCTTATGTTTTTCAGTTTCCCTTTACACATCCTCCTTTCATTTGTTTATATGGTCTTTGATTCTCAGTTCGAGGTAGAGACGAGGACTGGTCGACAAACTGAGATTCGTTTATCTAAAGGGAGTAATTCACAGTCCACTGGTATTACGAATGGATTAAGGGTTTTGACGAAACTTCTATTCCATCCATGTACTTATCGTCAGTTCAAACTGGGAATATTTAGGATATATTTCACTGTCTTACAAATCAATGGTCTAACACAACAGTCAGAGTCTCTTTCCGTAACGACCTCGAGTTCTACTACCCTTCGGTTACCCTTATTTGTACGTGTCAGAACTCCTTTGGTGTCCTGGGAAAACCGAAAAAGTACCTTCTCCTTCCCTTGTCGTAAAAACTTATATTACAGAAGGAACCCTTCTAGGATCAATTTTTTTTAATTTTTGAAGGACACTATAGAGAACTGCAGATGTCGTCTACTCATTCATGGGACCGGGAACTTCTTTAGTAAGGGAGATTAAAATAAAACAAATTAGTCAACAAACATTGTCTACTATGTGTATGTACAATTTCTAAATCTGTTCGTTGTTTTTCTCATACATCAAATTTTATACTAAAAAAAAAATTTCACTCTCGACGAGTCAACATAGACTGAGAGACACTGGGGTACCCGATATCGGTCAGTCTAAGGAGACAGGTACTCTAAGAGGTCCGTTCTTATGTTCTTACCCATCGGTAATGGAAGAGGTCCCCTAGAAGGTCTGGGTCCCTACTTGGACCCAGAGAACGTAACGTCCGTCTAAGAAGTGGTAGACTTGGTGATCCTTTCGGGTGTTCATAGTAATTTAATTGTTATTTAATTTAACGTATTTTTTCAATGTGAAATAGTCTTACTTCAGGTTGTCTTTCGAAGGACAACCCGACTTCTTTTCCACTGATATAGTCTCTCTCTTTACCTTTACCTTCGTATCTAATACCAAGTAACTATAGAAGTATCCTACTGATGAAAGACAGAAACAGATCTCCCCTAGTATAATATGTCTTAAACTTTTCTTCAATCACCCAGTATGAGTTCCAAAACGGACTGATGTCTTTTCTTATAAATTCTTAGTTTTTAACAGACATCCTGAGTAGTCGTATCTTTTGTTTACATACCAATGGTTTCTCCTTTTCGACCCCTTCCCTATTTAATCCTCGACCTCAATCCCTAATCGTCCATATTTCATGATATGTACTTTATCCATTTATTGTTCCAGGATGACGTAACGTGGTCTTCGATATAAGTTATAGAAAATTTTTTTTTTTTGATATCACCTTTTCATTTTTTTAATTATATGTTCCCTTTGAAGACTCTTCTCTTTTTTTAACCGAAAAAATATGATTGGACCCGAAATTTGATTATAAACAACTAATTTTATGTAATATTAAAATTTAAAACCAAAAGAAAGTCGGAAATTCAAATTGATCGTTCAGAACAATCAGATAATTAAATCGTTAGATTCGTATTTTATTTTTGTTAAATACATAAGTAATCGAAATTTTTTACGGACGTCTTACCGTGGTGCCACCAGACTTTTACGTGGTAATACTCGAACGAACTAACAAAGTTTGATTAGTTGTTAATATCGTCCGGTCGACACCACGTCGGTCCCGGTCGTAAGAAAGAAAAGGCACGGTCTTGTATACTGGGTCAGAACCACCTGTGAAGGTGAGTGGGTTATAGATAAGGGTTTGTGAGGGTGTTTATAACGTTTAGTATCATTGTCGGAAACTCGTAGGTTCATAGTAGATTGATGAGACTATGTAGAAGGTACTAGTTCATAATCATTTTCACCTGATTCCCTAATGTGAGTCATGTCCACTTTAGTCAAAACTGTAAGATCTGAATCTTTGAGTCACTCTAAAAGTAAGGGGGTTTCTCTAAATCATTAGTGATCACAATAAGTGACTTATAAGGGTAAAGTAAAAGGTGTATTACCATTAAGTGAGGGGTCCAGAAATCAGTAGTACTTTACACTCAGTCTCTTAGTACCTAGTCATGACCCGTTTTGGATATTAAGTGTTCACACACTAAAAGGGGAGACGACAACACTCCCGGTGTAAGGTAGATCACCGTCGTGATGGTCGGACCTAAGAACTGATTCCTATTGTCTTGTATCGGAGGTCGACTAAGTTTCCGTTATAATGTAATCCCCTTTTATTTGGATAAACAAAGTCCCATGACTCTCAATCGTCCATAAACAATGGTGTCGTATTTCATCGGATCGGATAGTCTAACTGTCCCGTCTCCACTCTGTTCTCTGTTTCCGTTACGGTACCCTTTTAACTCCCTATGACGAATTCCAGTTCACCCTTTTATTGTGTACTAAACTGTAGTCTGAATAAATTCGAAATTGGACAGACACAATCAGTGAGTCAGTATAGACTGAGACGCTGGAGTACCTGACATCGGGAAGTCCGAGGATATAGGTACCTTAAGAGGTCAGTGCTTATGATCTTACCCATCGGTAAGGGAAAAGGTCCCCTAGAAGGGGTGGGTCCCTGACTTGGGCCCAGAGAACATAACCGTCTGTCTAAGAAATGGTAGACTCGGTGGTCCCTTGGGGTCCAAAAAGTAGAACGATACGAAGAATAGATACATTAGAGTCCGTACAATCAATTGGGGAGACTCGTACAAAGAAGTAGTCAACAAAACTCTTTGCTTGATTGTTTACATTTTAAAAACAGGGTCATGGATAGTGTGACATTCGTAAATAACCTCCGTACGAACGTACGAGTCAGTACAGGTTGACAAACGTTAGGGCACCTGCCATCGGACGATCCGAGGGGACAGAAAAAGGTCGTTCTTATGATCTCACCTAACAGTAAAGGAGGAGGTCCTCTAGAAGGGTTGGGTCCCTAGTTTGGGTACAAAGGACGTCGAGGACGTAACTGTCCGTCTAAGAAATGGTGACTCGGTGTTCCCTTCGGGTCAATAAGTAATGTAAAGTAAATTAGGAGACAGGAGGGAGGGTGGTTGGGTACGTGTGTTGGGGATCTCCTGTGGTGTTGTTTTACCTTGGGAGAATATAACCAACTAGTGGTCGACATCAACTTTTAAGGGAAGATTGACATCCAATCCCTGGTAGAGACCGTTTTTTCTAAGAGGAAACGATAAGAACTACGAAATCCCGGTTCCAGATTTCCATCTATCTATAAGTCAACACATGTGATATATTCGGTCCACTAATACCCGGGTTCCTTGTCTACTTAATATGTCATGTGACATTGGTGATTTAGTTGTGATACGTTCTTCGTTAGGTCCTGTCCATTAGTAAGAGGAACCCGGTTCGATCTTACGTTTACTTTCCGTCTTTCAGTCCAGTTTTTCCTAACTTACAGTGACTCTTTCAGTAACTTTTATCGACTGAAGAATGAGTTAGTCTCAAAGTTAAGAAGTACACTAAAACTTGTCTCTCCTTCGTAATTCAGACTTCCACGGAACTCTTACGTACCCGTGGCGTGTGGTGTCGTTCAAACCAATAATTTCAGAAAGTGTCACGTTCTAGAACCCCCACCCCCCCTTTGTTTGATGGTCCATCGTCCAAAATTTCATCCGTCTACTCGAGTCAACCAACCATTTGTTCTTCTCATTTATTTTTTGACGGGGTTGATAAGTGATCGTTCTGTTAACCTGATGGTGGTTCTGTTCGTAAAAACTTCCAAGTATTGACACACAGTTAAATCCAAAAAATCTTACTGAATACTCTACGAAGAAAAATTTAAGGGATTGTATATAAATTACCCGTCACTGAACATAAATTACTTACGTGTTAAAGTGAGTAGAGTGTGCGATCATTTCATTACAAGTTATAAGAGGTTCGGTCCGAAGTCGTTATGTACTTGGCACTTTAAGGTCTACAAGTTCGACCAAAATCTTTTCTGTCTCCTTGGTCTCTAGTTTAACGGTTGTAGACGACCTAGTACCTTTTTCGTTCTCTCAAGGTCTTTTTGTAGATAAAGACGAAATAACTGGTACGGTTTCGGAAACTGACACACCTAGGGTTCTTTGACACCTTATAAGACTTTATTTACCCTTATGGTCTGGTGGACTGGACGGAGAACTCTTTGGATATACGTCCAGTCCTTCGTTGTCAATCTTGACTTGTACCTTATTGTCTGACTAAGGTTTATCCTTTTCCTCATACAGCTCCGACATATAACATTGGGACGAATAAATTGAAGATACGTCTCATGTAGTACTCTTTACGATTCGACCTTCTTCGTGTTCGACCTTATTCTAACGGTCCTCTTTACAGTTATTAGAGTCTATACGTCTACTGTATAGACTCCTTGAGTTTTCGGAGAACTCCTTTCACTTTCACCTCTCATTTTTTCAACCGAATTTCGAGTTGTAAGTCTTTTGTTTCTAGTGTCGTAGACCAGGGTAGTGAAATACCCTTCATCTACCCCTTTGTCGCCGACTGAAATAAAAACCCTCGAGGTTTTAGTGACTCCTACCACTGACGTCGGTACTTTATTTTCTGCGAATGAGGAACCTTCCTTTCAATACTGGTTGGATCTGTCGTATAAGTTTTCGTCTCTGTAATGAAACGGTTGTTTCCAGACAGATCAGTTCCGATACCAAAAAGGTCACTAGTACATACCTACATTCTCAACCTGACACTTCTTTCGACTCGCGGTTTCTTAACTACGAAAACTTGACACCACAACCTCTTCTGAGAACTCTCAGGGAACCTGACGTTTCTCTAGGTTGGTCAGGTAAGACTTCCTCTAGTTCGGACTCTAAAGAAACCTTCCTTACTACGATTTCGACTTTGAGGTCATGAAACCGGTGGAGTACTCTTCTCAACTGAGTAACCTTTTCTGAGACTACGACCCTCCCTAACCCCCGTTCTCCTCTTCCCCTGCTGGCTCCTACTCTACCGACCTACCGTAGTGACTGAGCTACCTGCACTCAGACTCACTTGAGACCGTCAACCACTACCTGTCCCTTCGGACCGCACGACGCTAAGTACCCCGACGTTTCTCAGCCTGTGCTGACTCACTGACTTGACTTGACTTGACTTGACTGAACATTATAAAAACGAAACTTAAGGATGTTCAGACAACAGTGATCTCAGTCTCGATCGAACATGTATCCTCCAGATGTCTGTACAACAATAGACATCCTTTTATATGATCAAATTTTATATATTAAAAGAAAGTAATTAATCGGACACAATCAAAAGTTTTAAGAAATCCACTTTATCATAAGAAAAGTCGAACGTTTCCTCACTATGTAATTTAGTTTAGTCGTTCAACCACCCTTAAACTCGACTGAAAACCTTTCTTCAACGTTTTAGGAGTCGACGAAATCCAACTTGTTTTAGATTTCCCTTTTAAAAGTTTCTATAAAGTAAAATGACCAAGGAGAGATTCTGAGACTCCGATGCAGTGGAGTAAGAGGTAGTTGAAGTCACACAGTTTTCATTTAAAGCGTACATTTGATTATTCACTTGAAATACTTGTCTCTTCCCAAGTATCAAATCCCGTTATCAAAACCATCTTCTCCTTATCTTCCATAAAGAAAACAAATTTAAAACGAAAACAAAAAAAAAAGAAACGAAAGTTTCATATTACGTACTAGAAATTTTTACATAAAAATTAGTCTCCTATTAAAAAAAAAGTTACATCACAAACAAAGTCAGTATGTTGTTACACTTAGTCGGTATTCACATGCGTATAGGGTGAAGTAACTACCATTGGAACAGAACCACTTCCCCGTACATATTAAGTTGCTTCGATACTTGGTACGGTACGTCCCGGTGGGTTCTACCTGTCTAGTATCATTTCTCAAAACTGTTTTGTACCAGGTGACCTATTCCTTTACCGTTCGGAAACCCAATTTGGAGTTGTTACTTTCTTACTAGAGTCTCGCAAAGGTTCTGTTCGGCAAGTTGTAGTCTCATTAGGTAAAGATACGGGGTTGGTAATTACCGTTTCTTCGATTTCAACTGTCTAATATACTTCTGGATGTTGTGGAAGATCTTAATTGTGGTTTTTTCTATAGAAAAATTAACCTTTCGTTTTCATTCTTCAGTTCTCTATGGGTCTTATTGTCCGTTCAAACCGGAACCTCATATTTTACTTCGTCCCGTTTCCCATTGTCTTAAAACAGTTCTCTTGTGTGACCAGAGAACGGACTGTCGTTCGTTAGAAAAGGTTGTTGTGGTTTATATTGAGATGTATACCTATAGTGGTCTACCAGTTATGACTTTAGTCTGACTAATACAAAAGGAGTCGACTTCTACCTATTCGAGATATGTCAGTCGTTTTTGTTCTGTACCTCCACTGACACGAGTACTCGAGGGTATGTCACCTCCACTCCCTATTTAAGTTCCCTAATCGAGATCATCTGTCTCACGGACTTCTTGATATCTATGTTCAATTATTATAACATGGTCTGCGTCACTAATTTTGGTACGGGTTCTTTTTCTTTACTTTCTGTTTTACCAACAGACTCCTCCAAAATGCTTATCGTCTCCTTTCTTCTTTTCGTTTTCCGTTCCCTTTTTACTTTTCTATATACGTTTACTTACGTCTCAAGGTCTATTATCCTTACTCTCAATTCTTCTAGAAGAATTTACCTTTTACGTTTCTTTATCTCCCTTTTTTATCTTACCTTTTCTGATCTCCAGAGAAGTTCTTTTAACCGTTATAGTTGTGAACCATGTAAAGTGTGTTCTTACCTGCATTATTTCCTGTCTTTACCATTCCTGGATTGTCTTCGTCTTCTATAATTAATTCCTCTCCACTGTTCTTATGTGTCTTATTGACATATTTTGTCCAGAATTACTGGACCTATTGGTACTACCGCACCAGTGAGTGGATCTTGACCTGTAGGACCTTACACTTCAGTTCACCTGGAATCCTTCGTAGTGATACTTCTTTCGATGACCTCCACTACCTTAAGGTCGACTTGATAAAGTTTAGGATTTTCTACCACGACAACTTGACGACGTGAGTTGTACAGTCGTTTAAACCTTTTGAGTCGTCGTCCGTGTACCCGACCTTTTCCAGGTAAAAGTAAGTTAGGGTTTCTAGTCACGGTTTCTTACAAGTTCGATGGTATGTTTACGTGTGTAAAGTGTACGATAATTATCATTCCAATACGAGTTTTAGGAAGTTCGATCTGATGTCGTCATGTACTTGACCCTTGAAGATCTATATGTTCGACCCAAAACTTCTCCGTCTCTTTGGTCTCTAGTTTAACAGTTGTAAGTGACCTAGTACCTCTTTCGTTTCCTCAAGGTCGTTTTGTAGATGAAGACGAGGAAATTGGTGTTATTTCGGAAACTGAAAGACTTAGTGTTGGTTGACACCTTTTAATAAATTCTTTACCCTCATGATCTAGTGGAATAGACAAAGGACTCTTTGGATGTACCTCCTACTCGTTGTCAATCTTGGTCTTTACCCTGTTACCTGACCAAGATTTAACCATTTCCTCACGTTGTTCCGACATATAACAGTGGACCGAATAAATTGAAAATCCGGCTCATGTAGTACGTTTTACGGTCTGATCTATTTCATGTTCGACCTTAGTTCTAACGTCCTTCTTTATAGTTGTTCCAGTCTATACGTCTACTGAGGTGAGATTACCGTCTTTCATTTCTCTTTGTTAGTTTGGAGAACCACTTACACTTTCTCGGTTCACTTTTTCAACCCCTACCTGTCCCTTCGGACCTCAGGTACCCCAGTGTTTCTCAGTCTGTGTCGACTCGTTGAATTGACATGATTTGACTTTGAGTTGTAACTTTTTTGATTCTAGTACTATAGACCAGAGTATTGAAGTACCGTTTATCTTCCACTTTTTTACCTTCGTCACTGTCTAAAATAAAGAACCCGAGGTTTTAGTTACGTTTACTACAGACGTCGTTACTTTAATTTTCTAAACGAGGAACCTTCCTTACGATACTGTGTGGATCTTTCACATAATTTTTCGTCCCTGTAGTGAAACGGTTGTTTCCAGGTATATTAGTTTCGATACCAAAAAGGTCATCAGTACATATCTACATTCTCTACATGGTATTTTTTCCGAGTCACGACTTCTTAACTACAAAACCTTAACGTCACGATCTCTTCTGGGGACTTTCAGGGAACCTACCGTTCCTCTAGTTTGGTCAGTTAGGATTGTCTTTAGTTAGTACTTATAAGTAACCTTCCTGACTACAACTTCGACTTTGAGGTTATGAAACCGGTAAACTACACTTCTCGACTGGACGGAGAACTCTTTGGACATACGTCCAGTCCTTCGTTGTCAATCTTGACCTGTACCTTGTTGTCTGACCAAGGTTTATCCTTTTCCTTATACAGTTCCGACATATTAGAGTGGGACGAATAAATTGGATATACGTCTCTTTATACAAAGAGTACTACAAAAAGAAATTGTAGTACTCTTTGTGACCCGACATTCTTCGTGTTCGACCTTAGTTCTAACGACCCTCTTTATAGTTCTTGGACTCTATACGTCTACTGTAGTGGGAATACCGTCTTTCATTTCTTCTTGATTTCTCGGAGAACTTCTTTCACTTTCTTCTCTCACTTTTTCAACTTAATTTCGAGTTGTAAGTCTTTTGATTCTAGTACCGTAGGCCAGGGTAGTGAAGTACTGTTTATCTACTCCTTTGTCACCGACTGGTAAAAAGACCCGAGGTTTTAGTGACGTCTACCACTAACGTCGGTACTTTAATTTTTTGTGAATGAGGAACCTTCCTTTCAATACTGGTTGGATTTGTTGTATAAATTTTCGTCTCTGTAATGAAACGGTTGTTTCCAGGTAGATCAGTTCGGATACCAAAAAGGTCACCAGTACATACCTACACCCTCAACCTGATATTTCTTTCGACTCGTGGTTTCTTAACTACGAAAACTTGACACCACAACCTCTTCTGAGAACTCTCAGGGAACTTGACGTTCCTCTAGGTTGGTCAGGGAGGATTTCCTCTAGTCAGGACCCACAAGTAACCTTCCTGACTAAACTTCGACTTTGAGGTTATGAAACCGGTGGACTACACTTCTCGACTGAGTGACCTTTTCTGGGACTACGACCCTTTCTGACTCCCGTCCTCCCCTACTGTCTCCTACTCTATCAACTTACTGTAGTAGTTGAGATACCTGTACCCAAAACCACCTGAGGCCCTCAACCACTACCTGTCCCTCCGGACCGTACGACGTCAAGTTCCCCAGAGTTTCTCAGCCTGTGCTGACTCGTTGACTTGGCTTGACTTGACTTGACTACCCTTCTAACTTCGGACCTCTTCTCCTACCGTCTCCTACTCTACCAAACTATCGTAGTAACTGAGTCACCTGTACAGAAACTCGTTTGAGACCCTCTATCGTCTCCTGTCTCCTCGGAGCGTACAATATCAGGTACTTCAACGTTTCTTAGTCTGTACTGAATCGTTGACTTGTTGTCGTCGTATGTACATAGGGGAGGGAGAAAATGGAGGGAGGGTGGGACAATGGGTAGGGAGGGGAGATCCAGTAATCTCTCGTGACTCAACTCGAGGTGTTCGAAACGTGATCGATAGACAAAACATGTACCGTTACACATATACAGTTACGATGAGAGAGTTGAACAGGATGGGAGAGGAAGGGGGTGAGACAGACGGTTAGGTAAGAGACACAGACTTAGAGATAAGGACGAGACGTTTATCCAATTAGCCATGGTACTAAAATCGGAAAGAAAAGTTTTAGTAGAACTGGACAACTTAGAACACGGTCTAAATGTAACGTTGAAAGGAATCATACGTATTTTATTTATAAACGTTGGACGTTTACTCTTACGTCTTTTGCTCTTCTGTTCAGGTCAATAAAAACGTTAACCTCTATTCGTTCTTTTATTTTACCGAGGAGACATCAAGAAAATCGGAGTCGACACGAAACGGAATAAGGGAGACAGGGGATGGTTCTCACGGGTCCTTTACATTACAAAGGACCCCGGACACTTTACAAAGTCATTGCCGGTGACATTAAGTGTTGAACTAAACAGGTTCCAGTGATCGTTCATACTACCTAATACTAATGACATGTAAATTTCCAAAAGGGTTCCAATGGGTCACACCCAATTACAAGTTAAGTGGGTGTGTGAATACTCCACCTCTTCCTTCGAAGATAATCTATAAGAAGTCGAAATTGGTTTTACGTCTCAGAAAACGAGAGCCGTCTTCGGATTATCAGACTCCTTTCCACTCCCGAAACCGAGTGGGTATGATCCATCAGTACCCACACACAGGGTACCTTCCGATTCATTCCCGAAGGAGTTTGTCTAGTGGTCCGTAAATCGAATAAATCCTCGATCCGTTTAACCCGTGTTCTATACGGTAGACGTTTTCTCTCTTTTTCCTACCGTCTAAAGACTTTCTGAGTGTAGACGGGTGTTATAAACCTTAATTTAATTAAGTTAATTAATACTACAAAAGTGTGTTCACCTAGTGGCGGACCGATCTTTGTCTCTAGAAGGGTAGAAGGAGAAATATAATCCTTGTTACTGGATCAAAAGACACACCTCACACCGGACAAAACACACCCAACAGTAAAGGATTAATACGAGAAAACAACCCGAAAAGAACCGGTTTTCAGGTCACTTACGGTTTCCCCTCCTCTCCTACCTCTTGACAAAGAATCGTCCTTGTCTCAGATATTTAGAACAAGTAAACCTGGTGTCCGACCGATTTAGACCAAACAGATTAAACATCTCCCAAAGACTTCCTTTTGACCTTCGTTATTGGACAGGAACTCATGTCCCTATTCTAAGGTCACAGTACCCTCTCAGTAATCTCCAGTTTCATTCCATTTCTTAAGTAAGTAAGTCATAAGTTGCATTTAACCCTCGTGTGGTATATTCGACCCATGTCTCTTCCTATAAAATGGAACTGTATTATAGGTATAGTCCCTCCCCTTTAGTTCTCGTCTGTAAAAGTATAGACACATTTTATATATCAGACAGTCTATATCAACAAGACTCTTCTTCCTACTCAATACGACCCGTTCGTCCTTCAAGTTAAATTTCATTCTACTGCCCGAAGGGAGTATCGAGTCAACCATTTCTTAGACGGACGTTACGTCCTCTGGGTCCAAACTAAGGACTCGGTCCTTCTAGGGGACCTCTTCCTTTACTGTTGGGTGAGGTCACAAGAACGGACCTCTTAGGGTACCTGTCTCCTCGGCCCGTCCGATATCAGGTACTCCAGCGTTCTCAGTTTGTGTCAAATCGTCGATTTGGTGGTGGTTTCATTTCACTTTCATTTAACCAGGTCCTTCCAGAGTGACTCTGTAAATTCGTTTTCTAAGATTTCCTTCACTCTCTTTTCTTGTTCGTTTATATTTCCATCTCAAGGACCGTCTCCTTCACCGTTCATGTTTCCAGGACTCTACTGTTACATAGGGTAAAAATTCCCTGACCGTCCCCTTCGGACACACTAACCTCGGTTCATTGTTCCCCATCTCTTCATCCTCTACTTAGACTTTGGATTACCTCGTCTTTCTACTTAGTTCAGGCACATCTGGTGACATCTAGACGCCGTCCTCTCTAGACCCGGACTGTAAGGATTGACGAGTTGATTCTTAGACGGTCTCTTCGGTTCCCTACGTCACATTGAGAATTTTCTACCAAGGATATTAGATCTATTCTCTGTCCACCCGAAACCTCTGTCTTCCTTTGGAGACGAAAACAGTAGATCCACTTAGACGAAAAGAGGACTGTACGACGAAAAATGGTGGGGGTAGTAAAAGGGTATACCGGACGTAGGTGACGGTGGCCCTCTCGGAAAGGAAGTAGTGAATAAATTTAAGACAAGTTGTGAGTTCGACGACGACGACGATTTAGTGAAGTCAGCACAGACTGAGACGCGCTGGGGTATCTGCTGTCGGGTGGTCCGAGGAGGTAGGGACCCTAAGAGGTCCGTTCTTGTTACCTCACCCAACGGTAAAGGAAGAGGTTACGTACTTTCACTTTTCACTTTCACTTCAGCAAGTCAGCACAGGATGAGAAACGCTGGGGTACCTGACGTCGGATGGTCCGAGGAGGCAGGTACCCTAAAAGGTCCGTTCTCATAACCTCACACAACGGTAACGGAAGAGGAGTTGTAAGTTCTGTGTTGAATTAATGGTGAGGGTTCAGGGGTACTTTGGAGACCCGAGTGAGGTCAGAAGTTTCAATGATTTCACCATAATACGTGTCAGACATGTTCTATGTTAATACTAGTGACGGAACGTCAAATCGTTAGTTAACGAAAGAGGGATAAATAAAAAAATAAAGATAAGTGTTAGAAATAAAAATTTACATTAAAATAAATAAAATAAAATAATGACTAAAGACTGACACGACCCAGAAGTGACGACACACTCGAAAATAGGCCAACGTCACTCGTACCCGATGAGAGAACAACCCCATGTACCCGAAGAACAACGTCACCGAAGAGAACAACGTCTCGTGTCCGAGATCCCACACGTCCAAAGTCGTCAACTCCGAGGACCCGAGATCTCGAGTCCGAGTTATTAACACTGTGTACCCGAAGTAACGAGGTCTCGTACCCCCTAGAAGGGCCTAGTCCCTCACTTGGGTACAGAGGACGTGACCGTCCATCTAAAAATGGTGACTTGGTTCTCCTTTCGGGGACGGAGAGGGACAAGTTACACAGACTTAGAATAGATGTTCAAGCGTTCCATGTACTCCTTTTTTTCATGTCTATAAAGTGATGACGAATCGGGTTAAGACCTGTGTCTCCTCTAAGATTTGAACCACTGGTATATTAACCAGGTCATGGAAAACATACATATGATCTATTGTCCTAAAACTGAAGTCATAATTTCTTAAGTTTCTATAAAATACGAGAAAGAGTATAGGGTCACTTTCAGATTTAAGACATGTATTTTTCTTAATCCGAGAGGTCAAAACAAACGATTTTAACATCTTATTAGGATTGAGACGAGACACGTTCCTATCTGGTGAACTGAAAGTCTTAATTTGTCGTCAATTCTCTAATATATTAGGTTTGAACTCCTGAGACTTCGGGTCTCTTTACGTTAAAGAACGGGGTGTAATTCTCCTTTACCTGACATCTTACTCCTGGTCTAGGATTTAGGAAACTTAAGGGTCAATTTTGAGGACTCACTTAGAGGTGCATAACAAGAAAACGTAAAAGACAGAAACGTCAGACCTATTGTCGTTCTCTCTTCTCAAACTGTTCACGAGACACTCAATAAAAGATACGGGGTCCGAGACATGATCCTGAACACTCTGGTTCCTCTTTTCCTTTACTTTTATTGTACTTAAGTTGAGATGTAAGTCTTGAGGTCTTGAGAGACATAAGAAAAGATTTCGTTACAAGAATTGGTGAAAAAAAAAGAAAAAAACTGAATATTTTGGAAGACTCTTATTAAGTATTTATGTATATAAGTGTTTAGTTGACCTCTGACATGAATTAAAGTCCCAAAAGGTTACGGAACGCGGACATCCAATATCGGGGAAAAGACTTTTGAACCGTTCAATAGAGAGTCTTGGAAGTTTTCATCTTGTTACCAAAATATAAAGATATTCAATCTCTCAGACCGAATGATCCACTATGGTGACCATCTCTTAGACGTACGTTTACGTCTACGTTCTCTCCGTCCAAGTTAGGGACCCAGTCCTTCCAGAGGGTCTTCTCCGTTACCGTTGGGTGAGGTCATAAGAACGGACTTCCTAGCGTGCCTGTCTCCTCGGACCACCCAACGTAAGGTACCATAGCGTTTCTCGACCTGTGTTGACTCGTGTGTTCGTGTGTTCAATCTCAGGTCTACGATTAGGAGTGGACAAGGGAGGCGGGAAAACTCTCTGACCTCCCTTCCGACGGCAATGTCGAAGAAGAGGGGAGACTTACGTATGTGTGAAGGAACTGACGGAGTCTAGGGACCGAGGGTTACGGTGTCACTTACCTGGTCTCAAGTCGGTTTGGGTCCAGTACGAGTCCCGACCAGTCGAAAAGACACGGGACGAAAGTGGTGAGTCTCTTCGAAGGGAAGGTGAGAGGGATCGGTGTGAGGGTAACTCCCGGATCCGACCTTTCCTTCCCAACCTTGACCGAAGTCTACTACGACGGCTCTTCGGAAAAAAAAACCCCCCCCCCACAACTTCACCACCTAGACCTTACTTTCTACACTACTTTCCTTGTAAAGAGAGTCGTCGGTATGTAGTACCTTGAAGAGGTCCGTCTTTTTTCACTCTTTGTCTACCGTTACTTGTCCGTTTACGTGGTGTCCCTGTTTCGAACTCACCCTCCGCACTCCTCCGTCGTCGGGTAACCGTCGTCGTCTTTCTCCCCTTTTCGGGTGGGACACCATGATTGTATTCCGTTCAGTCTCAACCTCGGTCCTCTGTCCTGGTGCACTTGTCTCTGGTCACGAGTGCTGCGTACCTCGGTTCCTATCCCGGTCGAGAAAGGGTCCGTCTATCCTCTCGAGAAGGGGTCTCCAGGACAATTTCTGGGTAAAGACGTGGACTCTGTTATTCGACAAGATTATGTTAATCCCATCATCTAAAGTTGGTGTGACGTATTATTATTGTACTAATTTTTGGTCTTAGAAGGGTGTTTCTAATGGTATGAGATGAAACGAATCAGCTAGTCAGCACAGACTGAGAAACGCTGTGGTGTCTGATAATGCACGGTCCGAGGAGACAGGTGTCCCTAAGAGGTCCGTTCTTATGACCTCACCCAACGGTACGGGAAGAGGTCCCCTAGAAGAGTTGGGTCCCTAACTTGGGTCCACAGGGTGTAACGTCTGTCTAAGAAATGGTAGACTCGGTGGTCCCTTCTGGGTCTCTTATGGTATGATTCACTGTATTCAGTCTGTTTCTGTTCATTGTATTCTATAGTTAATATGTACCTTAGATTTCTTCAATATGTTTACTTAACTAAATACTTTGTCTTTGTCTGAGTGTCTGAAACTTTTGTTTGAATTACTAATGTCTTCTCCTTTACAATACCCGGTATTCAATCCTCAAACCTTAATTGTTTGTGAACGATGATATATATTTTATCCAGCAGTTGTTACTGGATGACAGATCGTGTTCTTTGATGACTTACAACACATTATTGGATATGTTTTCGTCTTAGAATTTTTCTTACCTATATTCTTATACATATTGTTAGTCGACCTGTGGACTTTTGTTGAGTTGTAACATTTAGTTAAGATGAGGTTATATTTTATTTTGAATTTTAAAAATATTTTGTATCGTATTTTTTTAATATTCGAAAATTTTTTCTTTTGAATTTATCAGGATTTTATGGTTTGTACGAACGAACGGATTCTGAAAACTTGAAGGGACCACCGAGTCTTCCATTTCTTAGACGGACGTTACTTCCTCTGAGTCCAAGTTAGGGACCCAGTACTTCTAGGGGATCTCTTTCCTGACCAATGGGTGAGGTCGTAAGAATAGACCTCTTAAGGAACCTGTATCCTCCGACCGTCTGATCTCAGGTACCCCAGTGTTTCCCAGCCTGTGTTGACTCGTTGTAAGTGAAGTATGTAGGAGCAGAATTGTGACTTTAAGGATTTTATTATCGGGGAGTCAGGATACGTTTGACCCTATGGGTCAATGGGATTCTGGAAATAAGGCTAAGAAAGATTCTACTCTGGATCATCAGACAGAGAGACGGGACGAGAAGATCTACTAAGACAACGATTCCGTGATCGTCCAACCTGTGATATAAATTAGGGACCACATTGGACGGTTCATCCAGATATTCTCTCTTTTTCCCTCCTTCCTTTCGTCTTTCTCAACTATCAAACTTTTAAGATTTGGTGTAAAAGAGTTGGGAAACTCAGTACACCTTTCGACTATTTTGGTGACCGCAAACCGGGTGTAAGTCCGTTGTAGTCCAAGATACTCCCACCCTAGATCCATCATCCTCCTCCTCACTCTTGGTGACGTAGTCCACCGGAAAACTAAAGACCTAACTACCACAAACAACGGTCTGTCTTCGTTCACTCCCTCTGGATGACTCACGGGTGTACACCTGTTTTATCGCGACGTGGGGTGGGCTACCCTCGGTTCTCCAGGGAGATTTCACACTAAAGATGAGGAACCCCAGTTTCGGGTCCTTTTACAGTGGTTAACTACCCTTAGAAGGGTTTATTATAATCTCTTTAGATGTGTATACGTAAATTGGAATAGGAGGTTCTTAATGTTTGTTATTTCGGGGAAAGTTACCAGACGTCTCTCACACGGGTACGGGAGAGGTACGAACTCCATTGACGTATGGTACGCATCTTGTATTGGTTCGAAGTTGGTGACTCTTTTTGGTCCTTCTAGTCCGTAGTGAAGAGACAAAAGACACCGATTATTCTCTTCTTTTTTTTCAAAAGACTTTTCTTTCCTTTCTTGTTTTATTTTCTAAGACTTCTTCCTTTCCCTTTAGTTTGATCACTTTCTTATACTGTTCTTTCTCTCCCTTTTCCCTCCCCGTCTCTCCTTTGTCCTCCTGAGGTAAAGTCCAAGTTCGGACAGTTAATTCTGGTGGAATCGAGTATTTCTCCGAGCTTCCGATTTCTGGTTTTTTACTGTTTTGTCAATAAAAGGGTCCTTATTTACCTATATAATACACCACAACCAAGGTCGTTTTGGATACTCCGTCAACTGACGATTTAACAGTCTCCGGTTATCTTTCACAAGACAGAAGAACTTCCTGTATATTTCTCTTTCCACTTCACCGACTTTAAATTTGAACGTGAAGGGAGGGTGAAGGTGTCCAAGAAGTCTTCTATTCATTGGAGAGTCAAATATGTCACGACGACGACGATGACGATTCCGCGAAGTCAGCACAGGTTGAGACACGTTGGGGTATCTACCGTCGGGTGGTCCGAGGGGACAGGGAACCTAAGAGGTCCGTTCTTGTGACCTGACCCAACGGTAAAGGAAGAGGTTACGTATTTTCACTTTTCACTTTCACTTCAACGAGTCAGCACAGGATGAGAAGTGCTGGGGTACCTGACGTCGGATGGTCCGAGGAGGCAGGTATCCTAAAAGGTCCGTTCTCATGACCTCACCCCACGGTAATATGTCACGTCACGGAACGTTTACCTGTTGTCGTATGGTATCTTTGGATTATTCTTCATTATTTTTCTTATTGTTCCTGTCATACCACCACCACCAAATCAGTGGAACCGTTTTATATATCGTTATACTTTACAAAATATTATTTAACAATATTACCAAACGGGAAACTTAATCTTATGATTTATGAAACAATGTCTTAGGGACGTAAAATAAAAAATAGATAGTGTATAGTTTTGGTTTACATTCGAACTCTAAAAATACCATGGAAGACCGAATTCTGACGTGGAAGTAGTGTACTCTTTTAAAATAGTCTAAATAAATAATTCGGGTATAGACGTCAACCGAGACGTGTTACGTGTCTCAATTTATTTATTCTATAAAAATTCCTTGAGGACTGGAGTTTCTGTAATGTGTGGTACCGTTTATAGGGATGACTTTGTACATCTCATAATTTCAATCACTAAGTGTTGGACTTCTTCTTTTTACACGGGAACAGTCGTCGTCCTCTTATGGATTTACTGATGTCTTGACTTCAACTAATGGTAGTTGTAGTTGAACGTGAAGAGTTCGTGAGTCTTTCATGTCCCGTCACCTGGTGTCTACCCCTATTTTTGCTCATATTTTTAACCTAAGAAGGGATTCACTTGGGTGTCAGATCATCCTCCCTCTCCTTTATTTGTATGTGTTTTACTATTAAGGATCTATTGTAAAAAATTGACTGAATCCTGGATTTATGTCATCATTAAACCTCCTCCCATGTTAGTGGTTTCGTCCCGAGAAGATGTTTTATTCGATTTGAAGTTCTTCTTTACTGTGTCATTAGTTTTTGAAAATGCAAACGAAATATCGACAACGACGACGACGATTCAGTGAAGTCAGTACAGGACTTCTCATGACTCACCCAACGGTAACGGAAGAGGAACGAAATATCGTAACCAGGGGTTAGGGACCTGGTGTCTGGTCTTTGTTGGATACCGGACAATCCTTGGTCCGGAGTATCGTTCTCCACTTGTTCGTTTCAAAGGAAACATTAATGTCGGTGAGTGGTAACGAGTGTTGTGTGAAGTCCACAGTGACAGTGGGTAGTGAGGGTCTACCCTGGTAGATCAACTTCCTCTTGTTCGAGTTCCCGAGGGTCACTAAGACGGAATACCCCTCAACATATTAATAAAGTAATATATAGTGTTACATTATTATATTCTTTATTTCACGTGTTATTTACATTAGGTGAACTTAGTAGGGGTTTGGTGACGTGGGGACTAGGCGACTTTTAACAGAAGGTACTTTGGACAGGAACCACGGTTTTTCCAACCCCCGGTGACGAAATACCAAAGGTTTGTATGGGTAATCACAATCAGTAAGTCAGCACAGACTATGAAACGTTGGGGTGCCTGACATCGGACGGCCCGAGGAGACAGATACCCTAACAGGTCTATTTTTATGACCTCACCCAACGGTAAGGGAAGAGGGTAATAGTCTAAATTAAGAATATTATGGGAGTAACTTTACTCACATTATTAGAGGTAGAATGTCTACTCTTTCAACTCTGAGTTTCTCCAATTCGTCGAAGGGACTCCGGTGTCTCGAATTTCGGAGTCTCGGTCCTGAATGCTAGTCACGGTCTCCTTCGTGTAGGAATTTCAGGTTTCACTTGTAAAAGTCTTCGTCGGACCAATGTCGTCACTTGACCAACATTTATAAAAGACCGATTAGGATTTCCGTTCTGAGATCAAATAGAATAAGTTTGAACAGGTAGTAGAACAAAACGATTCGGTTAACTCTACGAGATTACGAGTATTATCCTAAACGGTGGAAGGGGTGAACGGTCCAGGGACTAAAAAGTCGTCGTCGTCGTTGTCTTTATGACTCTTCTGATGAAAAAGTTTGTTTTAGAATGCGTCTGCGAGTTACTCGTTGCAACGTATTGAAGAGAACAGAGACCGGGAAACAAAAGACCTTAATTGTAAAGGCTTTCTTATGTCTTTCTCCACATTTCTCCTTAGTTGTGCCATCAAATCGAGGGTGTTCTCTTCGTGTGTGAGTTATTTCCCCCAATAACACATGAAACCGACAATACTTGAGATTGTGTGACTAAGTGTGTGACTTGAGTCCTTTTTTATTTTATAAAAGGACAGAGAAAGGTTCCCCTTTCCAAAGTATTTAAAAGATTCGTATTCGTAGCAAACTGATTATTATGAAAAAAAAGATAACACGAAGAAACCAGGATGTAACTTAGTCTTAAGAGACTAAGACCGTTATCCGAGAAAATTTCAAAATCAAAGACCACTACTACACATAAAAGCAGAAATCTAAAATCATCTTTAAACGCTCTACTACGCAGTCACTGTTGATTCGTTCGTTGCAAAATTTGATTTTAGGTTTCCTTTACATTAAACTAACGTGATGTTTACGATCGAAGTACTCTAAAAAAAAGGGTGGTTTACGTAGAGAGGAAGGGTAATCCGTGAAAATCTTGTTTACCTACTGAACTGATCTTCGTCTTTCTGTAAGTAAGGTAAGGTTAAAACTCATACTGTCAACACTTCAGTCTGAGGACTGGACATACGGTTAAACGTTTGGTTATTTTTAAATTTATGAACTTAATAATTGTCTCTCGTTCCCTACCTCTACTCCTACCTCCGTAGATATTACTCCACTGCTAAGGGTCGTATTATCTCAATGAGTAAAATCTTAGTAGAATGTTCGTATAAGGGACGTCAAAAGTATCGAATATTTAACAAACAACGACCCTGAGCAAAACTTAAGAGAAATGATAAAGTAAGAGTAGACGTAGTCGTCAGTCTCATCGACACCTATCGGTACATCATACTAAAATTTTTTTTAATGAGTTCACTTCGAGTTCGAGATCTAAGTTTGTATGAGTCTACGGTTAAGACTTTGAACATGAACACAACACTCTCGACTACTTCGAAGGACGGGTGGCGACTCTTGACGACTCCAACCGGTCCATGGTGTAACGAGTGGAAGATCGTAGACTGGATGAACAAAAGGACATAACTACCAAAGTAAGGTATTCGTGAGAAAAGAAACAAAAATTGACATCTTCATTTTAATTTAAACGTATATAAATTTATGTCTATCCGTTTTTTCTCCGTTCCTACTGATGTCAATTAGATTCTTAAAAAAGATATGTACATATACAAGACATAATAGATTTTTACCTATGTTGACGTCCATAAAGTACAACGGGACTAAAAAAAAGTGAATCGTTGTATAATACTTGTGACAAGATTCTCTTATTTATTCACTTACCTATGCACGGAGTACCAACATATTATAAAGTAATATACTTATATAATCGTAAATAGACGATCAATAACGTCAAATTTGTATAGACCTTTAAAGTTTTTTTGGAATTCCAAGAACTGACTTAAGGTTGTATAAACAAACTCCTCTCTCAACGGGTGTGGTTGTTAACAAGTCGTGGTCGTCCACAGGATATACACGCACAGGATATACAGCGAAATCAATACAGACTGAGAAACCCTGGGATACTTGACATCGGACGGTTCGAGGAGAGAGGTACCACAGGAGGTCCCTTCTCATGACTTCATCCAACAGTAAATGAAGAGGTCCTCTAGCAGAGTTATGTCCCTAGCTTGGGTGTTGAGGACTTAACCGTCCGTTTAAGAATAGACAACTCGGTGATCCCTTCAACACACAGATGAATCGAATGAATTTTTTTTTTTTTATGAATCAATGATTGTATGTCTCCCAAAAATTGTATAAACAAGTTGACTTAACTTGTTATAGAAATACCAATTCTAGGAAGATATTTGTAAAAAAGTGTACACGGTTTATTAAATGATCTCGGTCGTGGAACTTCATCTTACAGACTCAGAATGTATACGTTTATGATTCGAAAAACTAAATATCTTTCACAAGTAAGAATAGTGACAAAGACCCATTCTACTTGATAGGGACTAAAGATGAGTAAAAAAAGGGGAAAACAGGTACAATGGAAAGACCTTTGTTCTTTTTCTTTGCCCTTTTCTCTTTTCTACCCAAAATCTTTCCTTCATCGAAGGAAGTTCGGGTAAGAGTTGTAGGTGTCATTTGTATGTGAGTTAGAATAGTAAATATATGCGATCAGGAGTTTTATAGGTAAAAGTGTCTGTGGGTTGGTAGGGGTCTCAGGGAATTAAAGGTGTCAACGTTGTCAAGACAATTATAACAAATATGTACGTCCGACGACGTTAAAATGACGTAACGAAACAAAACGTGTACCTCTTTAATATTTTGTTGAAGAGTATTAGAGTCTTGACCTGTCTTTAAGGTAACGTTTTACTATATCTCACTCACATAATATTTCGTGGAGCGTCCGTGAACGCGGAGTCTCAGAACAAATCTCTTTACCCATAACGTCCCTTATTTCGACGTTATTCCGACTCTTTAAAGACAATAAAAGAAAGAAAGTACTGAGTCTTACTCGTTCAATAGGGTCCAAAAAGTCCCTTTTCTCCAAAGTGATACTATTGGGACTTCCGTCATCACAATGAGACGTAAAATACGGACACGGAGAAGGTGAAATAATTTTACCCTTTAAGACACCGAAACCGTGTGTAAACGGACAGTATGGTTGAACCCGGATTTCTCTGTGTTAGTAGACACCGTCGAGGAAGGTTAGGTTTTGGTATGTTGTGACTTGTATACTACTTGGTCATTAATCGAACACTTAAGTCAATGAGACTCGTCAGATTTACGTATAAAGTCCGAAACTAATGAGAATGTAGTCCCAAAAATAATAAAGAAAGGAAGTTAATTCGTTCGTCGATACCTTTTTCGTTCTAAAAATTTCCGAAATATTGTGGATTTGTACTAATTTGTACCGAAGTCTCTATCCCTCAATCAAGAAGGACTATTCTTAATGGATCATGTATTTTACTCATTTAATCGTCTACCAAAACTTGTAACATTTTTTTCTACGTGATAAAACATTTTTAGAGTAACAATTGACTACCGAAGTATCTTCTTCGAGACTTGATCTTGAGTCATGTGGACTTCATATGCTATTTCCCCGACTTTAGGAATTCCAGGGAAACTTAAATTTAATATATACTCAATATGATATATCTCCGACTATGTCCTTAGTCCGGTTTAAACCCCCTTTAAGATCATTAAAGGATTTAAGGATTTAGAATCTTAAACCCCTTTTGTTTATTCGTAACTTCTATCAACTAGTCATCTAATAAAATAAACCAAAAGTATCTTAAAAAGTCCCTGTCTACTTGTTATAGATAGTTTCTTTGTTGACTTTAAAATGAAATAAAAAAGTTGTTCCACAACTTCTTGAAAAAATTCTTTAGTCTCACTCATGTATCTTCCTAAGTTTTCTCACGAATTACTGTCTTTTAAGATCTCAAAGTCCATCGAAACCACCAACGAGTGAGGTCGAAGGAGTTAAATATTGACTTATTTGAGACGACGACGACGACGACGATTCTTCGAAGTCAGCACAGACTAAGACACGCTGGGGTCTCTGTCGTCGGGTGGTCCGAGGGGGCAGGGACCCTAAGAGGTCCGTTCTTGTGACCTCACCCAACGGTAACGGAAGAGGTTAGGTTCTTTCACTTTTCACTTTCCCTTCAACGAGTTAACACAGGCTGAGAATCGCTGGGGTACCTGACGTCGGATGGTCCGAGGAGGCAGGTACCCTAAAAGATCCGTTCTCATGACCTCACCCCACGGTAGCGGAAGAGACACTTATTTGAGTCTGGGTGGATAAGTTATTGAACTTTCTCAATTATCGTTTTGGTTCGGATCTCTGGTCTGGAGTGTCTACAGTCCCGGTCCCGAGAAAGTTGTGTGAAGTTTTACAGGAATCAGTTACTTTTAACAAAAATAAAGGTTATTTTAAACATAATGTTAAAAATATCAAAAGTGACTATATAAATGTAGAAGTATGTATCGAAACTAAGTTACCCAGTTTTTCGTAGTTTAGTCGAAATTCATGTGTAGATTGGACCCAATCTACCTGGTAAATTGGAAAATTGCGGTGCCGAAGTAATATCATTGGACGAATAATTTAGTTCCGATAACAACGAGTTCGTAGACACTTCTAAAGATCTAGTTCGTCTATTCTGATGTGACTTTTGTAAAATATTTTCAAGTATTAAGTCAACTCCTCTTTTTTGTTCCAAAGGAGAACTACTATTCACTTAAAAACAAGATCCGAGGTTATGTACACTGAAGACAGACAGATATTTTATCCACTGACACGTCCAAGAGTCAATGGACCCGGTTTTATGTGACGAGTCGTTCGTTAAAACCAATCTCGACTTCAAGGATAAACTACCTCCACTACCCCACCTCAACGGACCAAAGGTTCTGTTAACGAAGAAGGAGACGATCATCCAAGGAAAGACTAATTTGTGGATTGTTAAGTACAAAGAAACGGAAGTTTATACATTCTCTCACAATATTTGGTCCTTCTGAGTTGTATACAACAAAGACTTTCATCTTAAACCGGTTACATACCTTCAATGATCTCCTAGTAATCCTTCTTAAAATATTGTTAATCCCGAGAGGTTTTGACTTAACTTAATAAGACTACAGATTATTTGAAAAAAGAAGCGTTTACAATTTCGTCTCGGACCTTTTGGTGGACAGTCTCTACAACATCTCTATTTTTCTTCATCATTTTACGATTAACTTTCTAAAGTGAGTCGAAGGATTAAGGTTGTACGATCTTAAGATACTCAAAAAAAAAAAATTCAATTTGTGGTTTTATAGTTGTTTTTAAACACTTAGAGAAAACTGTTCAGTTCGGTACTCTCATTTTCGTCATCTTTTGTCTCAAAGAAAGTTTGTCTCGAAAATAAGTACGAATCCTTTGTTCTTATTGAGTGAGTTTTAAAAATATTTTACTGTATTGATTTTATACTCGTGTATAGTTTAATCCGTCATGATATATTTTTAGGATAATCCTAAACCCTTTCTCCCTTTATTATCTTACCTCTCTGACCCAAAATCCTACCCGGTTTTCTTACCTAGGTAACCTAGTATCTTTTTAGGATGTAGACAACCTAGTATCTTTTCCGTTCTCTTTAGGTTTTTTTGTAGATGAAGTAAACCGTGATTTCGAAAACTGACACACCTAGTGTTGTTTGATACTTTTCAAAAATTTCTCTACCCTTACGATCTGGTGGAATGGACGGAGGACTCTTTGGACATACGTCCAGTTTTTCGTTGTAAATCTTGACCTGTACCTTGTTACCTGACCAAGGTTTTACCCTTTCCTCATACAGTTCTGACATATAACAGTGGGACTAATAAATTAAATGTACGTCTCATGTGGCACACTTTACGACCCGACCTACTTGTTATTCTACCTTAGTTCTGACGGTCCTCTTCATAGTTATTGCAGTCTATACGTCCACTATGGTGGGAATACCGTCTTTCATTTCTCCTTGATTTCTCGGAGAACTACTTTCACTCTCACTTTTTCGACCGAATTTAGAGTTGTAATTTTTTGATTCTAGTACCGTAGGTCAGGGTAGTGAAATACCGTTTATTTACCCCTTTGTTACTTTTGTCACTGTCTGAAATAAAAGAACCTGAGGTTTTAGTGACGTGTACCACTGACGTCGGTATTTTAATGTTCTACGAACGAGGAACCTTCTTTTAGGTACTGTTATGGATCTGTCGTATAATTTTTCGTCTCTGTAATGAAACGGTTGTTTCCAGGCAGATCAGTTCCGATACCAAAAAGGTCACCAGTACATACCTACACTCTCAACTTGGTATTTCTTCCGACTTACTGTTTCTTAACTGCGAAAACTCGACACCACAACCTCTTCTGAGAACTCTCAGAGAACCTGACGTTCCTCTAGGTTGGTCAGGTAGGATTTCCTTTAGTTAGGATTTATAAGTAACCTAAGTAACCTTCCTGACTACGACTTAGACTTTGATATCATGAAACCGACGGACTACGCTTCTCGACTGATTAATCTTTTTTGGATTACGACCATTTCTAACTACCGTCCTCCTCTTCCCCTACTGTCTCCTAATCTACCAACCTACCGTAGTGACTGAGTTACCTACACTCAAACTTGTTCGAGGTTCTCTACCATTTCCTGTCCCCTCGGACCGCACGATCAGTCACCCCAGTGTTTTTCAGCCTGCGTTGACTCGCTCACTTGTCGTTGTTGTTTTCTTCCCTATCTTAAATCTAAATCTCTCTTAATAACACCTCTATTTTCTATTCTTTCTCCGTCATCCCTCCATCCCCTTCCTATCTAACCCTCAAACTCAATAAGTTACGTTTGTTAATATATATTTTACCTATTTGTTGTTCCGGGACGATACATCGTGTCCCTTGATTATATGGCATCAAGGGTCTCAGTCTGTACTGTCTCACTGAGTTGTTGTCTATTTAGTTGGTATGAAGTTATTTTTTTTAAAAAAAAAGTTTTCTTTTTCCTTCTTTCTCCTTCGTACTCGATGATGTGTCTTTGATCCTATACGTACGAAATTCTCCTAAAACCATGTTATATGGGTTCTGTCATTCTCCGATAGACCCCTTCATGGTAAAATTAAAGATTAAAAAATCAGTATATTACACCATGTATCGTTTTTCTACAAATTTTTTATTTTGGATAGGGACTCAAACAAAAGGGACGAGAGAAAAAAGAAAATAACTCGTTATTGACTATTTATATTAACTTATGTGAATTTCACATGTTACACTACTAAACTACATATATATGTGACATCTTACTAATGGTTCTAGTTCCACTGATTCTGTAGGTAGAGGGACGATAAGACTACGGTCCAAGATTCACAACGGAATCCGACATTTTACACCACGTTTATTCACCTAAAGTATCGACATTGTCGTAGTATGGGTTAAACTACAACCTTTGGTAGTGGACTTAAGACACACTAAACTTTTCGTCAAAGAATAGTTTGTTTATGGTGATCGGGAAAGGACTTAAACCCACACACCCCAACAGGTGGAAAGACCTACGTTATTTACCGTGTATCTTTTCGAAAGAACACAAACGTAGTGTAGGGATAAATACTACCATTGTTTGTTGACAATAGAAACTTTCATCCTATCTTTGCCTACCTCGGCTCATCCGTGGTAATAGGTCCGAGTAAGTGTCAGTAACGTCAGGTTTCTCCTCTTTCCTGTCTTTGTTTAACCTGCTGAGAATGTCCGTTACGTATTACTTACACTTTATAAATCGTTGTTTCTAGGTGTGTCCCTTACCCCGTGAACCGAAGTGTTGGAGGGGTCCTAAATGACTTCAATCCTTCTTCAAATACTACTTTTGTTAGTCTCATTTAACGTCTTTGTAGAAGGCACCACGAAATTAATTTCTCGGAAAGTAGTAAAGGTCAAATTTGTAGAAAGAGTCAGAATTTTCATTGATGACTTAAAAGATCACGAAAACGTAGACATCAGTTCTTTTAAATCAAAAGTAAAGATTCTTCATGTTCCCTACTTAAAGTATATACAAGGGACCGTTAAGTTTACTTATAAAGAAGAGAAATAATGTAGGAAAGGATCTCATTATGTACAAGAAAGTCCACACAAGTTTGGTTGATCTTACAGTTTGTGAAACTTCATTTCCAATATTCCTTACATCTACAGTCTCAACGTGACTATTTGTGACTCACCTTACTTATATTTGTCACCTACGTAATCCTCCGTGAATCCTGCAATCCATGAGTTCCGTTGAATCCCCTTTAATGGAACTATAGAAAGTTTTCGTCTCATACACACTGACGTTTGACAGACTATAGAGAAGTGAACGAGACGTAGGAGACCCACGCAAACACACATGGTTGGGGTAACGAGTGTTGGGAAGGAAGGGATGAAATGGAACAGTTTTAATTGAGTCAAAGTTCAGGTCGGGGGAATACAGATACTGGAGATTAGAGTCACGAATAATTTCTCGTCCGATCAACTGTATTCATGTCCAAACACAGTATTAACACTAGGTTACAGTGTATTTTCAGTGTAAATTGTTCAGAAACAATAATTTTTCTTATTACTACGATCATGATGTTTTTACTAATATAAAGAACTCAGTATCTATGTAAACACCCGAAGGAAGTATCGAGTTAGCCATTTCTTAGACGGACGTCACGTCCTCTGGGTCCAAGTTAGGGACCCAACCCTTCTAAGGGACCTCTTCCTTTACCGTTGGGTGAGATCATAAGAACGGATCTCTTAGGGTACCTGTCCCCTAGGACCTCCCGATATTAGGTGTCCCAGTGTTCTCAACCTGTGTTGAATTGTTTATCTCTCTCTTTCTTTTCTCTCTACTATGTAAGTATCTAAGTAGTGTATTCGACACTTTCAATTCTATTTGATAAATAAACGAATACGTACCTTAAAGATAGTGGATAAATACATGTCCATCTGGACCTAAATATACGTCTCATACAGTACTCTTTGCGACCCGACCTTCTTCGTGTTCGACCTTAGTTCTAACGGTCCTCTTTATAGTTATCGGAGTCTATACGTCTACTGTGGTGGGAATACCGTCTTTCACTTCTCCTTGGTTTTTCGGAGAACTACTTTCACTTTCTCCTCTCACTTTTTCAACCGAATTTCGAGTTGTAAGTCTTTTGCTTCTAGTACCGTTGACCAGAGTAGCGAAGTACCCTTTATCTACCCCTTTGTCACCTTTGTCACAGTCTGAAATAAAACCCCCCGAGGTTTTAGTGACGTCTACCACTGACGTCGGTACTTTAATTTTCTACGAATGAGGAACCTTCCTTTCAATACTGGTTGGATCTATCGTATAAGTTTTCGTCTCTGTAATGAAACCGTTGTTTCCAGGCAGATCAGCTCCGATACCAAAAGGGTCATCAATACATACCTATACTCTCAACCTGACACTTCTTTCGACTCACGACTTCTTAACTATGAAAACTCGACACCACAACCTCTTCTGAGAACTCTCAGGGAACCTGACGTTCCTCAAGGTTGGTNTGTAATGAAACCGTTGTTTCCAGGTAGATCAGTTCCGATACCAAAAGGGTCATCAATACATACCTATACTCTCAACCTGACACTTCTTTCGACTCACGACTTCTTAACTATGAAAACTCGACACCACAACCTCTTCTGAGAACTCTCAGGGAACCTGACGTTCCTCAAGGTTGGTCAGGTAAGACTTCCTCTAGTCGGGACCCTAAAGAAACCTTCCTTACTACGAATTCGACTTTGAGGTCATGAAACCGGTGGAGTACCCTTCTCAACTGAGTAACCTTTTCTGAGACTACGACCCTCCCTAACCCCCGTCCTCCTTCTCCCCTACTGCCTCCTACTCTACCGACCTACCGTAGTGGCTGAGCTGTGTGTACCCAAACTCACTTGAGGCCCTCTACCACTGCCTGTCCCTCCGGACCGCACGACGTTAAGTACCCCAACGTTTCTCAGTCTGTGCTGACTCGTTTACTTGACTTGACTTAACTTGACTCTGGACCTAAAGTAGGGACCTAACCCTTCTAGGGGACCTCTTTCTTTACCGTTGGGTGAAGTCCTAAGAACGAACCTTTTGGGGTACCTGTCTCTTTGGACCCCAGAGTTTTCACCCTGTGTTGACACGTTGATTTTGAAAGTAAATATGACACCCCTAAAGAAAGTGATACTAAACGAGTAAAAGGAAAGACCTTGAGTAACAAAGACCGAAGGACTCAGTATCAGAAGTTCTCTACTTTTCACCACTCCGTTCAACTCGAGGACCGAACAACTCAGAATCTTGGTAACGGGAGAACAGGAACACCTCCAGGTACTGTGAGAAAATACTTGTAATTCGTACATGATAATCCTATCTGGACTCCGTAGGATAAACGACCGATGAAGTGGTAAGTACTTCCAGTGGAAGAGTGAAACCTCGTTAGGCATGTGTATGAAGTGGAAAGGGGTTTACGGATGAAAAGACCGTAGAAGGTCGATGTTGTCCGATGAACCCATTTTTGGGTTTATTTTTTTTATGTCAGGTGTCCTCGAATATCATACATGCACGTACACACGCACGAGTCAACGAAGTCAGTATAGGTTGAGAAACGTCGGGACACCTGATGTCGGAAGGTAGAGGAGACAGGAACCCTAAAAGGTCCGTTCTTGTGACCTCGTCCAACGGTACGGAAGGAGGTCCCCTAGAAGGGTTGGGTCCCTAGTTGGATCCAGAGGGTGTAACGTCCACCTGAGAAATGACAGACTCGGTGGTCCCTTCGGGAAAATTCACATGTCAAGTTACTAAATGTCCAGACATCCAAAAGTCTCTACATGAAAGTGGTGATAAGAGGTCAAGATCTTTTAAAGTTAGTGGACTTTTTTTAGAGTATACGGATAACGTCGATTAGGACTAAGATAGGGGGTCGGAATCCGTGGATGATTCAAGACAGAAACATCTAAACGGAAAGACCTATAAAGTGTATTTACACTAGTACGTTATACACCGGAAAACGTAGACTGAAAAAAAGTGACTCTAATTCTATGATGGGAAAGAATTCTGCTGTCTATAGTGCTTTCCTTCAATGTGCATAATGTTAAAATAAATAATTTAAAAAGAAAAAAAAAACAAACCTTGGCTGACAAGAGGAGAAGAGCAATAGATTGACCATGGCAAAGGCAGGCAGTGGGGTTCACTGACATTAAAGTAGACCTTCTGGGAAGGCTCTTGTTCTAGAAAATAGTTGCACTAATAGAATACCATTGAGAACTAAAGATAACCCAGACAGATGGTATGGGGAGGGAGGTGGGAGGGGGGTTCAGGATTGGGAACTCATGTACACCCATAGCAGATTCATGTTGATGTATGGCAAAACCAATACAGTATTGTAAAGTAAAACAAAGTAAAAAAGAAAGAAAGAAAGAAGAAAGAAAATGTGTTAAGCATAAAAATAATAATAATAAATAAAGATAAGAGCAAATCTGTGGAAGTAGCCTCAGTCAGGTATGCGAGAGGGGAATAGAGAACATAAGAACCAGATATAACTAGATATAACCAGAGAGTCACATGAAACAAACATTGTGAGAAGTAATAATAAGCCATCAGATCTGCATCTTGAAGCAGGACTTAATATCTCACTCTCTTGGGCAGGAGAATGAGGCTGTTAAAATGAAGCTGTAACTCAATTAGAACTGGTCTAGAAACAGGAAAACCTAAAAATATAACAGGGATGTATTTCAGTTGAATAACCTCAGTTATGCTGCTGCTAGGAACCAGCCCCAGGATCTTAACAGTTTAATAGCAGTGATTTATTTGTAATTCATATCACACATCCATTTCATTTTGGAAGGGGGCTGGCAACCTTGCTTTCAGGAAACCAGGCTAATGGAGCAGGTCACTGTTTCAAACAGGAGACTTCCAAAAGGTCTTGAATTAGCAATTAAAGGTTCAGTGCAGAATGTACACATGATTCTTCTGCTTATAACTTATTGGCCAAAACTAGTTACGTAGCCGGGGAAGGCAATGGCACCCCACTCCAATACTCTTGCCTGGAAAATCCCATGGACGGAGGAGCCTGATGGGCTGCAGTCCATGGAGTCGCTAAGAGTCAGACACGACTGAGCAACTTCACTTTGACTTTTTACTTTCATGCACTGGAGAAGGAAATGGCAACCCACTCCAGTGTTCTTGCCTGGAGAATCCCAGAGACGGGGGAGCCTGGTGGGCTGCCGTCAATGGGGTCGCACAGAGTTGGACATGACTGAAGCGACTTAGCAGCAGCAGTAGCAGCAGTTACATAGCCTCATTCAACCACAAGGAAACCAGAACTTGTACATAAACTATAGAACTGGAAATCTCTGAGGAACAGTATCATTGATTACTTGTGTCTTATTTGGTAGTTATCTGTAGATTAAAAAAGTAATGAACATAAAACATTCTTTGTTTTTCAAGAAAACTTTCCAATACGAGGCTTCAAATACAAGTATTAATACAATTTATCTCTTCAGGGTACCTATGTATGACCTCATTACACAATGGTGTCCAAAGTCTACATTCAAGATTTTTCTCACCCTGACTCCCACTCTTGTTATTGGGCTCTGGACTGTCTGCAAATATTCAAATAGGGTAGCCAGTTACTAGCAACTACTTCATTGCCCAATCTCATTGACTCAGAGTTGGATACTAAAATACAGCTACTCTCCTTTTTCTTCCTCTCCTCTCTTTCCCTTACTACCCACTTCCCCCACCAACCACTACCACAAAAACCTCATCATTTGGGCTTCATCTCAACAATATTTTCTTTTTCCCGAAAAATAAAAATTTACCTGCGTTTAATCATAAGTAATCTACTTTGGCTCCAGCCAGGCTGGGCACTATCAAATTTAACGTTGTTTATAGTTCTGGGGTTATATACTACATAAATACACAGGAAGACTGTAATCCAAAGAATAATCTTACTTGGAAATTCTCCAGGGTATTACACAAAGAGAAATATCTTAAAACCATTGTATTTTAAAGAAGAATTTGAGAGAACATATTAATACCAAAAGAATACAAACAAAAGCATGTATTTTTTTTTAATCACCATAATGGTTAACATTATTTATCTTAAGTGCAAATCTGACTTGCTATATAAAGCTTTCCAATTGGATATACAATTTCCTTTCACCACATAACTAAAAGAAATCAGAAAATAAGACAAAAATTTGATAGATCCAGGGGTTGTTCACAGCCAGAATATCAAGCAAAATAGAAAATCATTCACTTAGGTCCTGTACCCTTAAATTTTTATGAGACTAGAAATATGCAAATGAGTGGCTGCACTTCACAGATAAAAAAACCAGGGGGAAAATCTGCAGCACTAAGCAATGTTCAGAAACAGACAAGACAAAAGAGACTTTTGTGCATGTTATAAATTAAAAACTTTTTGCCTAGTAAGTATATGGTTTGTTAAAGGTGAATTTTTGTCATCTTCAATTTCATAGGGCAGCAAGGGTAAACTTATTCAATGTAAGTTTTGTTTTCTCCCACACTTATTTGTTTCATATACAGAAAATGAGGAAGCTGATCTTGGTCTGACATCATAACTTATACAATGTAAAATAAGCTGGCTTGGGAGTTTTCAACATCAAAGAAAGAGTGGCATGAATTAAAATCTATCTAATTTACATTACGGTTCAACTACGTGTTTTGCATTCTCTTATATTTTGAATGAGGTTAAGTTAGAAAAAGGTGTGCTTCTTCATCCACAGAATAATAATCAATAGCATGTTTTCTATCAGTACACAATTATATCATCAACTCATAATGATTATGTAAAGTGTTAATTATTTTCATGATTACTTCAGAATGAGCATTCTAGGAAACTGCAATCACCCCCTTAAAAAGCATAAAAGTCTAACTTTACAATCAACAAAATCCTCATTTTTTTCCTCTAAACTGTGGGAAATACACCTGTTTGTCTTCGCCCTCTGAGTATCTGCTTTAACATGGTCATTCCTCATTCTTCACATTGACAAGACCGTAAAGAAAGCCTGCTGGAGGCCTGAATAAGAGGTGTGTACCTGGAAACTAATTAAGTTTGATTTATTTCCATTGGCAGCATTTTGCATTTCTCTTTTCATATTTTATTTAAAACTTGATTGCTTAAATAGCAATAAACAAGCCACTAAACAGAGCCCAACTGATAATTATATTGAATTTCATCTATTTGTAAGCAATTGGAAGCATGATCTCTAGAACACTGAACCTGACTATCCTTTAAACGTCACATAAATTTACTTCAGGCCCAGATTTAGGAGCTGATTTTCAGATAGAGAAACAAAGTTAGAGTTTTCTTCTCTTCCGTCAAATTATAGTTTTAGTCCCACCTCCTCCATTAAATCTTCCATGATTACTTCATTCAGATGAGACATTTTTTTCTCTATCTTAAACCCCTACAGTGAATTTATGGTTTTCTTATTGCATCATAACACATGACCTGATATAGCTGCTACTTGAGTAACACTTGGACATTGTTCAATGGCATGAGAGTAAGTCCCCAAGCAATACCTGTTAACATTTATGTAGTAACTACTTTTGGTTCTCTTATATAGAAAAGGCATGATACCAGTTTTGTCTATATTCCAGGATTACTGTATCCTCCCAGACTTGACGATGTATTTAACAGATCTTCCTAAACCCTGGATGTTAGTGCAAAACTCATATTTGTATCTTTAGAAGTAAAACTATCATCCTATTACCACTGTATCCTACAAGGAAACTAATGCTCAGAAATTTCAATGAAGAAATGAAAGAACATATGATTGGATTAGTTGATTAAATCATTAATGAAGGAAATAGAAGTTCCTAAAGAGGTATCCAGAGAGGAAACCAGTAACTAAAACAGTATAAGAAATATGGAAGTCAAAACACTAAGGAAGAGGGTTCTGATCCCCTTCAGAGTTCTGAAGTATACTTCAGTATACTCAACTGTCCACTTTCCCAATTCCTCTCCCTTCTATCCGGCCTAATGCTCTTTCTCCAAAGCTGTAGAAATATCTACCTGGCATCACAATTGTCTCTTACACTAACATTTTAGGAGTCTTTATAGTGGATCATTTCATTGAACTATCTCAATATATATAATAAACCTATGATGTACATATAGTTATTAGCTCAGTTTTATAGGTGAGGAAACTGTCTTAAACTAATAACTTGCTGAAAGTTTTAGGGTAGCAGAACTAAGATTTCAAATCCCAACAATCTGATTTCAGCACCTGCACATTTTAAGCAGTATGCTTTGCTATCTCCCTACAAACCACTAAACCAAATATTTAGTTTATTGTCCTACTTTATAAACCTTTCCACACTATATTGTGATATTTTACCTGCTGTTGAAGACATCATTACCTGATGGAGATTTATAAGCTCCTAGTGAGATTCCAGCTCTAGATTGCTGTTTTATTGTATTTGCCTCATCACAAGAAGGCCCAAGGTCTTCTTTGGTGGCTTAGACAATAAAGAATCTGCCTGCAATGCAAGAGACCTGGATTCCATCCTTGGTTCAAGAAGATCCCCTGGAGGAGGGCACTGCAACTCACTCCAGTATTCTTGCCTGGAGAATCCCAAGTATAGAGGCTCATGGAGGGCTACAGTCCACAGGGTTGCAAAGAGTCAGACACGACTGAAATGGCTGAGCAGAGCACAACACAGGAAGCCTCAAAGGAGCTCTAAAGAAGGCTGATGGGAGAGACTGTGTCTACACCTTATACAAGACTGCAGGGTGTGAGACTATACCTCTAGGCTTCCTTAGTCCCTCTTATCAGCCCTTGTTGCATGGAAATTGACCTGGTAGAAGCACACACATGAGATATTCTAAACTTTGCTGCTGTCCTCATAACTAGCTAGGCCAACAGCTGTGTGTTGTGATGAGTGTGCTCTCAGCATAGAACATTCTATCTGGTCAACCACAGAGCTCCACCCTCCAGCCATGACCTGCTGAGTGCTTGGTGCTCACTCAAGTTCTTGAGAATATCACCTATGGCAATAGTAAGACCTGGCTTTAATGCCTTAATTTGCTTCTTATTTGCTGGATAACTTTTTGCCTGTTAGCCAGCAAATTCAGGTCCTTGGAACCTCTATTTCTTCATCTATAGAATGAGGATGATAATAGATATTATTTCTGAGGGTTGTTGAATGGATGCAATTTGATTATATAAAGCATTGGCACAGAAATCAAGTTCAGTGAGAAATTTATCTTCTCACAGTTCTAGAGGCTGGAAATCTAAGACCAAATGTTAGCATGTTTGTTTTCCCTGAGGTCTCTCTCCTTGGCTTGCAGACTGCCACCTTCTTTATGTTCTCGTGGTCTTTCCTTTGTGCATACATGTCAACTGTGTCCCCTTTGCCTGCCCAAAGGCCCTCTTCTTATTAAGATGCCAGTAAAATTGGAGTCGCTCAGTCGTATCCAACATTTTGAGGCTCCACAGACTATAGCCTACCAGTCTCCTGAATCTCCAGGCAAGCATACTGGAGTGGGTAGCCATTCCTGTCTCCAGGGGAATTTTCCTAACCCAGGAATCAAACCTGAGTCCCCTGCATTGCAGGCAGATTCTTTACCATCTGAACCACCAGGAAAGCCTGGGTGGCAGAGTGGTGAAGAATCCACCTGCCACTGCAGGAGGCCAGGAATCACAGGTTCAACCCCTGGGTCAAGAAGATCCTCTGGAGGAGGAAATGGCAAGCCACTCTAGTATTCTTGCCTGGAAAATCTCATGGACATAGGAACCTAGCAGGCTACACAGTTCATGGGGTCACAAAGAGTTGGACATGACAGAGGACACACAAAATTGGATTAAAGCCCATGTTTATAGTCTTATGTAACCTTAATTGCCTCTTTAAGGGCTACATTAACTTTGAAGTTAGGGCTTTCACATGTAAATTTGGTTTGGTGGTAGGGAGCAATTCAATCTGTAACAGTGCTGTTTTCAGAGTTGTTGCTGAGCAACACTTGTCCAAGGAGTTTTTGGTCAACAAAGTGGGAATAAGAGTAGTGCTCAGGTTTCAGTGTGGCTGAGATGCACTAAAGTATCCATTATCATTACATGTATCCAAGTTACCATACCCAGAAATTCTAACTCAGTAGCTTTAGAATGAAGCTGATGGCTATGTAATTTTTATTATTTCAGTTGGGATATTATTGCTTTACAATGTTGTGTTAATTTCCACTGTACAACACTGAGATTTTTAGGAAGCATCCCTAAGGCAGAGAGTCTTCAAAAAAGCTAAAAAATATACTAAAGCAGAGAATGGGTAAAATCTGAGAAAAAGATTATGCTCATCTCTGAAATCCTAGCTTACTATTTTTCAGTCACTTAGGTAACCCAAGGGAAGGTATGATCTTGTTAAATGATCTGTCGTCCTTGGACCAAATATCAAGTTTTTTTCTTTGATTGTTAATTTACATGCTCCAAATATAAACAGAAATATTTTTACCTTTTCCTAAAATTTTAGTTCCTCTTTTCATATTTGTCCTCTTTGGAAAGAAAACTGCTTTCTTGAGTTTCTTAAGTGATTCTATCCAACTGTTCTCAAACACAATGGAAATCTTATAGGATGTCATTATTTCCCCTCAAGTCCTCTGTTGATTCATGTTTCCAATCTCTTTCTTTCTTATTATCTTTAATCATATTTTATCCAGCAGAAGTTCATTTTCATAACTTTCTGAAAAATGAAATCATAAGAAATATAAATCAATTTTTTTCTCCAAATAAACAGCTTTTAGTTAAATGGCATTTTGAGGAATTTCCAGATGGTTGAATCCAATTCTGAATATATTTCATTGCTTTATGAATTTATAAATTTAACCAGGAAAACCTCACATACTTTTTACAGGTGTCCTAATGAAAATCATGACCTTACCTTTGAACTATAGGAGAAAGATTTGGATAAGGATAAGGTCAAAATTTGGGGAAGCCTTGTTCTAGGTCAAAAGCCCACTGAGGAAAACTTGCTTTTAAGGCTGGGTCCAGTAGGATGGCAGTATTGGTCACAAGTTTACCTGAAGCACTACCCTACTCCAGCTAGGTGAGTCAAAGGAGGCCGCTCATGACACTAGAACACCAGATAGCAGCATCATTGTTAAAAAGTACAATGGATTTTATGATATTTATGTCCTCTATTATCATCAGTCATAGAAGACTTAGAAATCAAAACTAGAGCGGAGGTCAGCAAACTACAGCCTATGGGCCAAATTAGGATTGCTTGCTTTTAAAATTAAGTATAATTCAAAAACAGAATACTCTTGTGTTTATGTATTGCTTATGTCTTCCTCATTTGTGTCCAACTCCTTATGACCCCATGGACTGTAGCCTGCCACGTTCTTCTGTTCACGGAATATCTTCCTTTCATGTTACACTAGCAAAAATGAATAAAAATGTAGCAACCGTTTAACCACAGAGCTTATAATATTTACTACTAATATCTGGACCTTTATGGAAAAAGTTTGGCAGCCCCTTATCTGGGCTGAGTTCCTCCAACAGTATGAAATATACACATGAGTAATAGTGGGATGAAAGATGCTCACTGAAAAAGAGAAAGCAGTTCCACCAAGCTCTGAATTCCCAATAACAAGCTGGAGGTAACGCTTGGAAGCATGGATACACCTCAGGGCTCTCCTTTGCTCATAGAATTTAGTCATACCCATTCTTCCTCCCAGCTCCAAACCATGAGATGGATTGTTTTAGATCAAATATAGGTTTAAATGACCATAAAGCCTGGCTCCCTGCAGGATCACTTCCCATATCACACTTTTCCTTTTAATTTTCTGACTTTTTTCAAGTGCTGCCGGGCTGCCCAGACTCCCAGGCGCCACTTTCTCTGCTCAGGGTTATTCGGCTCCCCTTGGCTCAAGTTCTAACAAAGGGGAACCACTGACTCATGTCATTTAGTTCAATTGCTGACAGAAATCTTATAATCCAAATGCCACTTTCTATTGTGGCCTCTAGATGTGGGTACACAACTTTGAACCATTGATCATTACAGGGCTGAGCAGTCAGACCCCCATTGGTTTACTCACCAGTGGGGAGTACCAGTGGAGATATAGCCTTTATGTTCACGATAGTGCATTCAGAGCCAGGCTCTGAACACATTTTCTATTTCTGTTTTTGTTTTTTTCACTTCTAACAATAACTAGATATCTTCTGTTCTCATTCACTACTACCTGAAGTGGAACCTTAAGCATAGGAGCGCTCCTAGCAGCATACATGGTCGCCCTGGATTTCACATCAGGTCTGAAAAGGTGAAAGTATAGCTGTCTGAGGGTCTTAGAAATGAGTCCTTGAAGAAGGTCTGAAGAGATAGAGAATTAGCTCTACATATTTACCATCAAAGGAAATAGGCTTCCCTGGTGCCTCAAACAGTAGAGAATCTGTGTGTAATGCAAGAGACCTGGAGGGTTCAATCCCTGGGGTTGGGAAGATCCCCTGGAGAAGTGAATGACTGCCCATTCTAGTATTCTTACCTGAAGAATTCCTTGGATGGAGGAGCTGGGTGGGCTATAGTTCATGGGGTCGCAAAGAGTTGGACATGACTGAGCAACTAAGCACAGCACAGTTCAGTTCAGTTCAGTCACTCAGTCATGTCCGACTCTTTGAAACCCCATGGACTGCAGCACGCCAGGCTTCCCTGTCCATCACCAACTCTCAGAGCTTACTCAAACTCATGTTCATTGAGTAGCTGATGCCATACAACCATCTCATCCTCTGTCATCCCCTTCTCTTCCCACCTTCAATCTTTCCCAGCATCAGGGTCTTTTCAAATGAGTCACTTCTTCACATCAGGTGGCCAAAGTATTGGAGTTTCAGCTTCAGCATCAGTCCTTCCAATGAATATTCAGGACTCCTTTCATTTAGGATAGACTACTTGGATTTCCTTGCAGTCCAAGGGACTCTCAAGAGTCTTCTCCAAAACCACAGTTCAAAAGCATCAATTCTTTGGCACTCAGCTTTCTTTATAGTCCAACTCTCACATCTATACAGGACTACTGGAAAAACTATAGATTTGACTAGATGGACCTTTGTTGGCAAAGTAATGTCTCTGCTTTGTAATATGCTGTCTAGGTTGCTATAACTTTTCTTCCAAGGAGCAAGTGTCTTTTAATTTCATGGCTGCAGTCACCATCTGCAGTGATTCTGGAGCCCCCCAAAATAAACTCTGTCACTGTTTCCACTGTTTCCCCATCTATTTGCCATGCAGTGGTGGGACCAGATGTCATAATCTTAGTTTTCTGAATGTTGAACTTTAAGCCAACTTTTTCACTCTCTTCTTTCACTTTCATCAAGAGGCTCTTTAGTTCTTCTTCACTTTCTGCCATAAGGGTGGTGTCATCTGCATATCTGACGTTATTGATATTTCTCCCGGCAATCTTGATTCCAGCTTGTGCTTCATCCAGCACAACTTTTCTCATGATGTACTCTGCATATAAGTAAAATAAGCAGGGTGACTATACAGCCTTGATGTACTCCTTTCCCAATTTGGAACCAGTCTATTGTCCATGTTCAGTTCTAAATTTTGCTTCTTGACCTGCATACAGATTTCTCAGGAGGCAGGTCAGGTGGTCTGGTATTCCCACCTTTTCCAGAATTTTCCAGAGTTTGTTGTGACCCACACAGTCAAAGGCTTTGGCATAGTCAATAAAGCAGAAACAGATGTTTTTCTGCAACTCTTTTGCTTAAGTACTTGGATGCAACCTGAAAAATAACAGAATGATCTTTGTTCATTTCCAAGGCAAACCATTCAATATCACAGTAATCCAAGTCTATGCCCTGACCAATAATGCTGAAAAAGCTGCAGTTGAATGGTTCTATGAATACTCAGAAGACTTTCTAGAACTAACACCCCAAAAAGAAGTCCTTTCATTATAGGGGACTAGAATGCAAAAGTAGGAAGTCAAGGAACACCTGGAGTAACAGGCAAATTTGGCCTTGAAGTACAAAATGAAGCAGGGAAAAGGTTGAGTTTTGCCAAGAGACTGCACTGGTCATAGCCAACACCCTCTTCCAACAACACAAGAGAAGACTCTACACATGGACATCACCAGATGGTCAATACTGAAATCAGATTGACTATATTCTTTGCAGCCAAAGATGGAGAAGCTCTATACAGTCAGCAAAAACAAGACTGGGAGAAGACTGTGGCTCAGATCATGAACTCCTTATTGCCAAATTCAGACCTAAGTTGAAGAAAGTAGGGAAAACCACTAGACCATTCAGCGATGACCTAAACCAATCCCTTACAATTATACAGTGGGAGTGACAAATAGATTCAAGGGATTAGAGGTGATAGACAGAGTGCCTGAAGAACTATGAGTGGAGGTTCATAACCTTGTATAGGAGGCAGTGATCAAGTCCATCCCCAAGGGGAAATAAAAAAAGAAATGCAAAAAGCACAGCACAGCAAGTCAGGTGGAATCCTCATACTAGACTGCTTACTACCTCCTGACCTTGGGTAAACCCTTAATCTCCCTGATTCTCAGTTTTCCCTTCCATAAAACGTATAACACCTACCTGACATGCTTCCGTGTGATAACATAAACAACAGTCTTAACATAAAGCCCAACATATAGTAAGCAATCACATAATCGTAGTCATTGTTTTAACTCAAAATTATTCTTATGCCTCATCTTTACAATATGTCTTCACACTGTTTTCTAAAGTGTATTATTATATATGCATGAATTCTTAACAAAACAAGGAGTTTGTTGTGAATTGTATTGTTTTGTTGTTTAATATCATTCTAAAACATCTGAGATCTTTTGCGGCCCTAGTGGATTTTTCTGCCTCAGTACATAATTTAATCTTTCTTTTATCATTGAGTTTCTCACAGTCTCTAGGGATGTTCATTTGAACTTCATTTCTCATTCTTGCACGCTGGAGGAAATGATCGCGGATCTCGAAGATTAAGTTTGAATAGCTTCCAATGTAATACATAATTATTGAATTTTACTTTTCTAGTTAAAACCTCAAGATTGATTTGTTCTCATTGGAACTAATTCAGCAGGTATTTAAAAAGTGCTTCATATGTCATAAGGCCATCCTAGTGTCATGGTCAGTAAGAATAATAATAAATATTACCTCCAGTTTCTGCCTGTCAGAACTCTGACTGTAGGTTGATACTTTTCCCCTCAGTTAATGAGCGTGAACATTCACAACAGACCACTGAATAGGGAGGGAAAATGTCATTTCATCCCTAATAAGCATGTTACTCTGGAGGAGGGTGTAAGAATTGCATAGATTGCCTCTGAAAGTCAAGGGATAGAATTTGTTACAGCCGTGCTTCTCAGTCTTCAGTCTGCATCAGAATTTCCTGGGGGGGAGTTGTTAAAAAATCATACTTCAGGGCCTCAGTCACAGATTTCTGGTGCACTAGGCTATGGTAAGACTTTCACCTCCAACCAGTATGCTGAAACTACTGACCCAGTGACCATATTTTGAGAATATCAACATTCTTTAAAGAGTTGAAATGTTCTCAGCTCAGCTGAGTGTATCTTCTACAAGAACTGTCACTTTTACAACCAAGTGGAGTTTTGTTTTTAATAATAGCCTTTTCTTATCCTCCTAAGTCTGAGCTTTCCCTGAAACTCATTTTTTACATCTTTTTATGTTCCTTCTCTCTTGCAGTGCATGCATACATGCGCAGTCGAGTCTTAGTCTTTGTGACCCCGTGCACTCCTCCTGGGATTTTCTAGGCAAGAATACTGGAGTGTGTTTCCATTTCTTACTCCAGGGATCTTCCAGACCCAGGGATTAACCCCTCTCCTCTCACATCTCCTGTATTGGCAAGCGGATTCTTTATCAGTAGCACCACCTAGGAACACCTCTCTCTAGGAGAGCAGTCTTCAATCTTCCTTGTTCATCTTGATGCAATTGGCTCTCAAATGTTGACTTCTCTAGTCTCCCTAGAGTTCTAGGTTTAGAACTCCACATGTTCTTATTAAATAAGAATTTGTGGAACAAATGGATAAATGGATGGATAAGTGGGTGCACAATGCCTCGAGCACTAACCAGAGAACTTCAGTGTGAAATTCTCTTCACTCTAAATCCCTGTCATTAATCCAAATTAACTATGGTGCTAAGTTGCTTCAGTCGTGTCTGACTCTGTGCGACCCCAGAGACGGCAGCCCACCAGGCTCTCCCGTCCCTGGGATTCTCCAGGCAGGAACACTGGAGTGGGTTGCCATTTCCTCTTCCAATGCATGAAAGTGAAAAGTGAAAGAGAAGTCGCTCAGTCGTGTCTGACCCCTAGCGACCCCATAGACTGCAGCCTACCAGGCTCCTCCATCCATGGGATTCTCCAAGCAGGAGTACTGGAGTGAGTTACCAAAGAACACGGTGAGGCAGTACCAAAGGTATAAGTCAAACCATACGCCGGCAAATTTCTATCATTTTACAGCTACTTTCCTCTGACAGGAACTAATGATTCACCCTGGCTGGGCCAAAATGTCACACATGCTCTATACCATTACCCAGATCCTTTAAATGAGCCTCAAACGTTGCAAGAGATCAGCTCTGTCTTAGAAAAACATTAAAAATATGTTGCCCTTCTTTGTACATTGGGTAGAAATCTTAAGACACAGAGCAAATTTTGAAGTTGGATATAACAAGGTTTCCTCACTTATTAGAGGAGCCACTGATTGCGGGGTGGGGAGGAGTAAACAATTAGCTATGAAATGAGACAGAATAAAAGTGCTGAGGTCAGCAGTAAGAGAACTCCTTTGAGAGGCCAGAAAAAAAGGATCAGCGAATCCTGACGCAGGAGGCAGGGAGGCCTTCTGGGAAGGCGTCACAGAATAGGGCAACGTCCCTTGTGGTGTTATGCCCAAGCCGCGAAATCTCCCAATGACCACCAGGGAGCCAATATCCGATGCAAAAGCAAGAGAGTTTTTATTACCAAGCTCGAGCTGGGGCTCCCACCAATATCAATGAAGCGGCTATAGGGAGGAGCCCTGGGTCTTGGATTATATTGCTTATATAGGGAGTATACATGAAAAAAAGGATTTCTAGGTAGGGGAACGTCTGATTGGCCACTTTCTTTTGAAGGGTCCTGTGTTGGTTCTTGATTGGTCCCTATTGTCTAGGTAGACCACAAGTTCCTGAGCGTTAAGTCAGGAGATTTTGGTCTGGGGTCCGACTGGCTTGCGGGTGGTGGGGTGAGGTCGAGGGATTTCAAAGGCTCTTGGATTTCCAAAGGCTCTTTTCTCAGAACCTTACAAAATGGAGTTTTTCTGTTAACAAAATGGTGTAGCTTAGATTCTTCATCCCCCCTTCTCTAGGATCCAGGACAGACCCAATCATGGGTCTGAGGTCAGCTCTATACTGTCTCCCGCTAAGGGGACTGTTGGTGATGGTGGTGAAGTCGCTCAGTCGTGTCCGACTCTTTCCGACCCCATGGACTATAGCCTACCAGGCTCCTCCGTCCATGGGATTCTCCATTGGCAAGGCTGTATATTGGAATCTGCGCACCATGAGCTGCACTGCGTTGATGCGGCTTTTAATGAAGGCCGCCAATTTGTTTAGTAAACATGGCCCGAAGGCGATTAGTAGTAACAAGACAATCAGGGGCCCCACCAAGGAGGATATGAGAGCTGTGAACCAGGGGGATGAGTTGAACCAGGATTCAAACCAATTTTGAGACATTTCTCTTTCTCTTTTTCTCTGACTCAGATATACTTTATAATTCTCTATGAAATTTAATGGCAATAAGGAGGAAATGGTTGGAGAAGAGTGAAGCCAAGCTTTAGTTGCTGTAATTGTATAGATTTGGGAAACAAGCAGACCTGTGGCATTAAAAACTACCACAATGCAGTATAGCCAAGCTGTGAGAAATTCTGATTGATCTCTGTACCTTTTCCCAACAATTACCTATTGTTGTTAATGAATCCCAATAGCAGCTGAAATTTATATGAGCCATTTACCTTAAAACATAATTCCTGTGGCTTTTTGGAGGAATTATAGAGATTAGAACTATTGCTAAGAAATTTTTTAGTGTGGGTCTGATAATTCATATCACATGCCCATTAAATTTGTCTCCTTTGTTGCCTCAGTTATAGTAACTTATTCTCAATCATAACATAGTTCTTAGGGATTCTAAGGCTCTGACATTCGAAAGAACCTTACCAGGACTACTACGCTGATGATGCCACACAATTATGAACCATATAAGTAGGAATAAATATGTGTGTTAGACTGTACTAAATTTCATACTACACACATGCCTAAGAGAAGGGAAGAAAAATAACCAAAGCACTCAGAGTATTGGGCTTCCCGGGGGACTCAGTGGTAAAGAATCCACCTGCCATTACAGGAGATGTAGGTTCATTCCCTGAGTTGGAAAGATACCCTGGAGAATAAAATTGTAACCTACTCCAGTATTCATACCTGGGAAATCCCATGGACAGAGGAGCCTGGCAGGTTACAGTTCATGGGGTCTCAAAAGGGTCAGACATGACTTAGCAACTACACAACAAATCTCAGAGTATTGCTTTATTAGGTAAAGTTTTAGAAGCCCAGTGGTTTTAGAACATTCTAGCAACTCTCTCTAAAGGTAATGGATGGGACACTTTTCCACTTTCAGATATGGATGAAGCACCACACTCTGCAGTGTGAGATCTACCTTCCAAAGCAGCCACCAAGATGGTACAATAAAGAAACGTGGGTGCTTTAGGGCCCGTGGGGTAAACCTTAACTAATGAAAAATGCGGACTCCAAAGGAGCTAGGCAGATAAATTCTTCCTCCTTTCTCTAACGTAACCTCTCAGAGACATGATTTCTCTTTGCAGCGCTGCCAGAGAAATATATGCTAAATAAAAAAGCCAGCTAAAAATCCTGCCAGTCTTTTTTATCCAGAGCTCACGATGAAGCAGTGGCCAGTACTAGAATGTATCATACTGCGATGCATTGCATCTTCTCTGACCTCCATTTTTCCTTTTCACTAAACCCCACAGTTCTAAACCCAGCATCTTCTGAGTAAATTGTTAGCACCTTCATTTTTGTCTCAGTTGTTTTTTTTTTTTTTTCTCTTTTGATAGTACCCAGCTGTATGCTCAGATCATGCAAGGTTTATTCCAAAAACGTACGGATGGTGTGACATCAGTATATTTGGTGAACTTTGAGGAGGCAATTTTCAAAAGAGGTTAAGAAGAGAAGCTGGATGGTAAAGGGATTAGAGTCATTTACTCCAGAAGAATGACATGAAAAAGAAGGAAAGAATTAGGGAGAAACCTACAGCATCAAATGTGCACTGGAAGTAACAACAGTAGCATCTATTTATAGGCAGTTACTTTAGGTCAACCATTCTTTGAGCATATTTCACTAAATCCTAAATAACACTGAAATAGATTTTACTATTTATATTTAATAAATGAGGCAATTATTTCTAAAACTGTTTATTTGTCTTAAATCTCTCAGCTAATGGGAATCAGGGCCAAGAAGTGAACTTGGGCATGTATCTTTCCACAGCTTATAAAACTGATAAGCAATATGACTAAACTTTAATAGATATAAAATTCACGATAACAGCTAATATGGCTAATCAAGGTTTGCTGCCTATGGAGGTATTCTTGAAAAATTAGTCCCTCTCTCTTTCCTCCATTTAGCACATGATAAAACTGAAAGCAAATGACTAGGTTTTTTCCATCCATGGGTCCTAAACTAAGGCTATAATCATCACTACTAATGAACTCCAGGGTCCAGTCAGTGGTAGGGGAATTGAAAATGGACCTCAGAAATTTTTCAGACCTACAGATTATTTTTAAAAATCAGCCTGAGGATCAAAAGAGGAAGATTAATGGACCAAAGTTGAGTCTCCCTAAGTATATTCTTATAACCCTTAGTCAATGAATTTTCACATGTACATAAACACACAAGCAATACATACTACAGTTCCATGGATATAATTAATTTTTAGTAATTGTGTAACATTATGTGGTATAGAAAATTGTTTTATATAAGTAGTAGTCTAGAAATGGTCATAAATTCTCTACAGATGCTCCCATTAAGAGCAGGACTTCCAATCATGGCAGGCCTTAAAACTTGCTTTGGCCAATAAAATGTAGTGGAAATGATTTTATGCAATATCTGAGCCTTTAGCACAGGTCTTTAGCATCCCTCTCACCCTCTTGGGCACCCCCTGACGCTTTGTAAAGAAGTTGAGCTATGTCCTTGAGAATGAGAGACCACATGGAGATGGGTCCAGCTGCTAGTCAGCACCAACCATCAGGGGTGTGTGTGAGACCATCTTAGACTGAGACCGTCTTAGACCATCAAACCCCAGTCAGCAACAGGTGATTTTACCACATGGGTAACCATAGACAAGACCAGCAGAATTGCCCAGATGACTCATAGGATTGTAAGCAAATACAAAAAAATTTGTTGTTTTATGCCCTAAATTTTGAGCAAGTTCGTTACACAGCAGTACGTAACTGATGCAACTTACTATTAAACATCATTTTGCAAACTGATTTCACCTTGAAATATTTGTTTCATTAAATATCTAATTAATATCTCTAGGTACATACGTTCACAAATGGGGAAGTAGAAGCTTTCATACACTCACACAGCTCAATTAGAATCTTAAGGAATATTGTTTAGGAAAATGAAAGAGTTCACTCCTTATTGAAGTAATCCTCAAGATACTGTTCATTATGTTTGAACATAAGCCTAGTATCTAGAAGAATTATGCTAATAATGTTTCTCTTTCCAATGTGAATCAAATATTATCCTCATCATCAATAACTTCATAGGTATATCTGTTCATGGGCTTCCCAGGTGGCTCAGTGACACAAATCAGTCCCTGGGTTGGGAAGATCCCCTGGAGGAGATGGCAACCCATTCCAGTATTCTTGCCTGGGAAACCCCGTGGATGAGGAACCTAGTGGGCTACAGTCAATAAGGTTGCAAAAGACTTGAACATAACTTAGTGACTAAGCAACAACAACAAATATCTGTTCATACTTTTTATAGGTAAAATTTCCAGATCTAAAAGTAAATATGAATTACCAGTTGTACAATTCTGGGAGCTTTATTTTATCATTTCTTGGAAAAATATATTGATATGTGATTTGCTTGGCTTTTTGTTGTGTGTGCATGCTTAGTCACTTCAGTCATTTCTGACTCTGCAACCCCACAGACTGTAGCCCGCCAGGCTCCTCTCTCCATGGGATTCTCTAGGCAAGAGTACTGGAGTGGGTTGCCATTTCCATCTCTATTTGTAAATGTTTTAAAACCTCAATTCTATTTTATTTTATCAGCAAGGATTACAACAACTGTCTCATTGTTGAAATTATATAAACACTCTAAGTAAATCACTAAAAATTATGGGCAGCTACTAATAAGACACTTGAATAAGAAATTTTCATGGGTTACTTTAGCATTTTCCCCAAAACTACATTATATTTAATTAAGACACTTTCCTCTACACTGACTATTCTCTGTGCTCCAGAGTCCTAGTCATTTTTCTTCACATTAAGAGCAGTAATATGTATCTCTGGTCTCTTTTTCCTTCTTCATCTTTTTACTTTTTGAGAAGAAAATGTTTCCAAGTTAGCACTTCCATTCTGAAAGAGTAATTTGGCATCTTGGTTCAAATCCATATTCTAAGCTTTTTTCAAAGTATTGCTCTAAAACTTTAATCTTTTTCCAACATAAGCCTGCTGTTTATAATAACTTTAGTGTATTTAGAATGATTGGCTATAAATAGCAATATAACGTGTGTTCTAAATAATTTCATTTGATAGAACACTAGACAGAACATGTTCAGTCCTATCCCATTTAATTGCAATCATTGTTTACTCTCTTATTTGGATTTTTGCTTTATATGCTTAATATAAAAATTCACTTAGTTCTGGAACATATTAATCCTGTTGAGGATTAACCATTGGATTAACACCTGGATTAACTGTCGACAATATATTTGACAGTCCCATGAGAGTACAGGTTTATAGAAATAAGATACACACAAGAGGAGATCAAAAAGTAAAGGAAATATACATTATTCACAGGAAAATATCTTAGGCAATTCTGTTCCTTTTCACCTCACCTCAGCCCTTTTATTCACAAACCACCTAAAAGACTGAGCCAGTTTCTCTCTAAAACCTGAATTCTTAGAGAATTTCCCCCATAACTCTAAGTTCAGTTCAGTTCAGTCACTCAGTCATGTTCAACTCTTTGTGACCCCATGAACTGCAGCACGCCAGGCCTCCCTGTCCATCATCAACTCACGGAGCTTACTCAGACTCATGTCCATTGAATCTGTGATGGCATCCAATCATCTCATTCTCTGTCATCCCCTTCTCCTGCCCTCAATTTTTCCCAGCATCAGGGACCTTTCAAATGAGTTAGCACTTTGCACAGGTGGCCAAAGTATTGGAGTTTCAGCTTCAACATCAGTCCTTCCAATGAACACCCAGGACTGATCTCCTTTAGGATGGACTGGTTGGATCTCCTTGCAGTCCAAGGAACTCTCAAGAATCTTCTCCAACACCGCAATTCAAAAACATCAATTCTTCAGTGCTCAGCTTTCTTTGCAATCCAACTTTCACATCCATACATGACTACTGAAAAAACCATAGCTTTGACTAGCTGGACCTTTGTTGGCAAAGTAATGTCTCTGCTTCTGAATATGCTGTCTAGGTTGGTCATAACTTTCCTTCCAAGAAGCATGTGTCTTTTAATTTCATGGCTGCAGTCACCATCTGCAGTGATTTTGGAGCCCCCCAAAATAGGCACTGTTTCCTCATCTATTTGCCTTGAAGTGATGGGACCAGATGCCATGATCTTAAGTTTCATGAATGTTGAGCTTTAAGTCAATTTTTTCATCCTCCTCTTTCACTTTCATCAAGAGGCTCCTTAGTTCTTAGCCTTCTGCCATAAGGGTGGTGTCATCTGCATATCTGAGGTTATTGATATTTTTCCCAGCAATCTTCATTCCAGCTTGTGCTTCATCCAGCCCAGCATTTCTCATGATGTACTCTGCATAGAAGTTAAAGAAGTAGGGTGACAATATACAGCCTTGATGTACGCCTTTTCCTATTTGGAACCAGTCTGTTGTTCCATGTCCAGTTCTAACTGTTGCTTCCTGACCTACATATAGGTTTCTCAACAGGCAGGTCAGGTGCTCTGGTATTCCCATCTCTTAAAGAATTTTCCACAGTTTCTTGTGATCCACACAATTAAAGGCTTTGGCATAGTCAATAAAGCAGAAGTAGGTGTTTTTTCGAACTCTTGCTTTTTCAATGATCCAGCAGATGTTGGTCATTTGATCTCTGGTTCCTCTGCATTTTCGAAAACTAATTTGAATATCTGGAAGTTCTCAGTTCACGTATTGCTGAAGCCTGGATTGGAGAATTTTGAACATTACTTTGCTAGCATGTGAGATGAGTGCAATTGTGTGGTAGTTTGAGCATTCTTTGGCATTGCCTTTCTTTAGGATTGAAATGAAAACTGACTTCCAGTTCTGCGGCCACTGCTGAATTTTCCAAATTTGCTGGTGTATTGAATGCAACACTTTCACAGCATCATCTTTTAGGATTTGAAATAGCTCAACTGCAATTCCATCATCCCCACTAGTTTTGTGTGTTGTGATGCTTCCTAAGGCCTGCTTGACTTCACATTCCAGGATGTCTGGCTCTAGGTGAGTGATCACACCATCATGATTATCTGCATTGTGAAATCATTTTTGTACAGTTCTTCTGTGTATTCTTGCCACCTCTTCTTAATATCTTCTGCTTCTGTTAGGTCTATACCATTTCTGTCCTTTATCGAGCCCATCTTTGCATGAAATGTTCCCTTGGTATCTCTAATTTTCTTGAAGAGATCTCTAGTCTTTCCCTCTCTATTATTTTCCTCTATTTCTTCCCATTGATTGCTGAGGATGGCTTTCTTTTCTCTCCTTGCTATTCTTTGGAACTCTGCATTCAGATGCTTGTATCTTTCCTTTTCTCCGTTGCTTTTGGCTTCTCTTGTTTTCACAGCTATTTGTAAGTCCTCCTCAGAGAGTCATTTTGCTTTTTTACATTTCTTTTGCTTGGGGATGATCTTGATCCCTGTCTGCTGTACAATGTCATGAACCTCTGTCCATAGTTCATCAGGCACTGTATCAGATTTAGTCCCTTAAATCTATTTCTCACTTCCACTGTATAATCATAAAGGATTTGATTTAGGTCATACCTGAATGGTCTTGTGGTTTTCCCCACTTTCTTCAATTTAAGTCTGAATTTGGCAATAAGGAGTTCCTGATCTGAGCCACACTCAGCTCCCAGTCTTGTTTTTGCTGACTGTGTAGAGCCTCTCTAGCTGCAGAGAATATAATCAATCTGATTTCGGTGTTGGCCATCTGGTGATGTCCATGTGTAGAGTCTTCTCTTGTGTTGTTGGAAGAGGGTGTTTGCTATGACCAGTTCTCTTGGCAAAGCTCTACTAGCCTTTGCTCTGCTTCATTCTGTACTCCAAAGCCAAATTTGCATGCTACTCCAGGTGTTTCTTGACTTCCTACTTTTGCCTTCCAGTCCCCTATAATGAAAAGGACATCTTTTTTGGGTGTTAGTTCTAANAGAGAATATAATCAATCTGATTTCGGTGTTGGCCATCTGGTGATGTCCATGTGTAGAGTCTTCTCTTGTGTTGTTGGAAGAGGGTGTTTGCTATGACCAGTTCTCTTGGCAAAGCTCTACTAGCCTTTGCTCTGCTTCATTCTGTACTCCAAAGCCAAATTTGCCTGCTACTCCAGGTGTTTCTTGACTTCCTACTTTTGCCTTCCAGTCCCCTATAATGAAAAGGATATCTTTTTTGGGTGTTAGTTCTAAAAGGTCTTGTAGGTGTTCATAGAACTGTTCAACTTTAGCTTCTTCAGCGTTACTACTCTAAGTGAAGTGAAGAAGTGAAGTGAAGTGAAGTTGCTCAGTTGTGTCTGACTCTTTGCGACCCCATGGACTGTAGCCTACCAGGCTTCTTCGTCCGTGGGATTCTCCAGGTAAGAATACTGGAGTGGGTTACCATTTCCTTCTCCAGGGGATCTTCTCAACCCAGGGATCGAACCCGGGTCTCCTGCATTGGAGGCAGACGCTTTAACCTCTGAGCCACCAGGGAAGCCTCATACTACTCTAAGACAGCATACTAAATGATCACTAATTCCATCAGGTATAAGCCCTTGATAATGCCCCACGTGGGGGTATCACATAAGCATTTATTGATGTACATTCTCTCCTTGTCACCATAAATCTTATGATGTAAATATATGTGTTACTGAACCTAGATTATGGGTCCTTTTGCCTGACACCCAGCAAAGCCAGTCTATTGACACAGGTTTGAGGGAAGGGAAGTGCAGAGCTTATTGCAGTACACCAAGTAAGGAAAGCAGGCAGCTCATGCTCAAAAGACCCAAACTTCCTAATGACTTTCAGGGAAGAGTTTTTTAAAGCCTGTGGGTTGCAGAGTATCTAATCAGCTTGTGGATATTTTTCTTATTGGTTGGTGGTGAGGTAACAGGGTGATGTTTCATAAATCAGCGTCATCAACCTGGTGCCTGAGGTCTACATGCTTGTAGTCAGTAGTTTCCATCTGGTACAGGACTTATTCCTATAAATCCAATCTGGGAGTGTGTGTCATATATTATTATTTATGTCCTTCAGGGGGAACTAAAAATTCTGTGACTCTGCTGTACTGTTAAATGGTTACCAGTTCTCCTGGTCCAGTTGTTATTCTTTGTTACTGTACATTCACATTATTCCAATCATTAAATCCTGAGCCAGCATTTTGGGACTCCAGAGAAGCCTGAAACAAAGCCTTAAACTTCAAGAGGAGGAGGACATAGACAGGAATACAAGTAGGAGTGGTTCATAGACCTGAGAGAGGACCCAAAGTGTCCTGCTCAGTTTCATATTCTAGGACCTTTACTGTAAAAATTTTGACCATATTGAACAAAATGGAAACTGAAAGAAAAAAAAATTGAAGGATAGTAACTTGTGGTTTTTCAGCTTAAAAAATATTTTCAACTGCAATTTGGCATTTGGAGAAGATTAGAGTAAAGCTTGGTACTAGATTTCTAAATAAGCTTAGGATTTTGGATTTCATGCTAGAGGCAGAAGCACTCATTTCAGTACAGAAGACTAAGAATAAAAACATCACTGCAGTTGGAGGCAAACCATTTTGTAAGATTATAAATATAGGTGTAAAAGGCAAACAAGGCTTCTTCTTCAAAAGGTTGAAGCCTTTTGTTGTTGATTAAAGAATGAAACAATATAGGAGAGCTTTGTAAAATGGCCTATGATAAGTGCTAAGCAGTACAAAGTGGTTCAAAGAGTTTATTGGGACACTTCTAAAGATCACCTGAAACTTTGTTTTCTAGACTTCTCCACTTTCTTTCCTCTCCCTATCCAAATGCTGTCTGTCTCTCAAAGTTTAGTTCAAGCCCCATCTTCAGAATGAAGTCTTCTCTGAACACTCTAGCTCACACCTAGTGTCCCTCCCCTGTCAACTTGCACACCATACTTATTAAACACCATCTTAGTGATTTCCACTATTAATTATTTCAGAGATATGGATATTATTGCTAAGGGTGAAAGTCCCTTTTGGTCAGGAATTGGCAGCTGGATGGGTGCCTGAATATTCTATCCCACACTTTAGATACATTGCGTTGTAAAGCATTCCTTGGCCCAGGCATCAGATGGGTCTAAAAACATCATCACTAGATCAAACAAGTATTTGATGTTGGACCATCCACTTAGACTCTGAGCTTTGGTGCCTTCCTCCATAAATAAGTACGGAAGACCTCATCAGACTGTTGTGAAGATTAAAAATATCATTTTGCCTTTTATTTTGATTTCAAATCCATGAATGAAATCGCTAATGAGCTACAAATAATTTCTATGATGTAAGATTTTGCTAACATGTTAGGTACCCAGAAGTTACTGACTTGAGTAACAGTGCATGAATCTTATTGCTCTGGGGAGTCATATGGTATATGCATAGTTGCATTCATACTGAGCAAGTTATATTGAACAATTAAAGTTATTAAAGTATACAAGTTATTAACAAGAGCTTTTATTAACTCACTGGGCATTCATGACATAGTTAGCACAATTAAGCATGCCACTTTAAGCAAAAGTATTAGACACCATTCTCTGAATCAACTCCAATCCTTACTCCTTTAAGATACAGATGGTTCCTGAAGGCAGAATGATATTTATTCTTAAAGAGCTCCATACCATGAGAAACATTCTCTTTATCAATTCATCTCTTGACCCAGAATCACTTCATGCTTTCTGCTTTTTAATTTCTCCCTGCTTATGTTACCTACTAGCTGTATGACTTTAGATAATTTTTTTTCTCTTTCAAAAGCTCAGGTTTCTATTTCAAAGAATACTATTTTAAAAGTGTACCATACAAATATAAATAGCATCAAACTCATAAGTGGCTATACAGATATGTCTTGCAGATATTGTAGGTTTGTTTTCAGACCACTGCAAAATAGTGAAAATCACAAAAAAGCAAGTCACATGATTTTTCCAGTGCCCCAGTGCATGTAAAAGTTAGGTTTACAGTACTTTGGCCACCTCATGTGAAGAGTTGACTCATTGGAAAAGACTCTGATGCTGGGAGGGATTGAGGGCAGGAGGAGAAGGGGATGACAGAGGATGAGATGGCTAGATGGCATCACTGACTCAATGGACGTGAGTCTGAGTGAACTCCGGGAGTTGGTGATGGACAGGGAGGCCTGGCGTGCTGCAATTCATGGAGTCATAAAGAGTCGGACACAACTGTGCGACTGAACTGAACTGAATAGTATGCTATAGTCTCTTAATTGTGTAATAGCATTATACCTTTAAAAAATGCACACATTTAATTAGAAAACACCTTATTGTGAAAATCTGAGCCTCCAGCAAGTCATAATCTTTTGCTAATAGAGTGTCTTGCATTGATGATGATGGCTGCCAACTAGTGAAGGTGGTGATTGCTGAAGCCTGGCTGCAGCAGATTCTTAAAGTAAGATAATAACGAAGTTTGCCACATTCTTTGATTATTATTTTCAAACACAATTTCTCTGTAGTATGTGATGCCATTTGATGGCACTTTACACACACCTTTCAAAATTAGATTCAATACTCTCAAACCCTTCCGGTTTATCAAATAAGTTTATGCAATATGCTAAATTCTTTGTTGTCTTTTCAAGACTCCTCACATCATCTTTGCCAGGAGTAAATTCCATATCAGGAAACCACTTTCTTTGCTCATCCATAAGAAGCAACTCTTCATTTATTAAAGTTATATCATGAAATTATCACAATTCAGATACATATTCAGGATTCACTTCTTTCTCTTGCTAGTTCCACCACATCTGCAGTTACTTTCTCCATTGATGGTTTTAACCCCGCAAGGTACTCGTGAGGCCTAGAATTAACTTCTTCCAAACTCCTCTTAATATTGATATTTGAACCACTTCCCATGAATCATGGCTCTCCTTCATGGAGTATAGAATGGTGAATCCTTTCCAAAACGTTTTCAATTAATTTTGCTCAGATCCATCAGAGGAAATACTATCCCTAGCAGATATAACCTTACAAGATGTATTTATTAATAAGAAGACTTGACAGTTGAAATTATTCCTCACATAGTGAATATTGTGTTAGCAGGCATGAAAACAACACTAAACTCATTGTACATCTCCATCAGAGTTCTTAGGTGACCAGGTGTGTTGTCAATGAGCAGTAATATTTTGAGAAGAATTTTTGTTTCTGAGCAATAGGTCTCAACAGTGGGCTTAAAATAATCAGTAGACCATTTTGTAAACAGATGTGTTTGTCATCCAGACTTTATGGTTCCTTTAGAGCATGGGCAAGATAGATTTAGCATAATTATTAAGGGCCCTGTGATTGTTGAATGGTAATTGAGCAATTGGCTTCAACTTAAAAATCACCAACTGCATTAGCCTCTGACAAGGAGGCAATCTGTCCTTTGCTACTTTAAAGCCAGGTATTGGCTTCTCCTCTATAGCTATAAAAGTCCTAGATGGCATCTTATTCTAATAAAAAGCTCTTTTATCCATATTGAAAAATTTGTTATTTGGAGTAACCACGTTCATTATTTCAGCTAGATCTGGATAAATTTCTGCAGTTTCTACAACAGCATTTGCTCTTCCCTCTTATATTTTTAAGTTATGGAGATGATTTCTTTCCTGAAACCTCATGAACCAGCCTCTGTTACCTTTAAACTCTTTTTTCTGAAACTTCCTAACCTCTCTCAGCCTTCATAGCATTAAAGAGAGAGAGAGCCTTGATCTGGATTAGGCTTTTGCTTACCAAAACATTGTAGTTGATTTAATCTTCTATCCAGACCACTAAACTTTCTCCATATCAGCAATAAGGATGCTTATCTTTCTTATCATTTGTGTGTTCACTGGAGTAGCACTTTTAATTTCATCCAAGAACTTTACTTTCGCAACTTGGTTAACTGTTTGACAAAAGAAGTTTAGCTTACTTTGTATTTCAGCATGCCTTCTTCCCTAAGCTTAATCAACTTTAGCTTTTGATTTAAAGTGAAACACCTGTGACTCTTCTTTTCACTTGAACACTTAGAGGCCGCTGTAGGGTTATTGATTGGTTTAATTTCAATGTATTTGTGTCTTATAGAATAAGGAAGCCCAAGGAAAGGAGGAGAGACAGATAATGGTCAGGCAGTGATTCAATAGGAACACAGACAATATTTATTGGTTGAATTCTCCATCTTACATGTGTGAGGTTTGCGGCACCCCAAAAACAATTACTATAGTAACATCAAAGATCAATGATCACAGATCACCGCAACAAATATTTAATGAAAGTAACTGAATTATTCTAAGAGTTACTAAAATGTGACAAAAAGACTTGCAGTGAGCAAATGCCGTTGTAAAAATAGCATCAGTAGACTTGCTTGATACAAGTTGCCCCAAATTTTCAATCTGTAAAAAATGCAATACCCATTAAGCACAATAAAATGAAATAAGCCTGTATCAGTAAGATGGTAATGCTAGTTGAAAAGCACTTGAAGACCTGTTATCTACAGTCTTTTAAAAAATAAGATTAATTAATAATAATGTATCAGGACTCAGCAATTGTAAGAATATACCACACTAATATAATGTGTTTATAATTAGGGAAACTGAGGCATGTGGGAACAAAAAATAAAATTCAAATAAGATTGTGAAGTTAGTTATAAAACTTGTTCTACAAGATGATAATCTATATCTTTGGGTTTATCTTTTCTAGGAAAAAATTATTTACATCTCTAGCAGATAAAATTCTATAAATTTACATATAACTTTCCTTTGTCCATATTTTAAGTAAATAGTAAAATCAGTATAGTTTCTTATCCTTTAAAGTAAAAAACTGTGGGTTGTCCATTAAATAAGTCTACAGTTTGATACTGAAAGTATGGTACTTCCAGTATCATTCTATGCTTTTGTTTAATTTTTAAATTGTCAATAAATTATTATTAGTGTAATCATCATCATCATCATCATCATCATGGATTTCCCTCTTGGCTTTCCTATTTCCAACCATGAGCTGACTTGGCTTTTTAGCTTTCTTCATATTCAAGGATGCACTCCAGGCTGGTGAGCAAATGGCTCTTACCTTGGTTTATTCACTTGGCATTGGCATCCCAGGGGCACTCCTTGACTTCCATTCTTTGCTGGCCTAGTGCCCAGCCTAAACTGTGACTCAGAATCCTGAGAAACTGCAAAGTCAATACCTTAAAAGAAGGACAAGAGACAGCAAGAGCCACAAATTCAAAGAAATGAAAAGAGCAGGATTCTACTAATTTTACTTCCTGCCCTGTTTTTTATAATCACCTGCATTTCTCCTTGCTCAAGGAAGCTATTAACATCGTGGACCAGGGATCCAAAGTATGAAACAAATGAAGCTGGACCTGAAATCAATTGGTGCAATCAACTTGTTGTTGTTGCTGCTCAGTTTCTAAGTCATGTTCAATTTTATGTGACCCCATGGACTGTAGCCCACCAGGCTCCTCTGTCCATAGGATTTCCCAGGCAAGAATACTGGAGTAGGTTACTGTTTCCTTTTTCAGGGGATCTTCTAGACCCAGGGATCAAATCCAAGTCTCCTGCATTGGCAGGTGGAGTCTTACTCCATGCCAACTGTGTTAAATTCTTAGGAAGAGTCTATACAAAAGGCCAAAATAACATTGGACATTTAATAAAAGATGAAATAGTCATGACAGAAATAGACTAATAGTATCCTGAACTGCCTGAACAAAAAAAGAGAAGATAACTAGGTTCTAGACTCTATTGCACACTGACAAGCTAGAGGTATAGCTTTGTGATCAAACAGAAGTTTGTGTCCTGAACTGAATGCTTCCTAAGTCCCACTTGACTTCATACTCCAGTATATCTGGCTCTTGGTGAGTGACATCACCATTGTGATTACCTGGCTCATTAAAATTTTTTTTGATTAGTTCTTCTGTGTATTCTTGCTACCTCTTCTTGATTTCTTCTCCTTCTGTTCAGTTCAGTTCAGTTCAGTCTCTCAGTCGTGTCCAACTCTTTGCAACCCCATGAATTGCAGCATGCCAGGCCACCCTGTCCATCACCTTCTCCTGGAGTTCACTCAAACTCACATCCATTGGGTCGGTGATGCCATCCAGCCATCTCATCCTCTGTCGTTCTCTTCTCCTCCTGCCCCTAATCCCTCCCAGCATCAGAGTCTTTTCCAATGAGTCAACTCTTTGCATGAGGTGGCCAAAGTACTGGAGTTTCAGCTTTAGTATCATTCCTTCCAAAGAACACCCAGGACTGATCTCCTTTAGAATGGACTGGTTGGCTCTCCTTGCAATCCAAGGAACTCTCAAGAGTCTTCTCCAACACCGCAGTTCAGAAGCTTCAATTCTTCGGTACTCAGCTTTCTTCACAGTCCAACTCTCACATCCATACATGACCACTGGAAAAACCATAGCCTTGACTAGACGGGCCTTTGTTGGCAAAGTAATGTCTCTGCTTTTGAATATGCTATCTAGTTTGGTCATAACTTTTCTTCCAACGAGTAAGCGTCTTTTAATTTCATGGCTGCAGTCATCATCTGCAGTGATTTTGGAGTCCAAAAAAATAAAGTCTGACACTGTTTCCACTGATTCCCCATCTATTTCCCATGAAGTGATAGGTCCTTCCTATTTCTGTCCTTTATCATTCCCAAGCTTGCATGAAATATTGCCTTGGTATCTCCAATTTTCTTGAAAATATCTCATCTTTCCCATTCTGTTGTTTTCCTCTACTTCTTTGCATTGTTCATTTAAGGAGGATTTCTTATCTCTCTCTGCTATTTTCTGGAACTCTGCATTCAGCTGGTTATAGTTTTCCATTTCTTCCTTGCTTTTCTCTTGTCTTCTTTCCTCAGCTCTTTGCGAAGCCTCTTCGGAAAACCATTTTGCTTTCTTACATTTCTTTTTCTTTGGAAAGATTTTGATCACTCTCTCCTTAAAACTAAGTGAGAAATCAATTGGATTTTTAACATGCTTAACATTTTTAACATTTTTCAAAGAGTATTCTATCCTTCCTTACTCCCTCAATCTTCCTAAAGAGGATGGATTTGCTCTATTTCCTTTGAGAACAGTTGTGTAGAAGAATTTGAAAGGCAATATTTTACTGAAAGCAACCAACTACTCAAAAATATGAAGTGCTCATAGGTGCAGTATCAGAAAGCACTGAATGAGATATGACTAAATATCATGGACAAAAATAAGCTTTTTTCCCATAACTAATGGGAGCTGTCAGATAGTAGCAACTTTGAAGTCAACTGAAAGTCAAACTGTGAAAGTGCTAAGATTTGAGGAAATGGTGAAAATAAAATTTAACCTAAATAGATGAAGGATTTTAAAAAAGGATCTTTGATATTCTGCTATAATAATAACTTAGTCCCAAGTGTTCATAGGACTGGTGAAATTTTAGGACAAGTAAAACCATGGGAATTTTGTTATTTTTGCTCTCATACATGTTGGTAATACCTTGATGGCATAGTACACTGTAAATGTTGTTTTCAAGGCATATAATGCAATGTCAAACATGATACAGCATGTGGTTTGTTTGAGTGTCTTCACTAGACCCTAACTTTTTTCCTAGGTGAAATTATCCTTTCCCAATCAGTCACACTTCACTAATATAACTTCTCTTTCACTGTTGAATTTCTCAGTGTGACAGTTAGTCTCATCATTCAACAAAAAACCACCATGCCATCTACTTTAAATAGAGCAGGATGCTTTCAGGACAGAAATCCTCAAAGTTTCAGAAAATGTACATAAAAACACTAAACAGCAAAACCCAAGTTCACACTAACAAATGACTCAAGAGACCTTAAGAAGGCTGGAATTTGCTGTATATTCACTCTGTATACTGTCTATTTCATATACAAAACCAAGTAGAATAAGACGTTCAAGGATAATGGAAGATCAGTTTAACTGGTTTGAAAAGTAAAGCATTTTGTTCCCTAAACTGACCCATTCTATCCATATGTCATTCTATCCATTGTGTGAGTAACATTATTTCCATGTATCTGACATTCCAGGTCATACTTTTATGAACCAATTCCAGGTTATCAAAGTTCTTAGAGAAAACACATTTTGTCATAAAACTTTAAATAACATATTTTGAACTTTATATTAATCATCCAGAAAAAGTCCAATTAATATCAAATATAGCCAGAAAATTTATGATATTATGATATCAATATCATGTATCTTTGCCATATGATGATCTGATTAATGAAAATCAGACCTTCCGTTGTGCAAACTTCTTAAACAAATAGAAATCAACACCAGAGGGTAGTAAAGTTTAAAGATCAGAAGCAACAGATTTAAGAACCGCATGACTGATAACTGGAGAAGTTTATCTATTTTCTCAAAAGATATTTTCTCTAAATGTATGATTCTGGTTTGACAGTCTTTTACTTCTAGCACTTATAAAGATACTGTTTCACTGTCTTTTAGTCTCTGTGTTTTTTGATAAGAAAATCACAGTAATTGGAATTGTTGTTCCCCTACATATTTGTCATTTTTCTCTACTTGCTTTCATTGTTTTTCTATACTTTAGGTTTTTAAGAACTGTGATGACTTGGTTTTCTTAAAATTTCATTTATTTGGCATTTATCAAGCTTTTATGATCTATAAATTAGTGTCTTTCATCAATTTGAAATGTTTACAGCTATTATTTCATCAATTGTTTTTACACCCTCATTATGAGAAACAACACTAATGATACTTTCTTTTTTAAAAATTTTATTATTTTTTTAAATTTTACTTTACAATACAGTATTGGTTTTGCCATACATTGACATGAATCCACCACGGGTGTACATGAGTTCCCAATCCTGAACCCCGCTCCCACCTCCCTCCCCATATCATCTCTCTGGGTCATCCCAGTGCACCAGCCCCAAGCATCCTGTATTCTGTATCGAAACTAGACTGGCAATTTTTTCTTACATGATAGTATACATATTTCAATGCCATTCTCCAAAATCATCCCAACAACTCCCTCTCCCACTCTCACACCCACAGAGTCCAAAAGTCTGTTCTATACATCTGTGTCTCTTTTGCTGTCTCGCACACAGGGTTATCATTACCATCATTCTAAATTCCATATATATGTGTTAGTATACTGTATTGGTGTTTTTCTTTCTGGCTTACTTCACTCTGTATAATCAGCTCCAGTTTCATCCACCTCATTAGAACTGATTCAAATGTATTCTTTTTAATGGCTGAGTAATACTCCATTGTGTATATGTACCACAGCTTTCTTATCCATTCATCTGCTGATGGACATCTAGGTTGCTTCCATGTCCTGGCTATTATAAACAGTGCTGTGATGAACATTGGGGTACACGTGTCTCTTTCAATTCTGGTTTTCTTGGGGTGTATGCCCAACAGTGGGATTGCTGGGTCATAAGGCAGTTCAATTTCCAGCTTTTTAAGGAATTGCCACACTGTTCTCCATAGTGGCTGTACTAGTTTGCATTCCCACCAACAGTGTAAGAGGTTCCCTTTTCGCTCAACATCACTCATTATTAGAGAAATGCAAATCAAAACCACAAGGAATTACCACTTCACACCAGTCAGAATGGCTGCGATCCAAAAATCTGCAAGCAACAAATGCTGGAGAGGGTGTGGAGAAAAGGGAACCCTCCTACACTGTTGGTGGGAATGCAAACTAGTACAGCCACTATGGAGA